>CM054124.1:99022324-99459302 GCA_028751855.1 Ambrosia trifida | reverse complement strand
CCTGATGCTGCTCCTCGCACTAAGACAAGTAAACCTGCTCAATAGACGGCACCAAATACCGGTGACCTATCATGATGAGCGTATAAGGTGTTAGACTAACAACCCGTAGGTTGATTAGTCCCTAGTAGTCCAGACCATAACCGTGTACATATGAAATGATGTTTAAACGTTTAACCGACCACACCAGACAAGGTCCGACATCCCATTGGTGACCCGACATTCCACGTGTTAGATAAATACAAGACATCATGCCACATATGCAATTAAACACTTAATACGCGCAACAGTTCACCTAGTCTAGCATAATGTCCGATTAACGCGTAAACAGGTCCGAACACGTGTTACTAAGTCATTGGGTGTATCCCGGGGTTCCTATCATGTTCCTAGGCGTCAAATCATGTTCCGGGATGTTAAAATATACATACGGCAGCATTATACGCGATTAGGAATCAAACTAGCACTTAGGATTGTAAATGCCTTATGTATAGGCATTTAGGATTGTAAATGCCTTATGTATAGGCATTTAGGATTGTAAATGCCTTAAGTATAGGCATTTAGGATTGTAAATGCTAGTAGAAGTAGCATTTAGGAATCAAACTAGCATTTAGGATTGTAAATGCTAGTAGTTGAGGGGAATAGGCCCCTATTCGCATATACTATAGGCGAATAGGCGTGTATTCGCCTGAACATCAGGCATTTAGGAGTCTACTCGCCTAAAGCTTCATGCGAGTAGGATCCTACTCGCCTATACAGTTCTGTAGTGCAATTTCGCGCGCCGAACACTCCAAATCAGATCCGAAACATGTAAAAACATCCAATAATCATCCTAACACATTAACAAACATATTTCAAGCAAAACCCCTAAGTTTTCATCGTTCTAACAGTTCCGAATGCGAGCGTTTTCCCAAAATAGTAACTTAGCATGTAAACATCACATCAACATGCAAGAACTTGCCCTAAATAGCAATTATTCAGATTAAATCACATAACCACGTTGTCCGATAGCATCCTACTGTTCTAGCATCATCCTAGAGCAAACCCTAACATCAAACAATCAACAACACACCTCATAACATCCTTAATCATCCATAATCCTTCAAATGGGTCAAAACATCAAGTATCCATAATACACAACCAAAACCATCCAAACTCCTAGGACATCATCATACTAACTTGTAACAGCCATAAACATCATAATAACATAAAAACAACCATGATTCAATCCTAAAAATTCTATCTTTAATCACATATAACACATGTAAAGGTGTGGGTTTGTTTAAAAACGGTTTTAAATGGATTTTCAAAGATAAAAACATTTATAAGTCAGGTCTGGACTTTTAGGGAGTAAAATATAATCATTTAAAGGTTTGGGTTTGAAGAACACACCTTGTATTCAAGAGGAGATGATGGAATAAGCTTGGAAATGGTTGTTTTGATGTAAAAATAGGTTCCAGAGGGTGTTTGTGGGTTGAGATAGGTTGTGGGACGGCTAGGGTTGTATAAATGATGTTTTGGAGGTCAAGGGTGGTATTTATATGCGTTTCTAGTCGTTCAGAGCATTTCAGGCGAGTACGCAGCAGTATAGGCGATTAGGGCTGCTATTCGCATGAACCTTCATGCGATTAGCACCCTACTCGCTTAAAGACCTCCCCTACTCGCCTCATATGCTGGCGATTAGGCTATATCACATGGCCTAATCGCCTATAGTCTGTGTGTCCGGGTTTTTGGCGCGTTAAACCCTATTTTAACATATGTAATCACGTTTTCACATACCGACAAGTCACATAATGATTACCAACATATAATGCACGATAAATAACACGTTCCCACCCGATCACCAATTCCCGGGACCCGAGACTTGCGTGTGTGCGTTAAACCCGGCGATTCCACGAATCACCGATCCTTGTACACATGGTTATGGACCGACACCCAATGGTCCCTCGGACCATTGTAACGACTCCCGATGATTCCCGAATCATCGATACGACTCGACCGACCTGGTCAAGTATGATATTAAGTAGTTGTTTTCAATGTTTTCGTTGAGGTAGACTCGTATGTATGCAAAGTATGGAACGCATGTATGTAAAGTACGAAACGTATGTATGTAAAATATGAAAAGTATTAACCTAAATATGCCGGTTGTCACATCATCCCCCAGTTGAAAGAATTTTCGTCCCGAAAATTTCCCGAAGTCAAAGAGAATGAAACGATAAAAAGAAAAGAAAAAAAAAATTTCCCAAAAATTTCCCGGTCGTCACATCATCCCCTTGTTGAAAGGAATCTCCCCCCGAGATTCACTCTTCGACAGTGATGTGTGTCGACCTAACCCAAGTAACGTTTCCCAGAATGTAAACGAAAGGATAACAACGAACGAAGAATGATAGCAACAGTTACTCTATGCCGGGGAACCGCCCTCCCCAAGGTGAATACAAAACAGTGAATCCTCCTGATCGAAGGCCTACCAGAGACTACTGTGATCGGTATAAATGATACACCGGTACCGTCCAAGTAGCATCTCTAAAGGACCCACATCAGACCGATGAATGCAAAACGATGATCAAATACCACTAAATGCACACAATGAATACGAATCGCCAAGCAATGTGAATGAAAATGAATACAAGTATAACGAGAATCAGGAAAAGAATACTCACCAATAACAGTATCAGGATCCTCCTGGTTCTCCCTAGCACCGATGACATAAGCACGAGCCGGAGCAGTTCGACCGCCACCCTCGCCTTGCTTCGCCTTGGGACAGTCCCGCCTGAAGTGCCCCGTGTCGCCACAGTGATAACATCCCTGATTTCCCCTGGGTGCAGCAGTGGTAGTAGTAGCAGTAGGGGCGACCACCTGTTGTTGAGCCTGAAGATTCACCCTGCAGCTCTGGGCCTGATGCCCGTTCCTCTTACATCGGGTACAATAACTACAATCCCCAAGATGATGGTACCCACAACGATCACACCTAGGCAGCCTCCCAGTATACCCACTCTGCCTCTGCTCAGAAGATGCACCCGTAGTCTCAAATTTCTTCGGCTGCTGCTGAGGCTGAACTGTACCCTTTCCCGCGCTCTCCCATTTCCTCTTGTTGCCATCAGAGGTCTTCACCACAGTACCCTTAGGAGGCAAAACACCCTCCTGAACCTTCTGCTTAGTCAGCCTATGAGCCAACCGAATGGTATCCCGAAGCGTAGTAGCATCATTCGCGGTCACCAACCCGCGCACCTCAGGCACCAACCCACTAATGTAGAACTCAATAGCCTTATATTCAGGCGTCACAGAATCCGGGCACAGAAGTGCCAACTCATGGTAGCGAGTGGTATACTCCTCTATCTCAGATCCCCCCATCTGATGATTCCACAGCTCATGCTCCAAACTCTTGATCTCATCCCTAGGGCAATACTCCCTCTTCAAACGAAACACAAACTCGGTCCATGGCAACGCATGGGCCTCCAGTAAACCAATAGTCTGCACCGTCGAATTCCACCAAGTCAAGGCACGTCCCTCGAATGTCCCTGAAGCATACTTCACACGATACTCCTCTGGGCAGTTACACATGGAGAAAGCAGACTCGACCTTCTCTAACCAACGAAGTAGTCCCACAGCTCCCTCAGTCCCACTGAAGTTATGGGGCTTGCAGTCCTGAAACATCTTATAAGTACAGTGGACTGGAGGAGGTGGAAAAGCACCCCCTGTTACAACAAGCAACACAGGTCAGAAAACGAACATCACACGACAAAAGATAAGGAATGAGAGTAGGGGTAATTAAATTACCACCATGGCCCTGGTGGGCGGCCTGCTGCGCAGCAATAGCAGCTGCCACGTGCTCCTGGATCAGATTATTCAGCTCCGCCTGGGTCATGCTGATGTTACCACGACCCCCATTACGTCCACCGCCATTTCGGCCACCAACACGACCACCAACGCGACCACCACGACGTCCTGCCATCTTCTGTCAAGATCAAAGACAAGACATCAGATTCCAGAACAGATAACAAGGAATCATGAAGCAATCATAAGCAATAAGGTCAACCAGAGAACTGGATTCCATCATGGTTATTAGATCAAACACAGAGTCCACTAGGATTTCCATGCATTTCAACTTATTATTTCGTGTGCACCCGAAATGATAAGTCGCTCTACATGGTCCCCGAGGCGTGCTCCTAGCTTGACTTTCAGACCACAAGGCACCCACATTCAAGAATAGGTAAGGACTCCTAGGTGATACAACACCCAAGATATAGAACAACAAGTACAAGTGTGAGATGATGTGTGCGAGCAAATGTGTCCATTGGAGTATAGAAAGGGGAGATGTCCGAATCTTGGACAAATCTCCGAAGGATGCCGAAGCCACTCCAACGTACACCACTACCGTGCAAGGATAGTAAGGCCCCTCGTCTTCAGCACGAAGATGAAGAACAGGATAGGAAATAAGAGTAATAGATAGATGATGTAAGCATAAATGATAATAACGAATGTAATTCAAATTCCCCGGCAATTCCCATATGACATGACTTATATGAATGTGACCATCTAGTGTGTGCGACTCGGCTATAGACTTGACTCAACATGCAGTCCTAGTTCACTATAACCTGGCTCTGATACCAATCTGTCACACCCTCAAATTCCACGTGCGGAGTTTTACCGCGAGGCGCGTGAAAAACCAGGATCTAAGTCAACGGTCACAATAAACGACACTATATGATACGTAAAATGACATAAACAAACCATCTAGTTTTCATAAATCCATCGCTGCAGAAGCGTAACTTTATTACAACTCAAAATGTAAAAGTACTTAAGTCTGAAAAAGATAAGAAAATGCAAATGAATCCTAGACGCCGTGAGACTCCGTGCGCCTATCGACTGCCGCTACCTCAACGACCTGAGACAAACATGCTAAAAATGTCAGCAAATAATGCCGGTGAGTTCACAGGTTTTATATTAAATGTTTTAAGTAATGAAAGCCATCATGTTACCACTATGTCAGAAATGTTAGCGTTAGCTAGACGCATGAGTAATACTACTATGACCGGAAACCATTACAGACAACGATATATGATTTTGCCCGAAACGATTATGCACTACCATCCCCGGTAGCGTTATGACCGAGACAATATGCACCCGCCCGGCTCCCAGCCGACGGGTGGGGTCTGTCAGTCCCAATAGATCTATCCACATTTCCCCCGTTATGCTATCCAGCATATTCATGGTTTCCCCGGGACTTTACGTATCGTATAGTATGTAAATGAATTAACACTAGTATAACATGATAATTTATGAAATAAGTATGAGCATGTGTCTCCCCCGAAATGTAAAACGTAAAGTGGGGCCGTGAAACTCACCTGATGCTGCTCCTCGCACTAAGACAAGTAAACCTGCTCAATAGACGGCACCAAATACCGGTGACCTATCATGACGAGCGTATAAGGTGTTAGACTAACAACCCGTAGGTTGATTAGTCCCTAGTAGTCCAGACCATAACCGTGTACATATGAAATGATGTTTAAACGTTTAACCGACCACACCAGACAAGGTCCGACATCCCATTGGTGACCCGACATTCCACGTGTTAGATAAATACAAGACATCATGCCACATATGCAATTAAACACTTAATACGCGCAACAGTTCACCTAGTCTAGCATAATGTCCGATTAACGCGTAAACAGGTCCGAACACGTGTTACTAAGTCATTGGGTGTATCCCGGGGTTCCTATCATGTTCCTAGGCGTCAAATCATGTTCCGGGATGTTAAAATATACATACGGCAGCATTATACGCGATTAGGAATCAAACTAGCACTTAGGATTGTAAATGCCTTATGTATAGGCATTTAGGATTGTAAATGCCTTATGTATAGGCATTTAGGATTGTAAATGCCTTAAGTATAGGCATTTAGGATTGTAAATGCTAGTAGAAGTAGCATTTAGGAATCAAACTAGCATTTAGGATTGTAAATGCTAGTAGTTGAGGGGAATAGGCCCCTATTCGCATATACTATAGGCGAATAGGCGTGTATTCGCCTGAACATCAGGCATTTAGGAGTCTACTCGCCTAAAGCCTCATGCGAGTAGGATCCTACTCGCCTATACAGTTCTGTAGTGCAATTTCGCGCGCCGAACACTCCAAATCAGATCCGAAACATGTAAAAACATCCAATAATCATCCTAACACATTAACAAACATATTTCAAGCAAAACCCCTAAGTTTTCATCGTTCTAACAGTTCCGAATGCGAGCGTTTTCCCAAAATAGTAACTTAGCATGTAAACATCACATCAACATGCAAGAACTTGCCCTAAATAGCAATTATTCAGATTAAATCACATAACCACGTTGTCCGATAGCATCCTACTGTTCTAGCATCATCCTAGAGCAAACCCTAACATCAAACAATCAACAACACACCTCATAACATCCTTAATCATCCATAATCCTTCAAATGGGTCAAAACATCAAGTATCCATAATACACAACCAAAACCATCCAAACTCCTAGGACATCATCATACTAACTTGTAACAGCCATAAACATCATAATAACATAAAAACAACCATGATTCAATCCTAAAAATTCTATCTTTAATCACATATAACACATGTAAAGGTGTGGGTTTGTTTAAAAACGGTTTTAAATGGATTTTCAAAGATAAAAACATTTATAAGTCAGGTCTGGACTTTTAGGGAGTAAAATATAATCATTTAAAGGTTTGGGTTTGAAGAACACACCTTGTATTCAAGAGGAGATGATGGAATAAGCTTGGAAATGGTTGTTTTGATGTAAAAATAGGTTCCAGAGGGTGTTTGTGGGTTGAGATAGGTTGTGGGACGGCTAGGGTTGTATAAATGATGTTTTGGAGGTCAAGGGTGGTATTTATATGCGTTTCTAGTCGTTCAGAGCATTTCAGGCGAGTACGCAGCAGTATAGGCGATTAGGGCTGCTATTCGCATGAACCTTCATGCGATTAGCACCCTACTCGCTTAAAGACCTCCCCTACTCGCCTCATATGCTGGCGATTAGGCTATATCACATGGCCTAATCGCCTATAGTCTGTGTGCCCGGGTTTTTGGCGCGTTAAACCCTATTTTAACATATGTAATCACGTTTTCACATACCGACAAGTCACATAATGATTACCAACATATAATGCACGATAAATAACACGTTCCCACCCGATCACCAATTCCCGGGACCCGAGACTTGCGTGTGTGCGTTAAACCCGGCGATTCCACGAATCACCGATCCTTGTACACATGGTTATGGACCGACACCCAATGGTCCCTCGGACCATTGTAACGACTCCCGATGATTCCCGAATCATCGATACGACTCGACCGACCTGGTCAAGTATGATATTAAGTAGTTGTTTTCAATGTTTTCGTTGAGGTAGACTCGTATGTATGCAAAGTATGGAACGCATGTATGTAAAGTACGAAACGTATGTATGAAAAATATGAAAAGTATTAACCTAAATATGCCGGGTGTCACAACATTGCTACATTAAAATTGAAAAAAAAATCGTGCTAAATGGGTTTTCTTCTCCGTTGTGTCTTCTGCTCGTTCATTGTGTTATAGTATGCATGTGTGCTTTATTAATATGTTATTTATGTTTTTTTTGTCTACACATGATTTAACTTTGTTCGTTGTGTTTTTTTTAAAAGGATGACGTATAAAAAAGTTATGGGCATTTAAAAATGAAGGTGGAAATGGCATGTGACTTGCATGTGCATATGTTTTTGACAAAATTACCCCTCCCACTTGTTAATCCTTTGGACACATGTCATTTTCTAGTGGCTTCTCACCCTTCTCATTTTTTATAGACTTTGTAAATAACCCAACCCTATATATATATATATATATATAGGATTCGGATCATTTGAAAACTCGTCTGAGTTGCGAGAACTTAAGAACTCATTTGAACCAATCACCAAGTGACACACCTCCAATTTGTAATATTTTGTATTATTTTAATGTGGGAACTTATAGGTTTAAGTTTTCTAGTCTATAGATGTTTTAGGGTTTCAAATTTGGGGATAGACGTTGATTAGAGAATTATGTGAAATAAATTTTTTAACCTATAACTAAAGGGAAATTAATAAAATAAATCATTAAAAGGATTTTTTTTTTTTTTTGTAAAATCTTAGTCAAAGGTTGTTATACTAAAATAATAGAGTGTGAAAATAATTTTTATAATTAAAGTTTAAATAATGA
Organism: Ambrosia trifida; assembly: GCA_028751855.1. Taxonomy (NCBI): domain Eukaryota; kingdom Viridiplantae; phylum Streptophyta; class Magnoliopsida; order Asterales; family Asteraceae; genus Ambrosia; species Ambrosia trifida. The sequence goes on along the minus strand of CM054124.1, from coordinate 99,451,095 downwards.
ATTATAACATATTAACCAAAATATGTTAATAATATTCAAAAATATTAAATTTCACCAAATACAGAAAATAAAATAATATATCTGATCTAAATTGATAAAAATAATTTACGTGAAATTTTGGTGGAAAATGATGAAATTGGATTTAATATAATTAAAATAACTTTAATATTTTAAAATAATTAATTATTTTTTCTGAAAAGAAAATTCAGTTTTATAAAGGTGATTAGTTTATAAGTCTAAAATAATTTTTGTGAAACTGTATAAAATATTTTTGGCTTTTAATGCAATTGAAGACACAAAGGCATTATGAAATTGAAGACATAAAGAAAGAAATAGCCATAGTCAGATGCAGTTATGGAAAAATTAATAAAAATTTGAAAAGTTATTTGAATGTTAGATATGTTTTAGACCACATTGTGGAGGTACCCAACAAAGAAGGTGTACCCACAAGTATCGGTTACAAATCTTGTCCTCCACCGGTTTTGTTTGAAAATCATAGTTTTGATATGGTGGATAAAGTGGATTCCACATCTGAGACTGAATCAGCTACATCCAATGTGGCTGATCCATATTCAAATGTGAGACTGATACATGGAATTAATAATGAGAATGTGGTAGCTGTGACTGATTCTGGCTCAGAAGAGGAGGTAGCACATGAACCTGAAGTTGAGATTCCTTTGGAAAATCACATTGAGTGTGATCCCATGTGACACCCGTCGAAATCACAGGTCATATCCGTACATTAGCTACACGTACACATTGTGGATGACATTTCATTTTGCATGTTTCATTACATTTGGGCCATACAGGGTTCCGACATGACAATTTCGATGCTTACAGACTAGCATTAGGGCCACTAGTTAGTAACAAATTCAGGACTAGACAGATATATCATGGCTATAGAGAGATCCCACCAAAACCCTAGTTTGGGGAAACCCAAACAATTGTACATAACGTTTCAATTGTGATCCAAACAAGAACAAAAACAAACAATGTCCGTACATGAGGATACCCGAACACAATATCCAAAACCGACTAGTAAAACAACTAGTTAAAAAGTATAAATATTGTGCACACAATTACAAATTATCTTGTATTACATAGACTTATACAAAGATTATACTTATCATCAAAGTATAATATGTAGCCATACATTTGTATAAAACAAATTAAAAAGTTCAAATATATATATATATATATATATATATGTATGTATGTATATACATACATATACTCGACAGCACACATACAAATATGTGTGTATGTGCTTCCCAATTTTTAAACTCATACATCTTAATGATGTATCATTTCAACTAGATTCCCACATATTTGGTATACACCTTTAACACTTATTCATCACATTAGCTTTTGACTTACCACAAATACTTACTCATACATACATATATATATATATCGACACACACATATATATACTACACAAGACACAAAGATTCTTGATAACAACTTTCACCAACTAGGAAACAAGACTTTGAGCAATGTATGATGACTTACCCTATTTAACTTACACAATCTTCCACCAAGATCCTTCCAACACATGCTCTAATCACATCCATCACATTCCTAGATTTTACACCATAATAGAAAGATTCTTATGACATCTAGGAAAGTTCTAAGTTGACTTACCTTATTTGTTAATCAACTCTTCCACCATGATCCTACCATAATCTATCAAAGATCTCACTAATGTAACTAAAGAGAATGATTATCATACATCAACATTAGATGATTTAGACTAATCCATGGCCACCCAACACCCTCTAAATTTTTGGCCTATATATCCCAAAGACAAGGTCTCACCACATCAAATCCTATAATGTCTCAAATATAGCCAACACCATGAACACCTTACATCAAATCCAAAGAGTTGACTCATCCAAACCTCGACACACTTCCCCATTTTCGGCCCCCATTAACCAAGGAAACATGCACAAGTCAAGTCCAAAATCTTTTCCTAATCTCATCAAAATCACATTTAGAAGATATTAATCCATATTAGGAAAGATGCCTTCTTTTGCCTTTCTTAAAGAATCATGACTTACCATTATAAATCCCTATATATATGACTAGTGAGAAGAGGATTAGTGCACCCAAAAACAACCAACACACTCTCATCTATCCCTCTCCTCTCCTCTCGGCCGAACCACCACCACCACACCATCACCACCATTCGGCCACCACCACTACAAAAACCACCTCTCATCCAAGCCCTTACACATAAATATTAACTTCCAAGGGATCATTAGGGGTACAAGGAGCATAACTAAGGTTGTACAAGGCCCCTAACTCCCTCTTTTTCTAAGACACTAGGAGGTATAACCTTGTTTTCTTAAACTTATATTTTTATTCTTACATAGTCTTGTAAATATCAAGTTGTTCACTAAGTATGATTACTCTTGTAACTTAATCAAGTAAATGAGTAAATACATGTTTTAAATACATTATGTTGATTAGAAAATGTATGTATTTTAACACCCTAAGGGCCGAAATATGTATATAGATATATACATACACATAGCCGAAAGTTTTATAAGAAACCTTATGTTTTCTAAACTTATTAACATAAGACATGATGTTGAAAGTTATTTGTAATACATGACAAGTTATAACAAAGCCTACAAGGATATATATATGTTTTCAAGGAAGTAATGTTTTGAAATAGAATATTATTATTTTCTCAAAGTTGTTAAAACCATGAAAATAGTAATTAGTTAAACATACTCAAATAATGTAAATCTATACATATAGTAAAGGTTGTAAAACCTACAACACATGAGAACATACTCCATCAAAAGGGTATAAAACATATGTTTTCACAAGTAAAAGTGATGATTTTACAAGAAATAAAGCTATCTTTTTGTCAAGATCACTAGTTTACATAAGCATGGTGAATCTTGTAACACACCATCATAAGATACATATTTTGAAGAATACTACATTAGGAGCCCTAATGTGGGACATTTAAAAGATAAACATTGTATCTTTTAAATAAAGATGTTACATATATACACCAAGGACACATTTAACTTAAAGAGTTAAGTTACCAGGATAAGCGTAACAAGAGAGCAACTTGTAAACAGCACAAGTAACATAGACCTAAAATGTCTCTTTTACATAGGAGGACACGTAGGTCGATCTCTCTAGCCCAGACTCATTAGTGCATTCCCAGACACACCATAAGGTGAGTTCTGCAACCCCTTTTTCACTATCTTTACATTTTTCCGGGGGAAAAACATGCGTACAGTTACAATTTTCAGTTACATACATACATGACTACATATGTGAACATGAGACATCAAGGTTCAGGATCCATTAAGTCCTCGTGTCATACATCGTACCATAACCATTAGCTATGGATTTAGCCATGAAACACTGGGATAGATCTATTGGGTTGACACCCCCACTCTTGGTCAGTCGCTCTAACCGGATGACAAATATCAAAAGAGTGCTAGTATTTCACATTTATTCGTTGTCTTGAGTGACAATGAGTGAGGCACAACACGTCAAGGTTTGGTTATGGGCTCATGTCAGATCACATATCAATTGTCGCCCTAGCTAGGCAATAATTTAGTCGGTTTTGGATTATAGGTCCAACATACAAAAACCAGTGAACTCACCAACTTTATGTTGTCCCAATTATTTTTCATGTATGTTTTTCAGGAAATTAGCATGGAGCATGGAACTTGGGAAGGTCGCGTACGAGCATTTTGTGGGGGATAACATCTTTTGATCCGTTGTTGTGATGTTTTGATCTAAACACTTTTGACAATGGTGTCTAGTTAAACAATTAACATTATGTTTTGTAAAACTTGAATGTTTTAAATGGTATTTCCTATTTTCTTAAATGATGCCCGTGTGACTTTTGTGCTTGGAAATCATTTCAGTTGCACCTCGTGTTTCCGCCTTAGGCGGGGTGTGACATCCCACTCCTAAGGTTGAAGTTACTAAAAAATCTACCTCATCGGTTCAAAAGGACGAACCGAAAGAATGTGAGAAACAAGTCAAAGTATTTTATCGGGTGGAAGGATCTGATAAAATCTATCCTCATGAAGAGTGGCCCATACAATTTGCCAAATACTCAAAGATAACTAAAATTTGGCAAGAAAGCAACATATGGTTTCCAAAATCTGAACGTGGAACTTTATTGACTGATAAAGAAAATGAACTACCGTCAGATTTGGTTCAAAAATTGTATGGAGATCACTCAAAGACTTCCAAAAAGTTAAGAGTTCATGTAAATCAATTTGTTAGACCTACCGAAAGTGATGAATCGGTTTACTCTTCGGGTCCCATTCCCAAAAGTAAACATAGGCAATGTCTTGAAGACCAAGTTTTGGTAAGCACATTCGCAACTGTTCATGGCAAAGTTCAAACATTTGATGAACACGAATCCTGTTTTAAATGTAGTGAAAGAGGGCGTTTACTTGCAGACTGCCCACATGTAAGATGAAAAAGGGTCGAAGTTGAAACTGCTAGAAAATCTACCAATTCGAAAGTTGTTTATCCAAAATACACTGCTGAATAAAAGTATAAGCAACAGGTTATACAGGTTATATATGATAACCGAAATTGAATTGCTATGAAACAATAAGTGAGGGTGTTAGGGGAAACTCTTTTAAAGGTAGTCAGAAGGTTTATGTGGCGAAACCGTGCTACTAAACCATCGACTAAATCTGAAGCCAGACTTTCGTCTGTTAAATCAGACAAGGTCCCCAAACTGCTCAAAAACAGGTTTCGCAGAAGAAGGTTGTAAAAGATAACTTAACAAATTAAGAAGAAAAATAAAGTTTTAAGAAACTTGTGTCGATTTGGAGACCCAAAACATATGCTTAAGAAGCAATTTCATCTTTTAAAAAGTCTGTTAATGTTTGTGAAACTCAAGCCACTCAATGGAAAGTTGCTCCATTGATTGATGACCTTAGACAATCCAAGACCGAAAAGGCTTAGGTCCCCAATCTTAACTAATTCTCTCTATTTATATGCAGGGAGTTCCAGCCGGCCCTATCAGTAGTCTTTGGATTGTAGATAGTGGAGCTTCCGGGTACATGACAGGTTACATGACTCTCATATTTGACATTAAAAATATCAATGGATTTTATGTTGCTTTTGTGGGGAACAAAGGTGGATAGATTACTATGGAAGGATGTATAAGTAATGGAATAGTGAGTTTCAAGAAGATTTCTTACGTGAAGCAAATTGATCATAACTTGCTGAGCGTGTCTCAGATATGTGGCAAGAAGTTTTTAGTACACTTTGATGACAAATCGTGTTACATCCTAAAACCTGGCTTCAAAAGTCTATAGGAATGGATCCTGCTGAAGGCACCAAGAGTGAACAATTTGTATATTCTTTATATGAGTATGGCAACTACTCCAAATGGGCACATCACTTGTTTTCTATCAAAGGAGACAGAGAAAGAATCTATCATGTGCCATCATCGTATGGGGCATATTCATCTTTGAAAAATGAACCATTTGGTGAAGAATAGCCTCGTTAATGGTGTAAATCTGAAACACTTTCATCTGAATGACAAGTGTATATCCTACAAGAAGGTCAAACAACACAAGAAGTTGCCCAAACCCAAAAAGATCGATTCAGTCAGTGTCCCGCTTGAACGCCTACACATGGACCTTTTTGGACATATTAAGCGTAAGAGCATTTGTGGAAACTTGTACTCTTTGGTAGTGACTGATGATTATTCAAGATTCTCATGGTTTATGTTCATGCAACAGAAGAGTGACACGTTCAACAACTTGAAGCTTTTGTTTACCCGTTTGGAAACCATCTATAGTTTGAAGATCAAACGTATTGATAGTAACAAAGGGACAGTGTTCAAGAATTCTGCTATGGAGCAAGTATATGAAGAAAAAGGAATTTACCATGAATACAGTGCACCATACACTCCTCAGTAGAATGGTGTTGCGGAAAGGAAAAATATGACTCTAATTGAAACGATTAAAACAATGCTTGAAGATTCAAAATTCCGGTTATTTTCTGGAAAGAGGCAATTCATGCAGCTTGTTATACTCTTAATTGTGTAATAACGGTAAAGAAGTTGGGCAAAATATCTTATGAACTTGTTAACCGACGAAAGCCGAATTTAGAGTTTCTAGAACCATTTGAGACGTCGTGCGCATTGCTACAAACTAATCAGAAATTTTGGAGTAAAAGCTGAAGAAAGTTATTTTGCTGGATATGCAACTCCAAACAAAAGAGTATTCAACAAAAGAACAGGGTGTGTAGAAGAATGGTCTAATGTTGATGTTCAACAATGCACATAAAATGCTCTCGGCGTTGGCCCCTATTGGATCTTAGACTATAAAGAACTATTTGATTCATTCAATCTAGAAAGCATGATTGATGTTGTTATGTTTCGTATCTATTGCAAGTGTGAAAATGCTATCAGCTCACCGCTGGTGCGTCTGATCACTGTCACTCCTACAACAGCATCTAATGTTGTCACTGCTCCTGTGATAGAATGAGAAGTTTTCGAAGACGTTTCTGACACTTTTGATTCATCAGAGTCAGAAGATGGCAAAGAAATTACAAGTGCAGCATTCTTGAATCAGGAATTACCTCCAATGAACTCGAATCTGAACATTACATTAGAAGTTCCTTCAACTTCAAATTCAGGTAATGATCTGGATTCTGCTGAAATGATCAATGTTCAAATGAATATTCAGTTACTAGAACATATAGAATCTCTGATTTAGGGTTACCATCCATCGGAACAAGTTATCAATGATCCCTCAAGTAGTGTGATGACAAGAGGTCAGTTGAAAAGAACTACCTCAAGTGACAATGTTGGATCCCTTGCCCCTACTCTAAGATTTAGAAGTCATGCGATCAAACTGATTGGTCTTTTGCATGTTATATCTCTCAAGTAGATCTAAAGTCTTATAAAGATGCGCTAAAAGACGAGTCATGAGTGGGCGTGATGCAATAACAGCTTCAGGAATTTCAAAAGTTAGGAGTGTAGACCTTAACTGATCTACCTCCTGGCAAAATGAATATCGAAACCAAGTGTGTATTCAAGTGTAAGAAGGATGATTGCGGGTTTATCATTGGCAACAATGCTCATTTCGCAGTTCTCGATTTCACTCAAATAGAAGGAATTGATTACAATAAAGTCTATGCACCGATTGCGCACATTGAAGCAATTCGAATGTTTCTTGCGTATGCATCTTACATGAAGTTCAAGGTGTATCAAATGGATGTAAAAAGTGCTTTTCTGTATGGTTTGGTCAAGGAAGAAGTTTATGTTGGACAACCACTAGGTTTGAGGATCCTATTCACTGGGATAAGGTCTTTAAATTGAACAAAGCATTGTACGGTTTACATCAAGCCCCTCAACAGTTGTATGAAATGCTGAACACATACGTGCTTTCCAAATGATTCAAAAGAGGACAGGTTGACTGAACCCTTTTTCATGAAGAAAACAGGGGTGATTTATTCCTCGTACAGGTTATGTTGACGACATTATATTTGGTTCAGCTAACGATAGTCTATGTAGGGAATTTGAATAGGTTATGCTGGAGAAATTCGAGATGAGCTCTATGGGGAGATGCAATTTTTCCTAGGTCTACGGGTCGACTAAACAAGGTCGTGGATCTTTATCCACCAGACAAAGTATGTTTCTGAAGTCTTAAGCGGATTCTAGATGGATGAATCTACTTCTATAGCCACCCCCTTACAACCAAATCATGAGATTTATGTTGACACAAGGGGTGAAGCCATTGACTTGTTTACGTTTCAAGCCATCGTCGGATCATTGATGTACCTTAATGCATCTAGACCAGATATTATGTTCACAACATGCCTTTGTGCGAGATACCAATCGAAGCTGAAACAATCTCATCTTGTTGTAGTCAAGAGGATTCTTCGTTATTTGAAGGGGTGTCCTCGTGGTTTATGGTACCCTAACGATGATAACTTTGACCTCGTTGCCTTTAGTGATGCAGATTTTGGAGGTGCCAGATTGATGCAAAATCAACTACTACTGTGCCAATTCTTGGGAGGGGATGGGGGATGCCACACCCTCAAATTTCCACTGCGGGGTTTATACCGCGAGGCGCATGACATACCAAGATCCCATAGCCATAAGTCATATGAACGAACTCTAAATGCCCAAACCATTTAGTTTGTTTTCAAAAACCAAGTTTAGTTAAGCTGCGGAAGCGTAAACCAAATTTAGACCTTTTAAAACCATGCGCAAAACAACGCGCCCAAATTAAAACCATATGAAAGAAAATGTAAAAGCATGATATGTAATTTAGGTGTATGCCCAAGACCCCAAGTGCAGTGAAACGTGTTGTGCTTCCTAATCGTGACACCAGAAGCTAACTACTTGCAAAAGCATGTATATTGTGTGTCAACATAAAGTCGGTGAGTTCACAGTTTGGATAACAAGTATAAAGTAGTCAAAACCCAAATGTTCAAGTGTCATCAGTTTAAGCGTGTCAGGGGTAGCTAGCCCACTCATTGTAACTAAACATGTGATTATTGGGAACCTTCGGTAATGTGTTAACATACGTTAAACTGCCTTAGTACTAGTGTCTATCAACAATAGCAAAAAAGATGTGGTCAGAAGTTCATGCCCGTGCTCTCAGCACCGCAAGCATGAGGTTGCTGCACAACCTAATAGCGCTATCAACTAATACCCCATTCGCCTCCAGCGATTAACCCAATAATATGTAAGGACTTTCAGTGATAGAGCGTGTTTAGTTCGCAAAGGACCGTTAAAGTTTTAAACTGATAAAAGCGTGAACCACACAAGGAATCATGTCGGACCCTCCCAAAGAGTCATTGTCGGACCCACACAAGGAGTCATCGTTGGTCCCACACAAGGAGTCATAACCTGAGTAGTCCCGAACTGGACAAGAAAACGTTTACCAAAGTTGTCTCAACCCGAGATGCATGCTTTTAAGAAAAAGTAGTGAAACTCACCTTAGAATACAAGAAATTAATCCAAACATCCAAAGTAGGGTGTGCTACTGACTCCCTATTACATGTGTCACTAAGTGATTATATGTGCAATATCATTACACCATATATCCCGTTTGTCCAAGACGTTTAAAAGTTCAAAACCGTGTAAGTGACACCTAACGATTCTGCATGCATAAGTAAACCCTACGAACCCGTCAGTGAATATGTTGATTATCATCAGTTTTACACTTCATATACATCTCATATAAGTGTCCATTCAAGTTCATGTCAAATACATACCACATAAGACTCCAAATAGTCACATAAACATACATTACACAATCTGTGTTTTAGGACAGATTATGCGCCGTGAAAACTAATTTATTAAAAATACTTATCCAGTGAATTAGACTCCCAAATTTTTTATTAAATATTCTAGGGGCTCTACTGGACAAGTCCATATTTTTAGTTTATGATAAAACCTTGAACAAAAATTATGAAAAATCACGCAACACAGCTATGTCCAGAAAATACACACAACAGATCAGATTAGTAGAAAAATTCCCAATACTCGTGTATTCATCCAAACGGGATGAATCCACTTGGAAAAGCCAAGTTATTCCAATTTTGACCTGCTGTCCAAATTTCATAGCTTAATTCTTTGTAAAACTCGAGTTATGATTGTTTAAAGTTGACCCAGTTTATTAATCCGAAAATCTGATATGACCTTTAATTAAAGAAAATTCCAAAACCTTATCAAACGACGTCCAAACCAGATGATTTTGCCCATTATGAAAATCTAATACCACGTATAATACAACCGTGCAAAGAAATCATCAAAACTAACAAGTTTAAGTCACGTAACAGACCCTACAAGTCAAACTAATCATTCTGTCCAGATTTTAGCCATGCATAAACTCTTATTAAGACTACTCACGTATGCATATAATCAATCAACGATACTCAAAAACCATCATAAAACCTTCATGGGACCTAACATGATCAGAACCTTTCATAATACATGAAAAACCATAAAGCCTAAAGATCTAAAACATCATAAACATGCATATCATGCAACCTATCAAATACTAATCACATAAGATTATGTTTAACCCATTCAATCTTTATAAATATCAAGTTTTAATCTTTTTGAAAACATTTCAGACCTGGAAAAACTCGTTTATAATGTTTTATGAACATATTAAAGAAGATTAAAACACAAGAGATTGAATATTATACCGCAAGCACTTCAAAACTATCAACCGATTGCTCTCCAAGCTTCGCGATCGATGTTCTTGAGCCTTAGCAGGTGTTTGGGGTTAATATTTTCGTAACTAGGCAGTAAGGGGCGATTAGGGTTGAGTTTAGGGGATACATGAGGCTTAAGATTTTTTTAAATAGGGGTTTAAGTCAGTTTAGTTGCGTCAGAACCCTGCGCGCGGCCGCTCGAAGAGAGTGAGTGGCTACTCACTCCTCCCCGGGCCGCTCCGAGTGGCCTGCTTCGTTGTACAGCGTGTTTTCTTCGATGTTTTCGCTATTTTGGACCATAACAAGTGTAACCCCATGTGTTAAGACCCCAACCATCCAAATGGTCCACCCATTACGATTTTTATTGACGTTTTTGGTTTAAGTTCACGTAATCACATATATTTTGCACATAGTTTCACGGAGTTTCATAGAAGCACGTAATTACAATTAACCTCAATCAATTAATTCACAATTATCTAATCACCGTTCACCAACGTCCGAGGTTCACTACTCATGTATATAATCTGGTAATTCCCCGAATTACCACTTCATGCAGTTATTAACCTATAACTGTGCGACGTGTAACCTATCTAGCTAACCCTAGTTAAGTAAAATGCAAGGAATGTAACTAGAGTTTAGTTAAAGTGAGAACCTGAAATTGCGGGGTATCACAGGGGAGACTTATAACATGGCAATGCAAAAGGCAAACGTTTGTCGCTCTGTCAACTTACGAAGAAGAATATGTAGTAGCCTCGAGTTGTTGCTCGCAAGTTTTGTGAATTCAACAGTAGATGCGCAACTACGGTTTGCAATTTATGAAAAGCCCTATTCATTGTGATAATGAATCCACCATTGCATTAACTAAAGACATTGTCCATCATTCTAACGCTAAGCATATTTGCATACGATATCACTTTATCCACGATTGCTATGCTAAAGAATTTATCGAGATAGTTAAAATCCGGGTTGATTACTAACGTGCTAATCTTTTTATAAAAGATTTGACAAACCATGTTTTATCTTTTTGTTATCAGTTAATTGTATCAAGGAAAAGCATGATTAAAATATCGGTTTATCAATTTTATTTTATTTTTCTTCAAAAAGTTTAAAAATCCAAAAATACACTTATTTTTAAATTTTCATGGGGTGAAAATTTCAGAAAAACCAAAAACAATGAAAATTTTAAAAAATAAAAAAAAATAGAAAATCAAAAATGATTTTTTCCTGGAGGAAAAGAGGATATGATAGTACATCTATAGGGATCTAACACGTTCTAAGAATTGTAAAGTTCAAAATGATATGTGAAGCTCGCTAGGCTCGTCGAGCCTTATCAAGCCTTAGTGTAGTATTAGGTTTATTAATATTTAATAATATTTGCCCCCTCATTTAAGCTTATTTACTAAACGAGCCCGAGCCAAACTTCATTTATCGAGCTCCAAGCCGAATATTTATATTATTTTTATTTAAAATATTAACTAATAGATAGTAAACGAACCGAGCTCGGGCTTAGCTTGACTCGTTTGCACCCTATCCATAATTAAAGAATTCAAAAATCTTAAATGTTGATGGGTTGAACTGTAATTTCTTCATCCAGGTACTAACCCTTTGTCTCATTTTTAATTTTTAGTGTCTTTGTTTAATTGTTTGTTGAACAATGCTTAGAACTTTGATATTTATTTATTGTATTTAATGTTTGACTCAACCCGAATCGAATCACCGACCCGAACATATCACCTAAATCATAGCTACAGAAAAAAAAAATTAGGTCTCATCCCGTGACCGCTAACTTCCGACCCCCTAATTCAAATTCTCAAGCTTCGCCACTGCTCATAGTGCTTATGACAAAAAAAAATCAAACATTTAACAAACCGCTAGGACGATTTTAACAACTAACCCTAATTTTATTTAAAAACTTAAGTTGTGTTAATTATACTTTCAAAATTAATATTTCCATCCTACATTGAATTGTGTTAATTATAATATAGAATTCTCCATTTGTAGACTTTTATGGTTTCAGTAAGCTGATAACTTTTTGTCCCAATCAATGATTTAAAAACAAAATAGACACAAGGCACTTGATCCCATTATTAGCCCCACTATATCCGCTAAACGTGTAATTAATTTCCAATAAATTAATTTCCTTTAATCTCCAACATATTATTTATTGATTAAGTTGTTTCCCATCCGTAAACATGCTTTTTAAGCCACGTGTGCCATCAAACAACAGGCCGATACAGAAATTATCTATTTTTTTTTACGGCCAACGAATCAATTCTGAGCACTCTCGGACACCCTTTTGACGAATCAGGTACTCGAGAGTACCCGGGCCACCAATTACCCCCAATTCCCAGGAAAACTCCACCACTCACCCGCCCGAAAGCACGACGGTGAAATAATCGGTAAAACCGGTCGGGATCAGAACTCGAACCCAAGCCAATGGCCGGGTCATCCCTCATTTCCCCTCCACCAATGTCCTCCAAATGTAGCTAGTGGGAATTGAACCCAAGCCTCCCATAGAAAACTTTAGGCCCTCAACCAACTGGGCTACAAGTGTTGGACGATACAGAAATTATCATGGGGAGGATAAATTAAAGAGAAAGTGTATATATATAGAGAGAGTAGAGATCAAATACAAAGTGTTTTTCGGTAAAAACTGTGAGAATCAAAGGGGGTATAAAAAATTTTTTTTTTTTTAGAATTTTTTTCCCATGTGCTTAAACATTCTTTCTAGATGAATAATTGAAAAAAAATTAAAAAAAAAAATTTTTAGTGTAATTACGTCATTAAAGTAAATACATTAGTTTACACTAGAGTAATTATGTAATTACTCTACACGTAATTACTCTACACCAAAAAAAAAAAATTAGTTTTCAATACTATAATACATGTTTAACAATATGGGAAAAAAAATTTGAAATAAAAAATAAAAAAAATACCCTCCTTTGATTCTCACAGTTCTTACCGAAAAAACACTTTGTACCGGATCTTTCCCCTATATATATATATATATATATATATATATATGTATGTATTTAACGGAGAAGAAAAACTTATATTCCACCAACAAACTAGCAAGAAGCTGGAGGTACACCCAAAAAAACGAAAATCACGAAACATACATTACCAAGCCTAAACACCTAAGCAAACCGCCATAGACCCACAAAACTATGCTAACCGATCAATTATCTCGACTGGAAGCATCACCTTAGACCTTGGCACTTTAACACCTTTTCTCACCCGACGGCTTCTCCCTTGGATCTTGCCATTCTCTTTTTCAACCACATCAATTGTCTCATCCCAAGGAACACGAGGGTTGGACATGTTATAAATTTCACTGGCCAAGCCAAGTGACAAATCCAAAGGATCAATTTTAGGTCGAGCCTTCTTCCGAGACTTAGGCGCAAAGAACAAGCGAAACGAAAGTGGAGAACCGGCCGGAGTAGAATCCAATTAGCCATCCGATTGGCTACCTTGACAGTGATAACTTGAGGATTTGCTAGGCGTTGAAACCCCTGCCCCCTCACCTTAAGGCTCGTGATGACCCTCCTTATCATAATTATAACAATACTTACCATTAATTGATGTTTCCTCTAAACCAGCGATGACGTTAGAAGCATCTCTGTCCCTCACTGGGCTTCTCCATCGTTACCCTCCTTTGACAAATCTCGAGCGTCTTCCGACTCCAAACCATCCGGACCATGCTCCATCAGATCACTGATTTCACCGGTCCGAATGTCCAAATTCTGTGGCGACACCACTATTCCAGCATCCAGGTTACCAACAAAATCAGGTGACAACTTACCATCCTCTTCATAAACCCAGCATGTAAGTTGTTTTCTCTCCATAACAATGAAATCTCTTCTTTAATCTTATTCCCATCTCTGACTAGGACACCAATACTCTCAAAAGATAAGTCGGAATCAGTCCAAGACGCTCTGGAACGATGAACAACCGTCCCATATCTACCACCAATTAAATCGAACATCCGTGTATCCCATAACTACACCGGGACCCATACACCCTTAGCCAGACAATTCTTTCAAAGTCAAAAATATGTCGTTCCATGGCTCCAGCGTCGAAAACCATTCCTTCCAAACATTTTTTAATTCAAGCACGAAATTCTCCGCCATTTAAGAACTTTTAAATGACAAAAGCACGTTCATCCCTCCAATGTATCTCACGGCTGGCCCCTCACTAATACTCTTCACCAACATATGCATATTACACAAATGTTCCGGATCGGAAGCTCTCCTCAATAACGAAGAATTCATTAACAACTCCTCGATCACCGTCTCAGTTTCTGGTAGCAATATTTCACAAGTTTTTAACACACCAGACGAATCGCCATTTAAAACCTTCTTAAAAGACACTGCACCGTCACTTTCGCAGTCTTTTGAACGCTCCGGTCCTAATTCTACTGGCCTCATAGAAAGCATTTTTAACGTGAGAAGTGTAGGAAGCCACTATAATTTGTCACATGTCAATTTAATCAAACCACGATTAACCTAATTATACTCAATTGCACTTAAAATCAAGGGCAAATCAGACTTTTTCTCTGTAACTTATTACTACAATCACGTTATATTTCCATATAGGATTTCATAACTTATGTCAACGATTTCAAATTCCAATTATACAAATCAGTTGATCACATTACGATCGTTTCAATCTCATTCAAACACATTACGATTTTCATAATCATATTCAATTGAAGTATTACAGGATGTTCGGTATGTATTAGAAGTAGTTTTTTAATCAGTTTTCTTTAGAATTATGTTTAATTGTTGATTTTGGTTATCAGATTTAAACTTATCGGTTTATGAGCAGAGCGTTTCTGTTGAGAATTCGATTCCAGATGTCGATAATATTGTTTTTCACGGTACAGTTCATGATGCTCTGTTTTTTATTCAGTTTTTTCAATTAGTTTTTAAGTTTGATTTTCGTAAACATGTTGTTTGTGGATATTCAGACCTGATCGAGGAGACTAACCAGGATGTGGATATTCATAGTTTGAACATCATCAACGAATACAGAAGGATTGAAGGTATTTTAGTTATTTTTTTAATTTTAGATGCGTTTAAATTATAAGTGTGTTTATAAGTTTTCAAACATACATAGTTAACATATACGAGTGTGTTTTGAGTAAGATCATTCGTGCGTTTAAAAAGTTCAAACATAGTTACTGAACATATTTGAGTGCGTTTGAATATGATCATTCGTGCATTTAAATAGATCAAATTATCAAATGTCAATGTGAATTTGAAGTTTTATTAAGTGCGTTTATTTTTGAAGGTGTTGCCTCTGATGTTCCTGTGGAAGAACAAGCTATTAACTGCTTCATTCCTGATGTATCTGAATCACTCAAACCTTTAATAAACATGGAGTTTCCTAGTATTGATCATGCACACGAGTTTTGTGCCAAATATGCAAAGGCTGATGGATTTTCTATTCGAAAGAGTACCCAAGATGTGCGAAAATGTGTTCTAAGAATCAAATACATTATATGCTATAAAGAGGGTTTTAAGCCAGTCAAAGTAGGTGCAGAGAATTCTAATAAAGATGTTAGGACAAGGAAAAGACTGTCTATCAGGACTAGATGTAAGACACATGTAAAGTTAACTTCTAAGGATGGCAAGACTTTCAAGGTTTATGACTTTGTGGAAGGTCATAATCATGCTTTTGTATCGGAAAGTGACATTCATTTCCTAGCAGCTAATAGGAAGTTGACACATACTCAAGAAGAGATTATATGTCAGTTGTCTTCATTGAACATGGGTCCTGTCAAAGCTTTTAATATCATGAAGACTAAGTATGGAGGGTTTGAGAATGTTGGTGCAACGGCTATTGATTGCAAGAATTTTAAAGGTGGATTAAACACTCTCATTGGTGAGTATGATGCTGATATGATAGTGTCTAGGTTTAGGGATAAGAAGAAGTTCTTGCTAGATTTTTCTTTTGAGTTTTCTGTGGATGAAAAGAATGCACTCACCGGTTTATTTTGGGCTGATGTGTTATGCAAGAGAAACTATATGAAATTTGTAGATGTGATTTCCTTTGATGCAACATTTAACACCAACAAGTATGTTTTTAATTTTTAAAGTTTCATATCCAACTATCATATGTTCATAGTTTATTTAAAAAAATCTTTTAATGTGTTTGTAGGTACAAGATGGTTTTTGTACCATTTACCGGAATTGATAACCACTGTCGGAATGTCACACTTGGGGAAGGATTGTTGTCATATGAGACAACTGAATCATACACATGGTTGTTACAATCATTTTCCAAATCTTTTGGAAAGCATCCAAAAGTGGTTGTAACCAATCAAGACCCTACCATGAAAAATGCCATCCAGTTGGTTTTTCAAAATAGCAGACACATATTATGCATGTGGCACATCATGAAGAAGGTTTCTGATAAGGTCAATATGAATTTTGCATAAAATTAAAATGTGCGTTAGTTTATTTGATTGTGCATTTAAATAGCATCATTGTAGTTTAGGATGTTGTGCATGCGTCCAAAGTTTTATAACGTGTGTTTGTTGATTTTCTATACATGCGTTCAAAGATAACCAATGTGCGTTTGTTTATTTTTTTTATTTTTTTTTAGGTGGGTAGTGCATTATGCAGTGATGATGAATTTACAAGGAGAATTTGTCCAATTGTATGGACAGACTCAATTAGTCCAGAGACGTTTGATTTCGAGTGGGGTGTATTTATGGTCGATTACAAACTAACTAAGAACAATTGGTTGACCGACATGTTAAACATGAGATCAATGTGGATCCCTACTTTTTACCGGGATGAACCTATGTCTGGCCTAATGACGACAACATCAAGATCTGAGAGTGAAAATCATTTTTTTGGCAGGTTGCAAATTCTCAGTTGACTCTTGTTGAGTTTTTCAACCATTTTGAAACTTCCCTGGAAGCTCAGAGATTCAACCATAGGAAGGATGACCATGATTCAAGGCATATCGTTCCTGATTTTTTGGACTAGGAATCGTATTGAAGAAGAGGCATCCAAAATATTTACAAGGACTATCTTCTTTGATATTCAGGAAGAAATATATGCTACATATGAAGGATTAATAGGTGTTCACACCCAAAAGGCTGATAAAGGTTTTTTTAAAGATTTTTGTTGAAGATCCACAAGCACATGGTCAAGGTTTTCATGAGTTATTTTGTGATTTTTTAGATTTCAGATATGTGTGCATTTATATCTGATATATTGTGCGTCAAAAATCAGCAAATGTGTTTTTAACATTTTTACAGGTGCTTTTCAAGAAGGAAGTTCATGAGGGTGCTGAAGATGTTATTTCATTGTGTACCTGTAGGAAGTTTGAGCAGTATGGGCTGCTTTGTAGGCATATATTTTTTATATTAAAGATGTTCAAAGTTAACCGATTCCCGAAGAGATATATTCTGAAGAAATGGACAAAAGATGTTGTTCCAAATGAAATCAAGTATTCATTTGAAACAGGAGAGTTTAGTGATGACAAGACTAGAGAAGCTAGACGTATTGCAAGGGAGATAGTGGTGGATGGTGAATATCTTGCAAACACTTTAATTACATATTTATCGGATTAACTTTGGTTAATGATCAATGAAAGAGATGGTTAAGAAGGTTGATGAGGGTAGGTTTAGGAGACCTAGCCCAAAGAAGTATGACAGATATGCTTCTCTTCTTGGCTATGAGAAACCATCTGAAGCTGAACCCACTATTCCACTACCTAATGGGATCAAGAACAAAGGTCGTGGTAGACAGAAGCGTATAAAGTCCAACAAGGAAAAACAAGTTAGCCAAGTGGGTAAAAGGAAGAGAACGTGCAAGATATGCAGAGAGAAAGACCACGATCGACGTAAACATCAGAGGGATGGTGGTTCAACCCATCCACAGGTTGAATAATAGGATCAGAATGTTGAAGATGACCTTGAAGATAACAGAGATGTTGAATTGGAAGATTCTGATGACCAGGAGTAGTTATAGTTTCATTTTTTTATACACATGTGTCTAAACTATATATAGTGCGTTTAATGTTTGTTTTTTATACATAGTTGTTTTTCTCAATGTTAATACGTGCGTTTGAATGTATACAATGTGCGTTTACAGAATTAGGACAAGTGCGTTTAAAGTAGTAAGAAAGTGTGTTTATATCATTTGATTCATAACATGAACTTACATATCAACCACCATCACACCACCACTATCACAAACACCATCAAAAAACGACCAGAAACAACAACTACCCAACTACCACCATAATAACAAAAAAATTACAAACATAAAACACTACCCCAAAAACCAACCCATCCATTAATTGCCACCCAAGATGATATGCCTTGCCTTCTGTTTCCCTGCCATGTTCCTCATGATGCATTCTTCTGTGTCGCTTAGTGTCTAACAAATGAGATTATCAAAAGCTACTTGGGTATGGAGTTGCTCAATTTTTGCATCCCTGAATGGTGATTTTTCTTCACTTAGTAGCTTCTCAATAAGATCCAAGTTCTTCATAGACTCTCTTTGGACCTCACTTTTCACTCCTAAAACTACACATGAAGAGTTGATGTCATCTCTGACCTCAGAGATAGAATCGACCATGATCAGAGTTTTCACTTGAATATTGTTGATTGCATCTATGTAGTTATCTACCTTTTTTTTAGTTTTTTAGTTTGGTATGTGAGTCTTATGTATTGGTATTGTTTATTTATTGACCCAAAAAGTTAGTTACTTATGATATGTGGTAGTTTAATATTGAATTTCAAGAATTAACTATATTTATTACCAATCAAATCATATTTAGTAGTTATTAAGATATTTTGAGTTTTTACCATTTAAATATTCATGTAACTAAATATGTTGATGTTTTACCATTAATAATCTATACCACTTGCATTTTTCATCATTACATGTATGAAACCAAAAAAAAAAGGGGTTCTTATAATACACGTGCGTCTGGATCTTACAATATGTGCGTTTTACTTTTTGAAACGTACGTTTAAATATATGAACGTGCGTTTGTTTTGTTTGTTCCACCAGTTGAACTTTAAACGCACGTTACCTATTAACATAGACATAACGTGCATTGTAATACCCTTGTTATCAGATATATCTTCTTCTTCATCTGCAACATTTTTAACCCATTTTTTATCTTTAATTCTTCTTATAGAATCAAAATGGAAAGCTTCTGACAAATAATATGTGCGGTTTTATTCATAATACATATGATTTCTACTGATTTATCGTACCATTTATAATATTTTGTTTTTCTGATTTTTAATCTCAAATACTGATATTACGTTTTGGTTCAATGCAATCGACTTTTTTTTGTTATTTTGATTGTGTAATCATTCAGATTGGTTAATCAATTTCAATCGTTGAAAAATTATGTTTCGATTAATTATGTTGCTACGATTTGAAAAAAAAAATAAACGTTTTTTCCTAATTTACCCTTGGTTATATTAACCCAAATATGATTAGGGTTGTTAATTACCATCTTGCCACCATCTTAATCTAATGGCTGAGAATGCTTCCTACGCTTCTCACGTTAAAAAACTTTGTACGTTATCTCTTCCCTAAATTAAAAACCCACTTAAGTTGAGAAAACCAAAA
The DNA here is from genome assembly GCA_028751855.1 of Ambrosia trifida. Taxonomy (NCBI): domain Eukaryota; kingdom Viridiplantae; phylum Streptophyta; class Magnoliopsida; order Asterales; family Asteraceae; genus Ambrosia; species Ambrosia trifida. Next base: position 99,431,293 of record CM054124.1, on the reverse strand, counting down.
CTCAAGTTACAAAAAAAAAAATAATAATAATAAATATTTGAAAAAAGTACACAATGTAACAAACAAGTTTTTAAGCATTTTGAGTGGGAAAAAGCGCCGAAGAAAATTTTAAAAAAACAAAATTGTTGTGTTACATATGTAACTTGTCGGTTACAAGTATGTTACAGCAAAGTTATAATTTTTTTTACAAAAATTCTAGTTGGCGTTTTTTTGATTTTTTGCTCAAAACTCTTAAAAACATCATGTATTTTTTTCAAAAATAAAAAAGTTTTGTAGCTTGAGTTTTTATGGGTTTTCTCAACTCAGGGAGGTTTTCAATTTATACATTTCCTTTCTCTCTCTCTCTCTCTCTATATATATATATATATATATATATATATATATATATATGTATATATATATATATATATATATTGTTGGGTCAAGAGGATTGACAAGCCTATTAACCTTAGTCTAATATCCTCTCTCCAACTTTTGTTTATAAACAAGTGCTGAAGAGTAAAGTCCTAAAGATGAACCAGACAAAGATCTGAAGAACAACTTTGATGATTTACTCATCATAAGTTGTTTAGTCTTCAGCGGTACTGATAGAAGCTTCCCACCGCCCTTGAACTTCAGCAGTTTAGTATTATATTAGTTTTTAATTACTTTTTGTACAAGTTCCAATAGTACAGCCTGTTGTAGTATTGTAGTATTAGATTTATACTTCTTATCAACGTTTACTTATGTCTATAAAAAGATGGGTTAACACCATCTATTATATAGAACACTTAAACAGGTTTCCACTTTCTAATATATGAGATTCTTCTAGAAAAGCTCTTAACTATTTTATCATTTACTTTCTGTTTCTCATATTACAATTGTTCTATTTTGGTTTATGTATTGAGGGGAAGCATTTAATGATATAAAAAGTGAACTATTAACTTAGAAAAATTACTATTCCGCTGCATTTACTTCATGTCATAAATTGTTCTTTAAGAATCTGTTGAACACATATAGATTCAATAATTGGTATCAGAGCATCTGGTTTATCTGATAAATATCAATCTAACCAATTGAGATCAGACACAGGCTCTTATTGATATTCAATCAAAGTCTATAGTTCCTTTTATTTTTCAATCCATCACTTTAAGAAATTGCTAATCAATCAATCTTCTTGAAAATGGATCCTCATAATATTGGATCTGCTAATAAGCATCCCATGCTAGTAAGAAATGAATACAATATCAGGCAAAGAAGGATGAAAAATACTTTATCACGGCAGAACACTGGTTGTTGGAAGTATGTCATGTATGGACCCCATAAACCAGTTATTATTGATCCAAAACTAAAATAAAAAAGTCAGAGAACCAAAAGACTACACAGAAGAAGATTTCCTAAAACTTGAGCTTGATGTTAAATGTGACACCCGGCATGTTCGGCTTAAACATAATAGTAACATCTAAGTCTACCTTAGCGAGAAACGTTATAAACAAACTTAACTGGGTTAGTTGAGTCGGGTCAGATTAGGATTGTCCAGGGTTCAATGATCTGGAGGATCATTGGGAGTCGTTTTGGGAATACATTAGTACCGGGTTCCGTTGTTGGTGACATTACATGAACTAATTAAGTATATATGTAGATTATGGGTCGTGCGGTGGATTGTATGCTTATACTTGCTTAAACGATGTACAAATGATTATACGTGCCTAAATATGCTAAACATAGACTATGGGTGCATGCTTATGTGTTAAGATGTGTTAGAATGCGTTAAACACGACAAACTGGGAAAAGGTTAACATGTGTTAAAAAGTGCTGTTAACATGTGTTAAAAAGTGCTGATGACCTGAATGTGGAAATAGTGGGCGAACGTGGAAATGGAACTTGAAAAATGGGCGAACGTAGAAACAAAGTGGGCGAATGTGGAAAAGTTCCACATTCGACCATTACAAATGGGCGAATGTGGAAAAGTTCCACATTCGACCACATAAAAGGGGCGAACCTGGACTGGGTATAAATACCATCCTTAGCCATTTTTCACCATTTCACAAACCCTAAACGCCTCCAAACACTCTCTATCAGCTATTATCATTGGGGAAGGAGTTTTTGAGCTTGTTTTTCATAACCTAACTCTCTAAATCATTACAAGTGAAAATCTAAGGTGTGTTCTTCATTTCAAATCCTTTTTAAACAATTTTAACTTGTTTTCATCTAAACCCCAAGGGTCCAGATCTGATATCAACATGTTTTATGGGTAAAAACCTTCCTAATATCTTTCTAAATAAAACCTATTCATAAACAATGAGTTTTCATACAATTTAACATGTGTTTATGTGGTATTAAGCATTGTTTGATGATTACTTGCTATGTAGATGACATGACTACAACCTAGGGCTGTTATTAATGGAGAGTTATGATTGAAACATGTTACAATTGATTGTTGATGGTGTTTTGTCGATTAAAGGGATTTTTAGTTAGATTTAGGGCTTGTTTTTGGATGGTAATGATAGAGTTATGATAGGGGTTTCTTGTTCATAATGATTTAAGTATGATGAGCTAATGATTGATTAAATTCAGAAAGTTTCCTAATTGGGTAATAATTTCATGCATGATGATGTGACATCTCCATAATTTACTATTTTAGGAAACTTGTAAAACGGATAGATTTTGGGGTAAAATTGGTAGGGTTTCGTAGGAATATATTAATGATGCTTGACTGCTGTAACTCATGATGTTTCGTGATGTTTTCGGATGTTTTCGACGCGTTTTTGGGAAAATCTAACAGCAGGGGCGAACCTGGAATACCTTCGACCAGTCTAACGGTCGAAGGTGGACTTCCAAGGGTCGAACCTGGAACTGAGGGGGCGAAGGTGGAGGAAAAGGGGCGAAGGTGGAAGAAAAGGGGCGAAGGTGGGAGTTTAAAGCCACCTTCGACCACTCAAAGCCACGTTCGGCCCTACGATAACAAAAATGAGATTTTTGATACGAACTAAGTATTTTATGCTTGAACCTTGCGTGTAATCTGTGTGTACTTGATTAGTTAGGGTAATGGGTCACCAACGGGATGTCGGGTCGGTCTAGTGTGTCGGTTAAACATTTAAACACGTTTTAAAACATACTTGGTTATGATCTGGACAATCGGGGACTTGTTAGCCTTCGGGTTAGTAGTCATCACACTTATGTAAACTCATTGATAGGTTGTCATTAGTTGGGATTATCATACACGTGTTGGAATTCTAGTTATCGGAAGACGCACTATAAGGTGAGTTTCACGGCCCCACTCTTTTACTGGTTTTACATTTTCGGGGGAGAAAACATGCTGTGTCCTCTAAACATGTGTCAACTATGTTTTCATAAAAGGCGTTTCAACTATGTTTTCATAAAAGGCGTTTCAACTAAGTTTTCAGGAAAGATGTGTCAACTACGTTTTGGTATTCATGAATTCATTGGGTTTGGAGTATTTATTATGTTTTCACGTATTCATTATGTTTTAGAGTATTCATTATATTACTATGCGATCTTTGGAAGTCCCGGGGGAAACCATGAATGTGCGGGGATGCACAACGGGGGAAATGTGGATAGCGCTATTTGGGCTTGACCCGCCCCACTCGACGGCTTGGAGGGCCGGGCGGGTGCATATTGTCTCTTAGGTATTCAGTATTCAGTATGCAGTATTCAGTATTCAGTATTCATTCGGGCACGTATTCAGTATTCACAGTATTCGAGTCCAGTAATGGTTTTCCAATCGCAGTAGTAAGGTATTCATATGTTTTGCATGCATGTGGTCTGGATTGACCATGGGTATTCAGTTGGAGTCGATTATCACTTGGAGTTGGTATACATTTGGAGTCGGTATTCATTTAAAAACCTGTGAACTCACCAGCATTATTTGCTGACGTATTTAGCATGTTTATCTCAGGTCGCTAAGGTAGCAGCTGTTGGTAGGCGCACGGAGTCTCACGGCGTCTAGGATTCATGTGCATCTCATTTAGCATTTTCAGACTTTCGTACTTTTGATTTCACGTTGTAATAAAGTTTTACGCTTCCGCAGCGTTGGATCATTTATGAAAACTTAATGGTTTGATTATGTCATTTTTACGTATCATATAGTGTTGTTTATTGTGACCGTTGACTTGGATCCTGGTGTGTCACGCGCCTCGCGGTAAAACCCCGCACGTGGAAATTTGAGGGTGTGACAGATTGGTATCAGAGCCAATGGTTATAGTGAACTAGGACTGCATGTAGAGTCTAGTCTATAGCCGAGTATCACACACGTTAGACGGTCACACATAGTTACGAGTCGTGTCATTTGGAAAACATACTAACCTTGTCGGGATGTCGGTGTCCTCATCACACAGTATCACGTTATCTATCTTTTGTTATTCCTACCTGGGTTCTATCTTCTTCTTCGGGTTTGAAGTTGAAGGGACTATTCGCTTACATACTTGCTTACTCACACACTATCATGCGCTAGTACTTGTCATAGTACACTCCTGAGTGACTGTTCACTTTGGGATTCTCGGGTGATAACAGTTTCTTTTAGGAATGTGTGTATCGGGTGATTTGAAGTTCTAGCTAGGAGCACGCCTAGAGGACCATGTAGAGCGATTTGTTATTTCGGGTGCACACGAAATCATAAATCGAAATGCATGAAAATCTTGGTGGACTTCGTGTTCGGACTAATGGTCATGCTGGAACCATGTTCTGAATTCGTTTGGTCACTTGTAGCTCGATCTGTTGGTGATTTTGCGTATCTTGTCTCATGTTTGGCAGAACATGTCTGGTCGCGCTGGTGGACGTGCTGGTGGACGCCGTGGTGGCGGCGGGGGTCGCAATGGCGGTGGACGGGGTGGTGGGAACATCACCATGACTCAGGCAGAGTTGGAGCACATGTTGCAACAACAGTTGAACGTTGCGTTGGCTGCTTTCCAGGCTGCTCAGCAGACCCTGGGAAATACTAATCAGATGCAGACTGGGTGCACGTACAAGAAGTTCATGGACTGTAAGCCCCATTTCTTCAATGGGACTGAAGGAGCGGTGGGACTACTTAGGTGGTTGGAGAAGATTGAGTCGGTGTTTGCTATGTGTAACTGTCCCGACGCTGATCGCGTCAAGTATGCTTCTGCTACACTGGAGGGACATGCGTTGACCTGGTGGAACTCCACCACTGCGAACCTTGGTCTGGGTGAGGCTAATGCTATGCCGTGGTCCGAGTTTGTTCAGATGTTGAGGGCAGAGTATTGCCCAAGAGACGAGATTATGAAGTTGGAGCATGAGTTCTGGAATCTGAAGATGGTTGGGTCGGAGATCGAGGAGTTTACTGCTAGGCACAACGAGTTGGCTGTGATGTGCCCCGGGTTGGCTACACTGGAGTACCGGAGGATTGAGCACTACGTTGCTGGGTTAGTGCCGGAGATTGCTGGACTGGTTGTTGCTGCTGATCACACTACTATGTTGGCCACTGTTCGGGCAGCCCACAAGCTGACCAACATGAAGGTTGCGGAGGGCGTTCTACCTCCGAGGGGCGCTGCTGTGAAAGCCCCTGCGGAAAACAAGAGAAAGTGGGAGAATGCTGGAAAGAGCGCTGGGTCGTCCCAGCCGCAGACGAAGAAGCAAGAAGTTGTGGGAGCATCATCCGAGCAGAGGTCTGGGGGATATACTGGGAAACTCCCGAAGTGTGGTGAGTGTGGGTTTCATCATACGGGTGATTGTGAGAGGTTTCGCTGTCGACGGTGTCAGCGTTTTGGTCATCATGCTAAGGACTGTAGGACTACTCTTCAGCTACAACCGGCACAGGCCACTACTACTACCACTGCTACTGCTCCTCAGGGGAGGCAGGGATGTTATCACTGTGGGGATAATGGACACTTCAAGCGGGATTGTCCTAAGCTGAACCAAGGGACGGCAAGTGGTGCTGGGAATGAAGGCGGCGGTCGAACTACTCGTGGTCATGTCTACGTCATTGGCGCTAGGGAGAACCAGGAGGATCCTGACACTGTTACTGGTGAGTATTCTTTTCTTGATTCTCGTTATGCTCGTATTCATTCTCGTTCGCATTGTTTGGCAATTCGTATTCATTGTGTGCATTCAGTTTGGTATTTGGTCATCATTTTGCATTCATGAGTCTGATGTGGGTCCTTTGGAGATGTTACTTGGACGGTACCGGTGTATCATTTATACTGATCATAGTAGTCTCTAGTAGGCCTTCGATCAGGGGGATTCATTGTTTTCTATTCACTTTGGGGAGGGCGGTTCCCCGGCATAGAGTATCCGTTGATATCATCTTTCGTTCGTGGTTATCATTTCGTTTGTGTTCTAGGAAACGTTACTTGGGTTAGGTCGACACTCATTACTGTCAAAGAGTGAATCTCGGGGCGAGATTCCTTTCAACAGGGGGATGATGTGACGACCGGGAAAAATTTTCTTTTTATCGTTCGTTCTCTTTGACTTCGGGAAATTTTCGGGACGAAAATTCTTTCAACAGGGGGATGATGTGACACCCGGCATGTTCGGCTTAAACATAATAGTAACATCTAAGTCTACCTTAGCGAGAAACGTTATAAACAAACTTAACTGGGTTAGTTGAGTCGGGTCAGATTAGGATTTTCCAGGGTTCAATGATCTGGAGGATCATTGGGAGTCGTTTTGGGAATACATTAGTACCGGGTTCCGTTGTTGGTGACATTACATGAACTAATTAAGTATATATGTAGATTATGGGTCGTGCGGTGGATTGTATGCTTATACTTGCTTAAACGATGTACAAATGATTATACGTGCCTAAATATGCTAAACATAGACTATGGGTGCATGCTTATGTGTTAAGATGTGTTAGAATGCGTTAAACACGACAAACTGGGAAAAGGTTAACATGTGTTAAAAAGTGCTGTTAACATGTGTTAAAAAGTGCTGATGACCTGAATGTGGAAATAGTGGGCGAACGTGGAAATGGAACTTGAAAAATGGGCGAACGTAGAAACAAAGTGGGCGAATGTGGAAAAGTTCCACATTCGACCATTACAAATGGGCGAATGTGGAAAAGTTCCACATTCGACCACATAAAAGGGGCGAACCTGGACTGGGTATAAATACCATCCTTAGCCATTTTTCACCATTTCACAAACCCTAAACGCCTCCAAACACTCTCTATCAGCTATTATCATTGGGGAAGGAGTTTTTGAGCTTGTTTTTCATAACCTAACTCTCTAAATCATTACAAGTGAAAATCTAAGGTGTGTTCTTCATTTCAAATCCTTTTTAAACAATTTTAACTTGTTTTCATCTAAACCCCAAGGGTCCAGATCTGATATCAACATGTTTTATAGGTAAAAACCTTCCTAATATCTTTCTAAATAAAACCTATTCATAAACAATGAGTTTTCATACAATTTAACATGTGTTTATGTGGTATTAAGCATTGTTTGATGATTACTTGCTATGTAGATGACATGACTACAACCTAGGGCTGTTATTAATGGAGAGTTATGATTGAAACATGTTACAATTGATTGTTGATGGTGTTTTGTCGATTAAAGGGATTTTTAGTTAGATTTAGGGCTTGTTTTTGTCTGGTAATGATAGAGTTATGATAGGGGTTTCTTGTTCATAATGATTTAAGTATGATGAGCTAATGATTGATTAAATTCAGAAAGTTTCCTAATTGGGTAATAATTTCATGCATGATGATGTGACATCTCCATAATTTACTATTTTAGGAAACTTGTAAAACGGATAGATTTTGGGGTAAAATTGGTAGGGTTTCGTAGGAATATATTAATGATGCTTGACTGCTGTAACTCATGATGTTTCGTGATGTTTTCGGATGTTTTCGACGCGTTTTTGGGAAAATCTAACAGCAGGGGCGAACCTGGAATACCTTCGACCAGTCTAACGGTCGAAGGTGGACTTCCAAGGGTCGAACCTGGAACTGAGGGGGCGAAGGTGGAGGAAAAGGGGCGAAGGTGGAAGAAAAGGGGCGAAGGTGGGAGTTTAAAGCCACCTTCGACCACTCAAAGCCACGTTCGGCCCTACGATAACAAAAATGAGATTTTTGATACGAACTAAGTATTTTATGCTTGAACCTTGCGTGTAATCTGTGTGTACTTGATTAGTTAGGGTAATGGGTCACCAACGGGATGTCGGGTCGGTCTAGTGTGTCGGTTAAACATTTAAACACGTTTTAAAACATACTTGGTTATGATCTGGACAATCGGGGACTTGTTAGCCTTCGGGTTAGTAGTCATCACACTTATGTAAACTCATTGATAGGTTGTCATTAGTTGGGATTATCATACACGTGTTGGAATTCTAGTTATCGGAAGACGCACTATAAGGTGAGTTTCACGGCCCCACTCTTTTACTGGTTTTACATTTTCGGGGGAGAAAACATGCTGTGTCCTCTAAACATGTGTCAACTATGTTTTCATAAAAGGCGTTTCAACTATGTTTTCATAAAAGGCGTTTCAACTAAGTTTTCAGGAAAGATGTGTCAACTACGTTTTGGTATTCATGAATTCATTGGGTTTGGAGTATTTATTATGTTTTCACGTATTCATTATGTTTTAGAGTATTCATTATATTACTATGCGATCTTTGGAAGTCCCGGGGGAAACCATGAATGTGCGGGGATGCACAACGGGGGAAATGTGGATAGCGCTATTTGGGCTTGACCCGCCCCACTCGACGGCTTGGAGGGCCGGGCGGGTGCATATTGTCTCTTAGGTATTCAGTATTCAGTATTCAGTATTCATTCGGGCACGTATTCAGTATTCACAGTATTCGAGTCCAGTAATGGTTTTCCAATCGCAGTAGTAAGGTATTCATATGTTTTGCATGCATGTGGTCTGGATTGACCATGGGTATTCAGTTGGAGTCGATTATCACTTGGAGTTGGTATACATTTGGAGTCGGTATTCATTTAAAAACCTGTGAACTCACCAGCATTATTTGCTGACGTATTTAGCATGTTTATCTCAGGTCGCTAAGGTAGCAGCTGTTGGTAGGCGCACGGAGTCTCACGGCGTCTAGGATTCATGTGCATCTCATTTAGCATTTTCAGACTTTCGTACTTTTGATTTCACGTTGTAATAAAGTTTTACGCTTCCGCAGCGTTGGATCATTTATGAAAACTTAATGGTTTGATTATGTCATTTTTACGTATCATATAGTGTTGTTTATTGTGACCGTTGACTTGGATCCTGGTGTGTCACGCGCCTCGCGGTAAAACCCCGCACGTGGAAATTTGAGGGTGTGACAGATTGGTATCAGAGCCAATGGTTATAGTGAACTAGGACTGCATGTAGAGTCTAGTCTATAGCCGAGTATCACACACGTTAGACGGTCACACATAGTTACGAGTCGTGTCATTTGGAAAACATACTAACCTTGTCGGGATGTCGGTGTCCTCATCACACAGTATCACGTTATCTATCTTTTGTTATTCCTACCTGGGTTCTATCTTCTTCTTCGGGTTTGAAGTTGAAGGGACTATTCGCTTACATACTTGCTTACTCACACACTATCATGCGCTAGTACTTGTCATAGTACACTCCTGAGTGACTGTTCACTTTGGGATTCTCGGGTGATAACAGTTTCTTTTAGGAATGTGTGTATCGGGTGATTTGAAGTTCTAGCTAGGAGCACGCCTAGAGGACCATGTAGAGCGATTTGTTATTTCGGGTGCACACGAAATCATAAATCGAAATGCATGAAAATCTTGGTGGACTTCGTGTTCGGACTAATGGTCATGCTGGAACCATGTTCTGAATTCGTTTGGTCACTTGTAGCTCGATCTGTTGGTGATTTTGCGTATCTTGTCTCATGTTTGGCAGAACATGTCTGGTCGCGCTGGTGGACGTGCTGGTGGACGCCGTGGTGGCGGCGGGGGTCGCAATGGCGGTGGACGGGGTGGTGGGAACATCACCATGACTCAGGCAGAGTTGGAGCACATGTTGCAACAACAGTTGAACGTTGCGTTGGCTGCTTTCCAGGCTGCTCAGCAGACCCTGGGAAATACTAATCAGATGCAGACTGGGTGCACGTACAAGAAGTTCATGGACTGTAAGCCCCATTTCTTCAATGGGACTGAAGGAGCGGTGGGACTACTTAGGTGGTTGGAGAAGATTGAGTCGGTGTTTGCTATGTGTAACTGTCCCGACGCTGATCGCGTCAAGTATGCTTCTGCTACACTGGAGGGACATGCGTTGACCTGGTGGAACTCCACCACTGCGAACCTTGGTCTGGGTGAGGCTAATGCTATGCCGTGGTCCGAGTTTGTTCAGATGTTGAGGGCAGAGTATTGCCCAAGAGACGAGATTATGAAGTTGGAGCATGAGTTCTGGAATCTGAAGATGGTTGGGTCGGAGATCGAGGAGTTTACTGCTAGGCACAACGAGTTGGCTGTGATGTGCCCCGGGTTGGCTACACTGGAGTACCGGAGGATTGAGCACTACGTTGCTGGGTTAGTGCCGGAGATTGCTGGACTGGTTGTTGCTGCTGATCACACTACTATGTTGGCCACTGTTCGGGCAGCCCACAAGCTGACCAACATGAAGGTTGCGGAGGGCGTTCTACCTCCGAGGGGCGCTGCTGTGAAAGCCCCTGCGGAAAACAAGAGAAAGTGGGAGAATGCTGGAAAGAGCGCTGGGTCGTCCCAGCCGCAGACGAAGAAGCAAGAAGTTGTGGGAGCATCATCCGAGCAGAGGTCTGGGGGATATACTGGGAAACTCCCGAAGTGTGGTGAGTGTGGGTTTCATCATACGGGTGATTGTGAGAGGTTTCGCTGTCGACGGTGTCAGCGTTTTGGTCATCATGCTAAGGACTGTAGGACTACTCTTCAGCTACAACCGGCACAGGCCACTACTACTACCACTGCTACTGCTCCTCAGGGGAGGCAGGGATGTTATCACTGTGGGGATAATGGACACTTCAAGCGGGATTGTCCTAAGCTGAACCAAGGGACGGCAAGTGGTGCTGGGAATGAAGGCGGCGGTCGAACTACTCGTGGTCATGTCTACGTCATTGGCGCTAGGGAGAACCAGGAGGATCCTGACACTGTTACTGGTGAGTATTCTTTTCTTGATTCTCGTTATGCTCGTATTCATTCTCGTTCGCATTGTTTGGCAATTCGTATTCATTGTGTGCATTCAGTTTGGTATTTGGTCATCATTTTGCATTCATGAGTCTGATGTGGGTCCTTTGGAGATGTTACTTGGACGGTACCGGTGTATCATTTATACTGATCATAGTAGTCTCTAGTAGGCCTTCGATCAGGGGGATTCATTGTTTTCTATTCACTTTGGGGAGGGCGGTTCCCCGGCATAGAGTATCCGTTGATATCATCTTTCGTTCGTGGTTATCATTTCGTTTGTGTTCTAGGAAACGTTACTTGGGTTAGGTCGACACTCATTACTGTCAAAGAGTGAATCTCGGGGCGAGATTCCTTTCAACAGGGGGATGATGTGACGACCGGGAAAAATTTTCTTTTTATCGTTCGTTCTCTTTGACTTCGGGAAATTTTCGGGACGAAAATTCTTTCAACAGGGGGATGATGTGACACCCGGCATGTTCGGCTTAAACATAATAGTAACATCTAAGTCTACCTTAGCGAGAAACGTTATAAACAAACTTAACTGGGTTAGTTGAGTCGGGTCAGATTAGGATTTTCCAGGGTTCAATGATCTGGAGGATCATTGGGAGTCGTTTTGGGAATACATTAGTACCGGGTTCCGTTGTTGGTGACATTACATGAACTAATTAAGTATATATGTAGATTATGGGTCGTGCGGTGGATTGTATGCTTATACTTGCTTAAACGATGTACAAATGATTATACGTGCCTAAATATGCTAAACATAGACTATGGGTGCATGCTTATGTGTTAAGATGTGTTAGAATGCGTTAAACACGACAAACTGGGAAAAGGTTAACATGTGTTAAAAAGTGCTGTTAACATGTGTTAAAAAGTGCTGATGACCTGAATGTGGAAATAGTGGGCGAACGTGGAAATGGAACTTGAAAAATGGGCGAACGTAGAAACAAAGTGGGCGAATGTGGAAAAGTTCCACATTCGACCATTACAAATGGGCGAATGTGGAAAAGTTCCACATTCGACCACATAAAAGGGGCGAACCTGGACTGGGTATAAATACCATCCTTAGCCATTTTTCACCATTTCACAAACCCTAAACGCCTCCAAACACTCTCTATCAGCTATTATCATTGGGGAAGGAGTTTTTGAGCTTGTTTTTCATAACCTAACTCTCTAAATCATTACAAGTGAAAATCTAAGGTGTGTTCTTCATTTCAAATCCTTTTTAAACAATTTTAACTTGTTTTCATCTAAACCCCAAGGGTCCAGATCTGATATCAACATGTTTTATAGGTAAAAACCTTCCTAATATCTTTCTAAATAAAACCTATTCATAAACAATGAGTTTTCATACAATTTAACATGTGTTTATGTGGTATTAAGCATTGTTTGATGATTACTTGCTATGTAGATGACATGACTACAACCTAGGGCTGTTATTAATGGAGAGTTATGATTGAAACATGTTACAATTGATTGTTGATGGTGTTTTGTCGATTAAAGGGATTTTTAGTTAGATTTAGGGCTTGTTTTTGTCTGGTAATGATAGAGTTATGATAGGGGTTTCTTGTTCATAATGATTTAAGTATGATGAGCTAATGATTGATTAAATTCAGAAAGTTTCCTAATTGGGTAATAATTTCATGCATGATGATGTGACATCTCCATAATTTACTATTTTAGGAAACTTGTAAAACGGATAGATTTTGGGGTAAAATTGGTAGGGTTTCGTAGGAATATATTAATGATGCTTGACTGCTGTAACTCATGATGTTTCGTGATGTTTTCGGATGTTTTCGACGCGTTTTTGGGAAAATCTAACAGCAGGGGCGAACCTGGAATACCTTCGACCAGTCTAACGGTCGAAGGTGGACTTCCAAGGGTCGAACCTGGAACTGAGGGGGCGAAGGTGGAGGAAAAGGGGCGAAGGTGGAAGAAAAGGGGCGAAGGTGGGAGTTTAAAGCCACCTTCGACCACTCAAAGCCACGTTCGGCCCTACGATAACAAAAATGAGATTTTTGATACGAACTAAGTATTTTATGCTTGAACCTTGCGTGTAATCTGTGTGTACTTGATTAGTTAGGGTAATGGGTCACCAACGGGATGTCGGGTCGGTCTAGTGTGTCGGTTAAACATTTAAACACGTTTTAAAACATACTTGGTTATGATCTGGACAATCGGGGACTTGTTAGCCTTCGGGTTAGTAGTCATCACACTTATGTAAACTCATTGATAGGTTGTCATTAGTTGGGATTATCATACACGTGTTGGAATTCTAGTTATCGGAAGACGCACTATAAGGTGAGTTTCACGGCCCCACTCTTTTACTGGTTTTACATTTTCGGGGGAGAAAACATGCTGTGTCCTCTAAACATGTGTCAACTATGTTTTCATAAAAGGCGTTTCAACTATGTTTTCATAAAAGGCGTTTCAACTAAGTTTTCAGGAAAGATGTGTCAACTACGTTTTGGTATTCATGAATTCATTGGGTTTGGAGTATTTATTATGTTTTCACGTATTCATTATGTTTTAGAGTATTCATTATATTACTATGCGATCTTTGGAAGTCCCGGGGGAAACCATGAATGTGCGGGGATGCACAACGGGGGAAATGTGGATAGCGCTATTTGGGCTTGACCCGCCCCACTCGACGGCTTGGAGGGCCGGGCGGGTGCATATTGTCTCTTAGGTATTCAGTATTCAGTATTCAGTATTCATTCGGGCACGTATTCAGTATTCACAGTATTCGAGTCCAGTAATGGTTTTCCAATCGCAGTAGTAAGGTATTCATATGTTTTGCATGCATGTGGTCTGGATTGACCATGGGTATTCAGTTGGAGTCGATTATCACTTGGAGTTGGTATACATTTGGAGTCGGTATTCATTTAAAAACCTGTGAACTCACCAGCATTATTTGCTGACGTATTTAGCATGTTTATCTCAGGTCGCTAAGGTAGCAGCTGTTGGTAGGCGCACGGAGTCTCACGGCGTCTAGGATTCATGTGCATCTCATTTAGCATTTTCAGACTTTCGTACTTTTGATTTCACGTTGTAATAAAGTTTTACGCTTCCGCAGCGTTGGATCATTTATGAAAACTTAATGGTTTGATTATGTCATTTTTACGTATCATATAGTGTTGTTTATTGTGACCGTTGACTTGGATCCTGGTGTGTCACGCGCCTCGCGGTAAAACCCCGCACGTGGAAATTTGAGGGTGTGACATTAAAGCTTTTTCTATATTGGCAATGGCTCTCCCAAATGAAATATATGTTGGGCTCTTACACTGTGAGAGTCCCAAAGCGCTTTAGGATAGTCTAAAAGAATAGTTTGGAGGAACTAATGAGGTGATTACCAACACCAGAGAAATCTTAGCTCAACAATATGAAAGTTTTACTCATGTAAATGGAGAAACTTTAACACAATAATTTGAAAGAATTTTTTCACTTATTTCTGAGTTAAAATTAAATGGGCATACCTACACAAATACATCCATGTTACATAGATTTTTAAGGTCTCTGCCAGAAAAATGGGAAACTTACTCCATAGTTCTCAGGACAAGTTCAGATTTTGACTCCATAACACTCACAAAATTACATGGGAGATTGTTAACTTTTGAAAGAGAAATTAATCAAAATAAAAAGTTCAAAACTCTGGTAATATTGCTGGTGACTATATTCCTGGTAGTACAGCTTTGATGGGACAAGATTCCACATCTTGTTCAAATGATTTTGGTTCTTTTGATCACATTGACATCATAGTAGGGATCTCATCAGAAAGATCCTATTCATCTTATGACAATGATGAAAATCAAACTACTGATAACATGTGTTTTATACTTGATGACTTAAAAAATTTCAGTAGTGATGATTTAGAAGAAATGGATATTCTGCACCAACTGGCCACGTTAAGTACTAAAACTAACAAATTTTACAAAAGGTCAGGTAGAAAATTTCCAGGATTAAAAAATCAAACAAAAGTTGGTTTTTGACAAATCTAAACTTAAATGTCACAAGTGTCAGAAGTTGGGACACTTTGCTAGAGAGTGTAGAAGCTCTAGCTACAACCAACCAATCTCCAGTTACAACAGAAATCAAGGATCACAAGGAAGTGCTCACTTTGACTCCTCACCAAACTACATACAATCTCAGGCACCATCTCCACAAATCCAATATGTGCCTCAGATTCAGTATGTCCAGATGCCCATTCAACAACAGGGCCAACACCAACAGCAAATGCCTTCCACTGCTGCTGCTCAACCCTCACAACCTCAACAACCCAGTCAACAAAGTCTTTTTACCTCTGGGTATGTTAATTGGAGCATCCTTCCATATGACACATCTGAATGCAATCCAGATGCTGACAACAAGGTCTTTGATATCAACTAGGGAGAACCAGATAATGGCAGAAAGAACTTTGCCTTATTGGCTTTTGAGGGATCTTCCTCTAATTCTGCATTATCACGGGTATCATAGGAATCCCTTTTAAAGCTTTGTTCAAATTCATGCAAAGAAGCATTTGCTTTAATCAGGGAAACCAATGTCTATCTACAAGGCAAGGCCAGTGACTCTGAAAGAAAATACACCTAGTTAAAATGTGATTTAGAAAGAAAAATTGCTACTAAAAATAAATAAATTTCTAAATTAACTGATAAAGCCATTGAAACTCAAGCACAGATAAAAATCATGGTAGAAAACCTAGGAACTGTCAGGCAAGAACTTACTGACACCAAGGCTAATTGCCAAAAGATGTGGCAATGTCTATGCTGTAGACATTGAAAAGGCCAAAGTATTGAATAACACTGCTTGTTTCTTTTCAAAAGCATCAACTTCTGAAACAGGCCTTTGGCATAAGAGACTTGGACATGTGAGCTTTAAAACCATAAATAAAGTAACAAAAATGGGCTTGGTCTGGGGTCTACCCTTGAAGGCATATCAGTGTAAAGAACATTGTGTTTCCTGTCTTAAGGGAAACCAGCATAAGTCCTCCTATAAGTCAATTGGAGAACCCAAAACTACTGCATGTCTTCAACTACTCCATATGGACTTATTTGGACGAGTCAAGATCATGAGCCTTGGTAAGAAGAAATACTGCTTGGTCATCATTGATGACTACTCAAGATTTACATGGGTTTTCTTCTAATTTTTCAAGGATGAGGCAGCTGAAATAAGCAAATTCTTCATTCTACAAGTAGAGAAACAATATTCTCTCTCTGTCAAAGTCATCAGAAGTGACAATGGGATAGAGTTCAGGAACAAAAATCTAGATGATTTCTGCTTGTCTAAAGGGATTGTTAGACAGTTTAGCATTCCTAGAACTCCTGAACAAAATGGTGTTGTAGAAAGAAAGAATAGGACATTAATTGAACCAGCAAGAACCATGTTAGCTGATTCAGATCGACCACTTTCTTTTTGGGCAGAAGCAGTTAACACAGCTTGTTATGTTCAGAATAGGGTCCTTATCAACAAAAAACATTTCAAGACTGCTTATGAAGTCCTTCATAGCATTAAGCCCCTTATCTCCTTCTTCGGGGCTTTTGGATGTCAATGTTTTATTCTAAACATTAAAGACTCCATTTCAAAGTTTGCTGCTAAAGTTGATTCTGGTTATTTTCGTGGTTATTCTTCCACAAGGAAAGCTTATAAAGTCTTCAATTCAAGAACCAAGATTGTAGAAGAGACACTGAATATCAAGTTCAATGAGTCAAAACATGCACTCATTTCAGCACATCCTGCTGAACTCTTTGACCTTGACATTTTTAACTTTGGACCTGAAAAGGCTGTAAATAACTCATCTAAACCCACTTATTATGGTGATCAAGGGTTTGATGATGGTCCTCCTTCATGGACTCCCAATACAATATGTAAATCAACTTCAAAACCAACAATCCAAACAACTACCGATTCAGAAGCCCAAACTTCTGATGCAGCTCCTAAAACTTCTGATACAGTCCAAACAATTGAATCAGATGTTATCAACCTCGGTGGTTTGTTTAAAGAAACACGAGAGCCTATTATTCAACCCTAAGAACAACTGATTGACATAAAGATCATCCATTGGATCAAATTCTTGGTGATATAGCTTCAGGGTTGCTGACAAGAAACCAGATTTCAAACTTCTGCTTTTACACTGCCTTCATTTCACAGTTTTAACCAAAGAAATTTCAAGAAGCCCTTACAGACAACAATTTGGTGGAAGCTATGCAGGATGAGTTGCTACAATTTAAAAAGCAATGGGTTTAAAAAATTTGTCCCCTACCTACTAACAAGCTACCAATTGGCACAAGATGGATATTCAAACACAAACAAGATGAAGCTGGTCTAATCATTAAGAACAAAGCAAGACTAGAGGTTCAAGGTTTTTCCCAAGTAGAGGGAATTGATTGTGATGAAACCTTTGCACCAGTAGCAAGGCTTGAAGCCATCAGGTTATTTTTGGCTTATGCAATTTCCAACAAAATTAAAGTTTTTCAAATGGATGTTAAAAGTGCATTTTTGTATGGAAAAATAAAAGAGGAAGTGTATGTTTGTCAACCACCTGGGTTTGAGGATCCTTCACATCTTGATTGGGTGTACAAATTAGACAAGGATCTATATGGGCTAAAACAAGCTCCAAGAGCTTGGTATGACACTTTCCACATTTTTATTGAAAAAATCACTTTACAAGACGTTCCATTGATAAAACTCTTTTCATAAAGCATGTTGGAAATCACATCCTACTTGTTCAAATTTATGTTGATGATATCATTTTTTGTTCAACAAACACCAAATTGTGTGATGATTTTAAGAAACTCATGTAATTAAAATTTGAGATGAGTACATTTATAGGACTGCATATTAAACAACAATCAAATGGAACATTTATACATCAAATAAAATATGTTAAAGAATTATTTAACAAATTTTCTTTACAAGATTGTAAATCATGTTCCACTACCATGTGTCAAAACACACAAGTTGAACTTGATGATCAAGGAAAATAGGTTAATCAAACCATGTACAGATGTATGATTGGTTCCCTACTTTACTTAACTGCTTCTAGACAAGATATTATGTTTTCAACATGTGTTTGTGCTAGATATCAATCAGCTCCAAGGGAATCACACCTCATTGCAGTCAAAAGAATTTTCAAATTTCAAAAATGAACTCCTACATTAGGGATGCGGTATCCTGCTAACACTCATACCAAATTGATAGCTTTTTCAGATAGTGACTACGCAGGGTATAAAATGTCAAGAAAATCAACATCTGGTGGATGTCAATTCATAGGAAACTATCTGGTGTCTTAGCAATCAAAAAAGCAAACTTCTGTGGCAACATCAACTGCTGAGGCAGAATACATTGCAGCTGCAAGTTGTACATCATAGATTCAATGGCTTCAAAATCAACTTCTTGATTATGGAATCAAAGAAATCAAGACTCCACTGCTCATATACATTACCTCAGCCATTAGCATCATTCAAAATCTTGTCCAATTTTCAAAGACAAAACACATTGAAATCAGGTATCATTTCATAAGGGATTGCTAAGAAAAAGGCAAAATTGAGGTGAAATATGTGTCAACAACTAATAAAATAGCTGATGTGTTCACAAAACCCCTTGACTCATCAACATTTCAGAGGTTAGTATCCATGCTTGGGATGCTAAATTTGGATTAATTTTGTAAGTGTTTTCATTTTTTTGTACATATTTCATTTTCACTTATTTTATACTCATCTGTTCATAAACCTCTGATGACCAAAAAGAGAGAAACTACTGATGTACAAAACATCAGAAGGGAATATTTTCTAAAAAGAATAACTACTGATAAACGAATCATCAGAAGTTATGTTGGGTGTTTTAAAATTGAATTCTCATCAGTTATGAACAACTACTGAAGAGAAATGGGAAAGTACTGATGAACAAATCTGTTTCATCAGAAGTTTTGGTCAAAAGGGCAAATCAGTCTTTTCCCATTCGGAAGTTTGACCTAGGGCGGTTATAAAACTTCTAAAAACCCCTCTTTCTCATTTATTACGTTTTAAAACAAAAATTCGATCTCTCTACAAACCCTCTAAAATCTGTAACTGTTCTATCAAACAACAATGGCTCTCGAACTAAAACAGGGACACAATCAACTGGGCTACTTCACAAAGGACAAAGCCTGGTCCCAGTACGACGAAATCATTGATTTGGTCGTGAAATCAAACTACTACACAGTGTTCACTGTAGACCCACTTATCCACATAGAAACTCTGAATGAGTTTTGGGCAAACGCTGTTGCTATCACCGTTGATGGCAAGGTCATTGCCCTAAAGACGACGATCAAAGGGAAGACCATGGCAGTTACACCGGACACTTTGGGAATAAGATTAGGTCTTAGGGATGCACAAGCCCCAGAACATATTCCCTCCGGTACTGTTCAATTAACCATGACTGAATGTGGCTACCAAGGTACTATATCACATGCTACAATTTATAAAAGGTTTTTTTATGCACCATGCAAATTACCTTTTCATTATATAATCATGAGTTTGAGTCCAAAAACTGGCTCATATGACCAGATGCCCTCTGCTTTACAACAAATTTTTCATTCTATTGTGAATGAAACACCTTTCAGGGCATCATCATACTTTTTCAATGAACTAGTTTTGCATCATCAAAATGATAAAAAGAAATTTTTGCTTTACCTAAGGTTCCTAATGCACTGTATTATCAAGGAACTTGATGAAGAGGTACTTGTGGGTAATGCATCAAATCTTAGACCTTTAACCTCACAAGTATTCTCTAGGCACAACAAACCGGCCAGTAGGCCAGAAGATGACCAAAGGGAATAGGAACCAGACCCCATGAAGCCCACATCTTCCAAACCCATTTCTCCAAAAGCCAAAAAGCCTAAGAGAAAATTTTCCAAAACCATCAAACCCAAGAAGACATCTCAGGAAGTTGAGATGCCTGAGGATGTTAATGTGCAATCTGCACTTGAAAAAGATGTAACTGAAACTTCCTCTCAATTACATTCACCATCTCCACCATCACCAAAAAGAGCCAGAACCATCAATATTCAGTTTTTTAGGAAGAAATCCAAAAAGGATAAAACTTCTGACCCAATTCCTGAAACTACTGAAACCCAAACCTCTTAGCCCCAATCTACTGATGTTCCTAAACCTACTAAAACACAAACTACTGAACCTGAACACTTACAAACACACATAGTAGAAATATCCCATCAGTTAGTGGCATTCCTCAATGACCACATCAAACAAGGGAATAAACTTCTGACATGGCCATTGATGAGGATATTATCAACCCTATCCCAAGAGATGAGGAAGGACCAAGGTCTCTTAGCCCAATCTTTGAGACTTTATGTACAAATGAGGCTGATGCTACTCTTTTACCACCCCTTGGTGGATCTGAGGCCAGTAGTGACATGATTAAGACCTCATTTGTGGGCCTGAGGCAGGAAATCCCAGAAACAAGACAAAGGGGTACATGAGACTACTAGGATGGGCCTAGCTCATGATAAAACTGATGAAATCATCAAGGATTCAGATGATTCCATTAACTTGGATGATGATTCAACATTCCACAAAGAATTGACGGCTGACTGTGAAGGTCCTGAATCTAATGTCTCCAAACTCAATGAGTTGGTCACAGAAGATCAGGTTAAAGACCACTTAAACCCTAATTTCCCAAAAGTGGCATCTCTAGTCTTAACTGATAGGGGTCTCCCAAAAAACACCCCTTCACAATCACAAAAGCCTACCCATTCTTCCTCTGGTGCTAGCAAAGACTTGAACCAACTATGCAGCCCAGATGGTCCTTTATACCAGATGATTCATATCATCTCATTTCCTCACATCTCCAAACCTTCACAACTGCAATGGAACTTAAAAACAAAACTCGGTTGGAGATAATCAATAATGCAATTGAGATAAAGATGAGAGAGTTGTCTAGAAGAGTTGAAGACATAAGAAGACAACTTGAACATTTATCTAGTGTTGCACCTCCTGCTCCTTGGTTTCTAGAAGTTGATGAAGCCAAAAAGGGGGAATTGAGAGCCAAGGGTAAAGGACCAGAAAAGATTTCTCTTGAAGCCTCAAATAAGGCAAGAGAAGCTCAACAGCTCAAGGATGCCCAAAAAGAGTCAATCAAAACTAAACAAGAAATTGCCTTGAAAGAGAGGCATGACCATCAAGAAAAACAAGAAAGGCTCCTTAGAGAAAAAGTTGAAAAGGCTTCCCAAGGCAAAGAAACAATTGCTGAGGAACAACATAGAATTACTAAAGACAATCCTTCAGTAGTTGGTACCCAGACCAACCATTCAGTAGTTGCAACTCAAGCAACAACTCAACCTTCTACCCAAACAACAACTGATCCAATTCCAACTCAAATTCATGTGCCTACAACTGAACCAGTTCTAAACCCTTCACCAATTGCATTCTCATCAGAAGAAATGAAAAAGGGTTTACTAGCAGCCTAAAGAAAAGCCAAGGAAGATGAGATCTGCAACAGTATAGAAGAAAGGGAAGACTTGAGCTTTAATGACAAGCTCAAAACATATGAAACCAAACTCAGAGAGTTAGACGAAGAAGAAATGATTGTTGATGAACAAATCCAACTTGCTAAAGAAGACAAAAGACAACAGCTGATTAGCTGGATTGTGAAGAATAGCAAGACCAAGAAATACTCTCTTAGAGATCTTTTATCTTCAGAATTTGAATACAGGGTGCCTTATATGAACTGAAAAAACAATGGCCCTTAGGCCTAGGCCTAACAACTTATATAAACTATTTTTAAATGATGAATAATATTATAACAATAAACATGCCAAAATCGTAATATTATAATGACATATATGTAACGTTTCACATTTTTATCTAGCTTGTAATAAGGGATGTTATTCAATAGAGCTTCGAATCTCGACATTTTATGAGTATTAAAATTATTTTACATCATTTTTAATCTAGTATAATTATATATATTCATCAAAAATATAGTTTATATGGAAAGCATATAAAAAAATAAATAAAATGGATGGACCGGGACTCAAACCCGCGTCCACCACTTCACCACACAACACAGCAACCAACTGAGCCACGGACCATATCTGTTTCATATCCTACGTGAATTATACTTAAGGTTGGGTTATATCACATCAGTTGACTCAGAAAGTCAACACCCACAACAATCGCCCAATTAACCAACGATTCGTGCGTTTTATCTGTTAATCTTTTGAACGAAGTTTGTTAGCAATATTATCGGCCATATCCTACTGCAAATTATAACTAAAACAAACCAGAATGTTCCAAATATTCGTATGCGATTATCATTCAAATTCAAAATTTGAAATCGTTCAATTCGTTGCAATTAGTATAAATAGGACCTTTCCCTAGAACCAAAAACCACCGAAAAATCTTTCCCCATTATCAATTTCTGTTTTAAACACATATTATTTCCTGTGCGATCGCGTTTTTGCTTTCAAGCTTTATCGAATCAATCATACATGATTACTCACTGTAAGCTTCAATTCTTCTTGTGGTTTTGTTAATCGGCATCAAACAAACAATAGCCCCAACAAATTAGAGGCTATTGTTTGTTATTAGTGATTATTAGAAAAGCTGGGGTTTGTATTCTTGAATTGGGGATAATAACACTACGCTGAAAGCAATTAAGTTTCAAACAACTTGAATTTTATCACCAACTGATCCATAGATCAGTTGGTATAAATCTGTTGTGTTAAAACATGAACCGGTCGTAGGCCTGAATTCGACTCCCGTCCCCATCTTCCTTTTATTTTAATTTCTAAAACATAATCATAGTAAGCTGTTATAATTAATTGGAATCAAGGTTTAATCGTTCTCAGGGTCAGACCAACTGGTCTGGCTTGTGATTTTAAAACCAATTGATCCATATGGGATGGACCACAGTATTCTAGTCACAAGGGTTGATTATGCACTCGATTTACCTGATTTTTGTTTTCACATATGGACTAGACTAGCCATGACACTCGAATTGTACAACATTTTTATTCAAACCTATGTAATTCTCACCAACATTTTTGTTGACCCAAAAACATTTTCAAAATTAACATGTTTCAGGTAACAATGAAGCCGAGGCTTAGAGTATGCTCAAAGAATTGTTATGAAGTTATTTGAAGTTATTTGATTTATTTCATGATTGTACTACATGTTTTGAATTTTTAGAAATTGTTTCTTTCGGATATTATGCTATGAATAAAGTATTTAAAATTCAATAAATACCATGTGCTACTGAAACAATCATCAATACGTGACATCCCGATGTTTCCGCCATCGGTTGGGGTGTAACAGATTGGTATCAGAGCCATGGTTATAGGGAATTAGGTTATTAGAAAAATAATCTAGTCTATAACCATAGGATTTAAAACAGTACTTGCTTCTCCTACTTGTAACCCTACTTGCTTCCTTATCCTTATCCCTATTCCACACCCTATACTACCCTAGTCCTACGAGTTGCCTACTCTTACTTGTCTGCTACAATCCTAATCCACCTTTAGATTAATAGGACAAAATCCTCAGGTTTAGCCTGAACCACCTTGAGATCTCGTCGAAGTTCTAGATTTTAATAGCAAACACGTGCAATCTGGAAGGGTGAACGCCTGTATTCTGATTCTTCTGTCTAGGATGGCATTGCGCGTATATCCCAATCAGACGAGGGACCCGGATGCCTACCTGGGAATTCTCGGGATGAGTGTTCACTTATAGGCTAAAGCATGTCTTCACTATGTTATTAGAATCTAGAATCTTTGATAAGTCAACATTTTCGTTTATTCGTTTTAATTAATGAGTAAATGATTACATTCCTTATATAATCTCATTCATTCCATGTCTCATTGAACCTTCATTGTGTCTCTTACAGATCATGCCTCCTCGTCGCAGCACTCGTCTTGGCAGTGACAACAATCTTGATGGTGAAAACAACAACAACCATGACAATGATGTCCAACTCGCTGGAATCATTTCCCAGCAAATGGCTCAACAAATAGCGACGATAGTTCCCAATTTGGTAACTCAAGTCATACAGATGAATGGCAATGGCAATGGAAATGGCAATGGGAATGGTAATCACAATGGGAACGGGAATGCTCACCCTGCTTGCACCCTCAAACACTTCAACACTTGCAACCCTCCTAAGTTTAGTAGGGACGAAGGGGCAACTAGTCTCCTTCAGTGGTTCGAGGGTATCGAAAATACCTTAATTAATAGTGAGTGTCCTAATAATCTCAAAGTTCACTATGCTATGAGCGTCCTCCACAAGAGGGCACTCACATGGTGGAACGAAGAGAAAAGGACTCGTGGAGCTGAAGTCGAACTAGCTTTGACTTGGGAGCAAGTTAAAGATATTATGAAGGAAGAGTTCTGTCCTCGTAATGAATTCAAGAAGTTAGAGGATGAGTTTCACATTCTGGTCCAGGACAGTGGGGAGAATCTGGCCTACAACACTTGTTTCCATGAACTGAGCCTCTTGCTACCACATAAGGTCACACCTCTCCCTATTGCTATTGAAAAGTATATTGGAAGTTTACCTATGCAGATTCAGGATACTGTGTGGGGAAGAAATCCTGCACTCTCGAAGAAGCCAAGCGCCTAGCTGCTACTATGACTGACAACCATGTGAATAATGGCACTCTTTTTCGTAAGGATGCAAAGAAAGCTGTTGTGAAGGATACTCCTCAACCTGCTAATGAGGTTAAGTCTGAGCCCTCAACCAATAAAAAAACGCAAGGCAAGAAATTTTGCAGTCGTTGCTGCTCCTCCACCCGACAAGAAACCATATACTGGACCCCATCCCTTGTGTAATACCTGCAAGTATCACCACCCAACTCAAGCGCCTTGTCGTTTTGGTACTAACTATCAAAAGTATGGGCATCTCGTGAATGTTTGTCGAATTCCTCCTACTAATGCCCCTGCTGCTCCAAATAACCCTGCTAGAAATGCTAGAAATGCTCGAGCTCCCAATCATCAAAATGATAGGCCTACTTGTGGTCAGTGTTTCGAGTGTGGCAGCACAGATCATTACAGGAACACGTGCCCTAATCGTGGAAACCAGAACCAGAACCAAAATCGTAACCAGAACCAAAACTGTAACCAGAATCAAAACCAAGGTGCGTGGTCGCGCATACAACATCAATGCTGATCAAGCCCGTAACAACAATGAAGTGGTTAATGGTACGTTTCTTGTTAATAACCACTATGCTTCCATACGATTTGATTCGGGTGCTGATAAGTCGTTTGTGTCACTAAATTTTGAACCCTACTTAACATGCCCCAAACCAACCTAGAGGAACCCCTAGTGGTAGAAGTAGCTAATGGGAAGTCTATCTTGATTGATTCCGTAATACGAAACTGTGAGTTGAACCTTGACGACCATACCTTCTCTATTGATCTCATTCCTATGCATCTTGGAAGCTTCGATGTCATAGTAGGCATGGATCGGTTGTCAACCCACCGTGCTGAAATCTTATGCTTTGAGAAAGTTATTCGCATCCCTCTTGTATCTGGTGACGTTTTAAAGATTTATGGTGAGAAACCTTGTGGTGAACTTAAACTCATGTCTTGTATGACTGCTCAAAAATACTTACGAAGGGGGTATATGGCTTTCTTGGCTAATGTGATAGAAAAGAAAGACAAGGGCAAGAAAATACAAGATATTCCAATCGTTCGGGATTATCCTGAAGTTTTTCCAGAGGATCTACCTGGTTTACCTCCTTCTCGTCAAGTGGAATTTATAATCGACCTTATACCTGGTGCTAATCCGACCGCCAAATCTCCTTATCGTCTTGCACCCTCTGAAATGCAAGAGCTCGCCAGTCAACTCCATGAACTCTCAGATAAGGGTTTCATCCGCCCCAGTTTTTTCTCCATGGGGAGCCCCTGTTTTATTCGTCAAAAAGAAGGATGGATCTCTCAGGATGTGTATCGATTATCGTAAGCTTAATAAACTTACCATCAAGAATCGTTATCCTCTACCCAGAATTGATGATCTTTTTGACCAACTTCAAGGAGCAACTCATTTCTTGAAGATCGACCTTCGTTCTGGTTATCATCAGCTTAGAGTTCATGAGGAAGATATTCCCAAAACAGCTTTTCGCACACGTTATGGTCATTACGAATTCATGGTCATGCCCTTTGGATTGACCAACGCTCCCGCAATGTTTATGGATTTAATGAATCGGGTTTGTAAACCTTATCTCGACAAGTTCGTGATCGTCTTCATTGGCGACATTTTGATTTATTCCAAATCAAAATCCGATCACGAACAACATCTTCACTTAATCTTGGATCTCCTCAAAAATGAACAACTGTATGCCAAGTTCTCAAAGTGCGAATTTTGGCTTAAGGAAGTTCAATTTCTGGGTCACGTCATCAACGAAAACGGAATTCATGTTGATCCCGCAAAGATCGAAGCTGTCAAAAATTGGAGTGTTCCTAAAACTCCAACAGAAGTTCGTTCCTTTCTTGGTCTAGCTGGTTATTATCGTCGATTCATTGCTAACTTCTCCAAGATCGTTGTTCCTCTCACTTCTTTTCATAAGGGTAAACCTTATGAGTGGGGACCAAAATAAGAGGAAGCATTCGAGACTCTTAAACAGAAACTCTGTGAAGCTCCTATCTTGACCCTACCCGACGGAAATGATGATTTCGTGGTCTATTGTGATGCATCAAATCAAGGTCTTGGTTGTGTTCTTATGCAACGAGGCAAGGTTATTGCTTATGCGTCCAGACAGCTCAAGATCCACGAAAAGAATTATACCGCCCACGATCTTGAATTAGGTGCAGTCGTCTTTGCTCTCAAGATTTGGAGACACTATCTTTATGGTACCAAATGTGTGGTCTTCACAGATCACAAAAGTCTCCAACATATCTTCAACCAGAAGGATCTTAACATGAGGCAACGACGTTTGGTTGAGTTACTTAACGACTATGACTGTGAGATTCGCTACCATCCTGGTAAAGCGAACGTTGTGGCAGATGCACTCAGTCGTAAAGAACGCATCAAACTTCATTGTGCAAGGGTTCGTACTAATCTTCAGGATCGTATTCTCTAGGCTCAACATACATCAGTCACACAAGGTAACATGTATGAGGAAATGTCTTGTGGTGCTGAGAATCAACTTGAAACTAAACCTGATGGTCTACTTTATTTTCTCAATCGACTTTGGATTCCTGACCGCGATGATCTTCGTACTTTTCTTATGAACGAGGCTCATAAGTCTCGTTATTCTATTCATCCTGGTGTTGATAAAATGTACCAAGATCTTCGGTATTCGTATTGGTGGCCTGGTATGAAAAAGGATATTGCTCTTTTTGTAGCAAAATGTCTAACATGTTCCAAGGTTAAGGCTGAACATCAACGACCCTCTGGTATGCTTGAACAACCAGAGATACCTGTATGGAAATGGGAGAGCATAGCAATGAACTTCATCACTAAACTCCCTCGTACACCCAAAGGTTATGACAGTATTTGGGTAATCATCGATCGTTTGACTAAGTCAGACCACTTCTTACCAATCCGTGAGAAATATTCTGTGGAAAGGTTGGCAAGGATGTACATAAGTGAAACTGTATGTCGCCATGGTATACCTTTGGATATCATTTCTGATCGTGATGGTCGTTTCACCACTCGTTTTCGGGATTCTTTACAAGACGCTTTGGGTACCAAGTTAAACCTGAGCACAGCTTATCACCCTCAGACAGATGGTCAGACCGAACGAACCATCCAAACTCTTGAGGATATGCTCAGGGCTTGTGTCATCGATTTTGGTGGCACGTGAGATTCTCATCTTCCTTTAGTCGAGTTCTCGTACAAAAACAGCTACCATGCCAGTATCAACATGGCTCCATTTGAGGCACTTTATGGTCGTAAATGGCGTTCACCTGTCTGTTGGACTGAGATTGGTGAAGCCCAGATCACTGGTCCTGAACTGATCTAGGAAACTACAGACAAGATTCAACTGATCCAAGATAATCTTCTTAAGGCTAGAAGTCGACAGAAGAGTTATGCTGATAAACGTCGAAAGCCTTTGGAATTCCAAGTCGGGGATCTGGTACTTCTTAAGGTATCTCCTTGGAAGGGAGTGATTCACTTCGGGAGAAAGGGAAAACTAGCTCCTCGTTATGTGGGTCCTTTCGAAGTGCTTGACAGGATTGGAAAAGTGGCCTACAAACTTGATCTTCCACCTGAGCTAAGCAATGTTCACCCAACTTTTCATGTTTCGAATCTGAAGAAATGTTTAGCCGATGAGAACCTCCATATCCCTCTTTAAGATGTGCAAATCGATGAAACTATGCACATTGTTGAGAAACCTGTTGAAATCATGGATACTGGAGTCAAGAAACTTAAGCGCAGTCGCGTCCCGATTGTTAAGGTTCATTGGGAATCTAAGCGAGGTCCAGAGTTCACTTGGGAACGCAAGGACCAGATGAAGTCTAAATACCCACACCTCTTCCCAGCAGACTCTCCAGCTCCAACTTCGGGACGAAGTTCCTAAAAGTAGGGGAGACTGTAACGTTTCGCATTTTTATCTAGCTTGTAATAAGGGATGTTATTCAATAAAGCTTCGAATCTCGACATTTTATGAGTATTAAAATTATTTTCCATCATTTTTAATCTAGTATAATTATATATATTCATAAAAATATATAGTTTATATGGAAAATATATCAAAAAAAAATAAAATGGGTGAACCGGGACTCGAACCCGCGTCCACCACTTCACCACACAACACAGCAACCAACTGAGCCACGGGCCATATCTGTTCCATATCCTACGCGAATTATACTTAAGGTTGGGTTATATCACATCAGTTGACTCAGAAAGTCAACACCAACAACAATCGCCCAATTAACCAACGATTCGTGCGTTTTATCTGTTAATCTTTTGAACGAAGTTTGTTAGCAATATTATCGGCCATATCCTAATGCAAATTATAACTAAAACAAACCAGAATGTTCCTAATGTTCGTATGCGATTATCATTCAAATTCAAAGTTTGAAATCGTTCAATTCGTTGCAATTAGTATAAATAGGACCTTTCCCTAGACCCTAAAACCACCGAAAAATCTTTCCCCACTATCAATTTCTGTTTTAAACACATATTATTTCCTGTGCGATCGCGTTTTTGCTTTCAAGCTTTATCGAATCAATCATACACGATTACTCACTGTAAGCTTCAATTCTTCTTGTGGTTTTGTTAATCGGCATCAAACAAACAATAGCCCCAACAAATTAGAGGCTATCGTTTGTTATTAGTGATTAATAGAAAAGCTAGGGTTTGTATTCTTGAATTGGGGATAATAACACTACGCTGAAAGCAATTAAGTTTCAAACAACTTGAATTTTATCACCAACTGATCCATAGATCAGTTGGTATAAATTTGTTGTGTTAAAACATGAACCGGCCGTAGGCCTGGGTTCGACTCCCGTCCCCATCTTCCTTTTATTTTAATTTCTAAAACATAATCATAGTAAGTTGTTATAATTAATTGGAATCAAGGTTTAATCGTTCTCAGGGTCAGACCAACTGGTCTGGCTTGTGATTTGAAAACCAACGAACCAGCCAAGGACTCGGGTTCGAGCCTTGGCACATACAACCATTTTTTTTGGGTTTCTTTTATACCTATATAATCTATATTATTTTTAAAAATAGATTTTAAATACTAAACATGGTTTATAAATTCTACAAAAATTATTTTAAGTTATTCTTATGATAAAGTTTATTATCCAACTTTTAGTTTTTCAAAAATTATTTATTTATTATATATTATAAATATTACAAGTTTATTCATTTATAACTTTAAAATTCTATAAAAATATCAAAACGACTTTATAAAATCCCACAAAAATTATTTTAAACTTATAAATCAATAAAAATTTCAGAAATAAATTTTATTTCAGGAAAAACATTTATTTAATATTTTTTAATAGATTTTTGTTATTTTAATCATAAATAAATCATAATAAATTAATTTTTCATTATTTTTACATCAAAATTTCACTTAAACTATTATTAATCATTTAGATCAGAAATATAATTTTTTGATTCAAAATTTATAAATTTTAATATTTTTAAATATTAAGTCTATATTTTGACAAATAAGTATTAATATATATACATATATATATTCATTAATTAAGAAAATAATTTTATAAAAATTATTTTCACATTTATTACATTATAATACAACTACCTTTAATTAATATTGGTCAGAAATATTTTTATTAATTATTTCTTTATTTATTAAGTTATTAACAATTATTTTAATTTAATCATAAATCAATTATTAATCCCAAAATTAGGAACCCTAGCATACTTTAGACGAGAAAACTTAGACTTATTAAGTTTTCCCCAACACTTATTTATTACCTTGAAATAGGGTGATATTTGGATATACACGAGCCACATTTATTTATATATCAAGGGTCTCCATTCTAACACTAAGGTGAGTTTACATAGCCCCTTTTTTCATTCACTATTTTGGGGTGAAACATGTTATAACATTCAATTTACAATTCAATCATAAGTGTCTATGTGTTATTCTATGTTGCATTATGTCTTAAACATTACTAGGGTAAGCACATTATTCTAGCATAATCATTAACATTGATCAGCCGACAGTATACAATGATAGATCTATTGGACTGACAATCCCACCCGGATACGTGTACCTCCTACATAGGTAGCGTGGGTGATTGTTATGAACACATAACATAATCGAGTGAACCATATGCGTATGGGATGGACCACAGTATTCTAGTCACAAGGGTTGATTATGCACTCGATTTACCTGATAGTTTGCTTTCACATATGGACTAGACTAGCCATGACACTCGAATTGTACAACATTTTTATTCAAACCTATGTAATTCTCACCAACATTTTTGTTGACCCAAAAACATTTTCAAAATTAACATGTTTCAGGTAACAATGAAGCCGAGGCTTAAAGTATGCTCGAAGAATTGTTATGAAGTTATTTGAAGTTATTTGCTTTATTTCATGATTGTACTAGACTAGCCTAGACATTGTTTCTTTTGGATATTATGCTATGAATAAAGTATTTAAAATTCAATAAATACCATGTGCTACTGAAACAGTCATCAATACGTGACATCCCGGTGTTTCCACCATCGGTTCGGGTGTTACAATATAGCTAACCGATGATTCGTAAAGCTCTCCTAAAATAGTTGATAGCGGACTCAAAAGTCAAAACAATTACGAATTACTCAACTCTAACAATGGATTGTATACATTCAACAAAACACACAAATTCCAAACACACAATTCTTACAAATAACAATTAATCAATTAGGGTTCAACGTTCAACAAAACACTACATTTTGGGCTCAACAAAACAGCCAATTCAAAAACTTAATAAATAGCAAATAATCAATTAGGTCTCAACAATAAACGGGCTAATTTGTAGGAATCAACAAAGTAGAACATAAACAAAGCATACCATGAGTGGTTGTGGCTATGGTTGTGGCGATGTGGTGGTTGATGGTGGTAAGTGGTGGTGGTTTGTCGTCAGACAGTGGTGGTCGACTCCAGTGGGCCTGGCTGGAGTTGTGACGTCGTGTGGTGGCCAGTGATTGTTCTGCGTCGTTATTGTTCTTGTTTTTTAATAACGTTAATTGTTGTTATTATTATTATTATTTAGGTCAATAGATCATAAATCCGTTATTTTTATGTTGTCCAAATAAGTTGTGATGTTTTAATTTTTCAGATAGAGTGTTCAATAAGTTTTGAGTTTCTAAATTTTAATATTTTATATAAAGTGCCCAATAATTTATTTATTTTCATATTTTTTAAAATATGTAACGCCCAGGAAAAAATAGGCCTCGGTCGAGAGTATGGGTCATCCAAACGTAAGTGCCATCCTGCACATCATACTCGGTTTTTTATTCCGTCCCTACTCCCTAGTCCCCTTTTAGCCACCCGGAGTTTCAAACAATCGTGGATTAGATTCTAAATAACTACAGTAGGACGAAATATTTTTACTAGTCAAATTTCTCTATGTTTTTTAAGAGATTTTGGAAACGTCTCTAATATGAGTAGTGTAAACTAATATCTAACCAAGAAATTTTTACCGACGGTCGTAGTATAATTTTTGAGTTTAATCCAATGTGCATATATTTTACCCCCTTGTTTTTTTTTAACGTTCAACTAAATACCACCTGAACTATCATTGCGTTAGCACTGACAAATGGCTACTCATTGGGTAAGCCAAGTCTGTCAACTCCACCAAGCCACTAATTCGGGAAAAACCCGTCGCCTAAAGGCTCACTACGTTAAAACTTTGTTACATTAGATTAGAACTCCTATCTTTATTTTCTCATATCACTCCATCAAATGATGCTTTTTAACTTTTTTTAGTAAAATGCAAGACGTAAATAAATTAAGATATAATAATGGATAACTTAGAATTTAATACGTGGAGAGACAGTTGGAATCTTTGGACTATATGAGATATTTGGGTTGGTGTCATTTCAACGAATACTTATTATGTAAAAGCCAAATGGTGTGTTTACACTTTTCAGGTTATTTTCTGGATAGAAAATAAAAAAAGAAAGAAAATGAAGTAATTTAAAATGATTTTTACTACCTAAAGGAATTTGTATAGTGTACAAAGATTGTGATATTGCCTTTCATAAACAAAAATTGTGATATCAAATCAGTTGCATAAGGTTTATATAAAATTAACTTCACATTCCAGTTAAATCTTAATATAATTTAGCCCATGCTGATGTACATGTGAAACAATACCTTTTTCAATAGCGTAATCAAGTCTAGATTCAAATAAATGTGTTCAACTGACATATGCATATTGATCCATAGGTGGAAGATTACATCTTCATATATAACAAATTTCCTGATTTACAACCTCAAATGAAGAAGCATATAGCTAACTGTAGTTTAGTTCATATGATAAAGAGTATAAAACAAAGAAAACTCTAATTAAGAAATATGCCCCACTCACACCCAAAAACCAAGTAAATTAAATACAAAAAGAAGATAAGAGTGACCATTATTAGATGTCATGCGTCCTAGTCTTAAGGCATCTAATTCCGAAACACTTGTATAATATCTTATACATTGAACATATATCAAGTTTAATGTAAGCATGTGTTGTTTGTATAATGGAGGTAGGGTGTTGAATAATTGAATAATCTCTCTCTCTCTCTCCCTCCCTCTCTCCCGCTATCTCACTTCCTTTCCTTCTCTCTCCCTCTCTCCCTTTCTCTCTCTCTCTCTCTCTCTCTCTCTCTCTCTCTCTCTCTCTTTCCTCTCTCTTTCTCTCTCTCTCTCTCTCTCTCTCCCTCTATCTCTCTCTCTCCCTCTCACTCTCTCTCTGTTGACCGTTATAGAATTCAGGGGAAGGCATGCGGTGTCCTCCTATTATTGGCTAGATGTTACTTGTCATTGATGTCGTTTCTATTGTCAACTAATTGGGAAGAGATCGTGGAGCAAGGTGTCCTCCACTCTTATTGGTGAATGATTAAGAGCTAAATTATTAAGAGGGCAACAAACGCACTTAATTTCTTACTTATCATACTTTCTATTAGTGTTATAGTAGTGTATAAAAATATAAAATTGTTTCTAATAAAGTAGGTATACTATATTAGCTTCTATATGCTTCTATCTCCAATATATATGTAGTTATATCTAAGTGAGGGTGAATCGGTGATATCATAAAAAATTGTGAAATCTGGTATTCTTGTGTGGCAGCTTATTATTGGTCCTTGAGGAATTTCACTATGGATAGGGTCATCTAATCATTTTGTCAACTCAATGTTTTGGCCAACTTTAGGATACTTTAACATGCTAGGCTTCGTGGCATAGGCTCAAAGCCACGTGTATTGTTGTTAACCTTTTTTTTAACGAACTAAAGTATTGTCGAGTACTCCGTACGCGACTCCCATTGGCTAAAGGTAGCCCACAAGACGTGTATTGTTGTTAACCTGAAATAAACGTTGGTTTAAGGTTTTTTTTTTTTTTTTTTTTTTAGAATTTATTAAAGAAAGTTCTACTAAATTAATATGTTGTTAAAGTAGAGATCATATAAACTTAGGGCCAATATGGGGCTAGATTATTTGATAAAGACACATGTCTTTTAGAAAGGAGGTCTAAAGTTTAATTCTTAATCAGGAGTGTAATTTAGTATAGAAGACATGTAATATTTGTCATTCAAAAAATATATAAACTAACTTAGGGTATATGGCTTTCAAGATAATGGGTTTCTAAAATATACATCCATGCACTCCATTAGTCCATTGTCAGAATGAACATACTATCTACTTGTTAGCGCCGCCACCGCTAACTCAAAAAAATTTGCAGATTTGATTTTAATAAATCACAATTTTTAAGTTTGGCTGATAATAACATCTAAAAAGTTAGAGGATGTTTGGGATGCTTATTTTACTCCAAAAGTGCTTTTAATCAGAAGTACTTATTGACTTATGACTTTTAAAAAAAAAGTTTCTAAAAAAGTGTTTAGATTAGTTTTTATAATAGGAAAAGTCAATAAATCAATAAGTTGTTTTTTAAAAAATGTTTGGTTTAGCTTATTAACGTAAAATAACCAAAAGCCAAAAGCTAGAATTTCTGACTTTTTGAAAATAGTTTTTCCACCCTTGTTAAAAAGCCAAAACCAAAAGTGATTTTGGCTTACACAAACAATTTATTAACTTATTGACCTTTGGAAAAAACCAATAAGTCTATAAGTTGTTTTATAACTCAATCCCAAACACCCTCTTAATCCAGTTAATTTTTTGCTAACATAGAAAAAAAGTAGTCTGTCATCATTCATGTTAGCAATAATATATTTTTTTGGCATGTATAATCCACATCAACAAACAAATTATACATGTAAAAAAAAAAACTACTAGGTTAAGTTTTTGTTTTCGACTTTTAACTTAATTAAATTATTAATTCATGATATGATATCAAAACTTAAACTAATAGCCTAGTTACACAGATAAATTATTTTTTGACTTTATAAAATACATTGATGATAACTTGTAAAATCAGATATAAACTAACCTAACGTTGATACCATATGTAAATAGTTCAGGGCCGTAGACTGGACCAGACCAACGATAACAAGACCACAATTGGGAGTAAGTCATGGGCAGCCAAAACAAGTCGGCCTGTGAACCAGACAAATTTTGGTCGATGAGTTCATTAGCTCACCATACTGATTAGACTGATTTCAGTTACCGCCGTCAATGTATTGGGACGCGTTTTGGAGGGACCAGTTTGGGCCGATTTTGAAAAAGATGTCAGACCGACCCAAACCATGGTTTAAACCCGTCCCGTTTCTAAAAAACTGTATCACATAATCAGAAGAGAACCATTCAACATCCCCCACAACATAACACAATTGCACAATTAAAATTTTGAAACCAACATCACGAAAATCTACTCTTAACCCGTTTTGACTAAAACCCATTTGACCCGTTTTCTAAAGCAGCCGTCTTATCTTATTAACTCAAAGATGCATTGCCTGACCCATGGATTCTGCGACTATAAATCACGGGTCTATATAATACCCAAGACTGTCTTTTGCTGTTTGGTAATTTCAAACATATAACCAAGACTTATGGATGAGTGAAATGTTTACTGCACAGATTATATGATATTAGATTACCAGCAAAATAAAATAAAATGAAATGCTAATCACTTCAGGCGATAATTTAGTTAATAAGCTGTAAATATTCGATAGATGGACAGGGTGTTGTCGGCTAGCTATGTCCCATTGGCCATTTCTACGTTTGCAGTAACCAAAAATATTTAACAAAAATAAAATAAAAACCATAATTTAAAACTTCAAATCAGCAAGCAGCATTTTAAGTATAAACCTGACCAGCTGATAAATGTCTATCAAATCCCTAAAGCTGAAAACTTTCGCGAAGCCCTGCACAGATTCACTACTCTTGGTCATCATCCTCCTCTTCGTCCGAGTCATCTGTGCCAATGTCCTGCTAAGAGAACCCAATTAAATGATGCCTAAAATTAAACCCACTTATTTTTATATCGTTTGTGGTTATCAGATTATGGTGCGTCTCTAACAGGTCAAAGGAGTACAAGTGTACAACCTTGGTTTTAAAATGCGTGATGCGCTCCGATGCGTTTTGGTCCAAAAATCCGATGCGCGATGCGCAATGCGTGATGCGCGCGCATCATGTATTTAATGCGGTTGTTATTAAAAATACTAAAAAAATAATTATACATAATAATTCTTGTATTTTTATTACTCAAACACAAAAACATACTTATAAATCATATTTAAAACATAAAACATATTAAAAGAATATAAAAAAAAAAAACTTAATGCTTAACCAATTAAGCTCTATAAGTTTATAATAATCAAAGAAAACAAATAAAGAAACCTAAAAATGAGAAATAAAAACTAGTTAAAAGGTAAGATTAAGTAAAAAACTCTGAAAAAAAGTTTTGTATCTGCAAAGTTCTCCCTCTACGACACATAGAACAATAAAAAAATAATAATCATTAAAGGTGTACCTTTACTCCAAACATAACTCAAACAACTCCAAGTTTCAAGACAACTTTTTAAAAAGCTTTATGTTTCAAGGCAACTTTTTAGTTAATATATCTTTTTTATGCTTTAAAGCTGCATGAAAATAAAAAAATCCCTTCATTTTTCGTGTTGCACGCATCAGAACGCATATTGCGCATCACCGCATCATGCACGCATCACCGCATCACTAGCGCATTATGTAATCTGCTCGCATCGCTCCACCTGATGCGCAATATTCATCGCAACGGTCGCATCACGCATCATGCGCGCATTTTAAAACCAAGTGTACAACCAAGTGTACAACCACAAGCATACCCAGTAAAATCCCATAAATAACTACGCTATTAGTAGGATATGGGGAGGGTGGGATGTAGGCAACCTTTCCCATTTCGTTCATAATTAAAAGAAAAAAAAAACAGCGCAGAATAGTTCCAATTGTTGGTTACCTCTTCATCGTCCTCGTCACCAAACTCCTCCTCTTCATCAGCATCCTTATAATCAAGAAAATCGCAAATTCAGTAGGAAGAAAATTAACGAATCATAAAAATGAATTTAAATAAAAGGTGAAACATAAAAAAGGGGGAAAAGTTACATTGCTGAAATAGTTAAGAGGGTTAACCCATAAATCCTCTTTGATCATTTCGGCAACCTGCTATAATACATCATTGAATCATTGAGAAGATCAAGAAATGTTTGATTTGAACACATGTAAGTGTTGGCGCTAGAGTTTTCATGAAATTAGAAGATATTGAGAACATACCCCATCATGCATTTCTTCTATATCATCTTTCCGTTCGGTCCCACTGAACCAGCTAAAGAAGCTGTATCAACATGTCCAAAAGAACAAAAAAAAAAAAAACAACACAATTAAGCTTGAGAAACGGCGACTTAAGAATAATGAGGCGATCATATTCAATTTTATTTAAATGTTTTATCCGTGCAGTAATAACGTTCATTAGCAACTTCAACCCATTCATATGAAACTGTTCATTAAGATGATAATAACAGGTCAAACTAGTAAAACACTTCAACCCATTCATATGAAACTGTTGAACAGATCAGATGAACAGAGCTTTGTCTAAAGAGTATATAAATGCTTATAATCTCCTAAATCGTTTTATTTATAAAAACTAGATCATTACTTTGATAACATAGGGTTTTATAATCATATTTGATACGTTATTCTATAAAATTCATTAGTGTACAAATTTTTTCTAAAATTGTACATGCATAGGCCAATCCAACCGACACTAAAGAAAAAACCCGTTTTGACCCATTAAGCAACCTGCCAGGTGCCCATTTTGCCACCTCTAGTAACAATAAAGAACGCGAAACAAAAAAGAAATCAAATTTTAATAACCTGTCCTCCTCATGGGCCCGTTTCTTTCCGTTCTTTTCATGTGTAACTCCATTTGAAAGTCCCTTTATAAAAACACATATATGCCAAGATCAGATGACTACAAGAAGACATATCGGTGAACATTATAATGACAATGTACAAAATGTTACCATGCCCTCTTTCCACTTGATTGGTGTCGCGGTAATTTTTGTGGTTCCTTCATCAAGGAAACTGATAGTTTTTGTGAGCTTCGTATCCTCAAAGTAAGGGTTGGGACTAAAGTTCTGAAACAAATATGAGATCATTAAAAAAAATCATGCAATTTAATCAATCAGAACACACCTTCACAATTCCATGCATGGTGTAACAAAAGGATTAAGATTTTTAATGTTTGGATAAAGAGATTTTGCTTCTAATTATCTGATTATTGAGGTTGAACATTCAGTTTCATACTAGCTTCAAGAAGTTGATAATCAAAGGATAAAGAACAATTTACCTAGTTACCCCTTCGTTTATTATAATTATAAAGGCTTCTATACTACCGCACAAGACTTGTTTCCCATTTCGAAGAATATCCATTTTATGCATTCTTTATGTAAACAAGGATAGGGGTAATGTTTTGCCTACATCTCACCCTCCCCATACCATAGTTGTTAACAGCGAATAGCGGACGATACCGACAAGCTACCGATACGCTATATACCGATAGCGATGAATGTTTAGCGATACACTAGAAGAACTTTTTAGAGATGTTTTATATGTATATTTTACCCAAAAGAAAATAAAAAAATACTAAAAATAGAAAAATCTCGCTATTTGACGCTATCAACCGTATAGCGACACATGAGCGCTACGCTACGCTATTCGCTATAGCGGGCGCTATGGTCGCTATTAACAACTATGCCCCAGACCCTACTCTTAGCCTTGCTAATTATGGGATTTACTTGGTAAGGTTATTGTTGTTATGTAAACAAAAATTGCCAAGCACTCGAACAATGGGTTACCTAACTATTACAACTTACCAACCACCATCTCATATAGTTCCTTATAATATTTGATATTACATAATCGCTTTAAAAAAGTACATGAAACAGAAAAGAACTACTTACAAAGGTGATCGAGTAGCCTGACTTCACGTCTTTCATATCTTCAACTTCAAGAGAGGTTAGATGCTTGAATATCTACGAGAAATATGTAAGTTATAACACAAGAATTTAAATTGGAATGCTTTTTCATGGATCAAAAAACTAACCTTTCGGTCTTCGTCGTTAAGAAGATCAGAGAGAGCAGGGTGGCTCATGAACTGCAAGAAAAAGTCCAAATTGGATTAGAAAGTGATTATCGGAAATTGAATCATCAGAATAATAAACTTTACTGTGATTAAATGAGCCGTGTGATAAATTGAAAGCATGACATATCAAATTGGCCACTTACAGCAGTCAACCAGAACTCAGGAATCGATTTAATAATATCATTCCGCTTGTCGTACACAGGCTTCCTGACCTCATTGTATTTCTGCTCGATTTCCAATACTTTATCACTTGCCTCCTCATTGATCTAAAGCAAACATATAAAAATATAGGTCATGAGAATGTGTTTTGATGTGATATTAAACAATCATTAGCACATCTCCAATAGATACTCCTACAGATAAGAGACAAGTAGCGGATCCAGGATTTTTCACAGGAGTCTGTTATTTTGGTGATCAAACGTCTATTAACTCGACATCAATATTTTCAGTTCGGTTCAGGTCACATAAATAATGCTAACTTGCCATTGCAAACGGTAAAACTAAGAGCTGCAATAAATTTTTTGAGGTAAACATGACTAGAGGCGGCAATCGTTGACACAACCCAAAACCTTGGTTTTAAAAAGCACACATCAGGCCCGCTGAGGCGCAAGGCGCATCAAAGCTCAAGGACTGTCGCCTTTTCACTCAGTGCCTAGAGGAAACCCAAGCAACGCAAAAAAGGTGCATAGTTTGTGTTTTTTCTAGGCCTTTTTGGCTTGAAGCGCGAAACTCTTGGACTTGAGGCATTTTTATGCTGCAAACTGTTATACCTTGGGGTTTTTGGCTTGTACATGTAGGTAAAATTATATAAAACCCTTATAAAATCATATAAAAACCTTATTTATGGCTATAATTTGGATTGTGTAAGCTAAAAACCTATGGGATATATAAACGTCTAGCGCCTCGTGTACGAAAATCACGACGCTTTGCGCCTCAGTTTTAGACCATGTCGCTTTTGTACGCTTCACGCTTTTTAAAACCAGGCCCAAATCACGACTGGAACATGAAACGCAAAAAAAAAAAAAAAGCTTTGTATTTATAAACACGTTGGATTTCAGTTGACACGTTAACCCGTTTAAGTTTTTAGTAACTCATAACAATGTTATGTTATCTACTTGACGCACTCAAACTCACCATTTAACATGTTACCGATAGCCCGGGTCCCAACCCAACTACAACTAGTCAACATGTATGACTTTTATCAAAACAATTGGGTTAAACCGGTCGTGTTCATGTTGACCCAAATTTATGTGTGTGCAGGTTCAGGTTGAGTCATTTAACAGTTGACACCAATAATATTATGGGTCGGGTTACACATGTCAACCCGTCAACTCGACACAATTGACACCCACCAGTACCACTAACTGACACAAACGCCACTACTTCAACAAAATAATACCAAACTCACAAATCAATAATAATAATAATAATAATAATAATAATAATAATAATAATAAACCTTTTCGAGCTCATCTTGAACCTCCTGCAACTTTTCAATAGATTGAATAAGTTTGGCGTCAACTCCGTCGGTAGGGTCATCGGTTTTGTCTGCGATCTTGGGTTTCTTGCCTTTATCAGCCACCATTTTATAAACCCTAATAATAATAATTTGGGGTTGTTTGTAGAAGGGTTTTTTTTTTCTTTTAAGGGTTTTGTGTTTGTGTAGGGTTTTAAGAAGAAAAGAATTAGGGTTTTTGGTTGGGGAGTAAATTATTGGCTGCTTCGCGAGGGTGTGGTAATCTCTGTACTTAAATCATCCTGACCGTTGGTATTAATTTTTCAAACACAACAATTAGCTAAACAGAGTTACAGAGCGCTGGCATAACAGGTTACATGAACCTGTTAAGACATGAATACGAAACCTGTAAACATGAACATGACACGAAATATAATCGTGTCATTTTTTTCAAACACGAACACGAACCTGTGTATAACAGGTTAACACGATAAGACACGTAAAACACGACAAGACACGATAAGACACGACAATACATGATAAGAAATACGATAAGACCTGTTAAGACATGTACATGATAAGACACGAACATGAAACAGGTAAACACGAACACGACACGAAAATAAACAGGTCTTAACGTGTCGATATGTTATAGACACGAAACCTGTTAAGGCCAAACACGAAACCTGTTAAAATCGTGTAGGTTCGTATCAGGTTATCGTGTTCGTGTCTGAATTGCCAGCCCTACCTAAACTACACCTTTCATCTTTATCTTTAAAAAACACTCTAATCAACCTTAACCTATGTTGTTTATTAAATATCCAAACCTTTAACCCTAACTAAGTTAATTTTTCTGTTAACTCCCCTCACATGCCTTGCATGTGAGGGGTGAGGGGAGTTAACATTTAAATAAAAGAAACCTAAAATGACTAAAGAGCCCTCACATGCCGTGAAGGGAGTTAATAGAGAAAATTAACTCGGTTAATGTTAAAGATTTGCATGTGCAATAAACAAAATAGGTTAAGGTTGATTAGAGTTCTTTTTAAAGATAAAGGTGAAAGGTGTAGTTTGGGTAATACGTAAAGGTTGTTTTATGTAATTTTGTCTTTTTCAAATATAATACTTTTTATTTATATCTTTTTAAAAATAATAATAATAAAAAAAAACATTCATCATCGTGCGTAGTAAATTCCACCAATAACAAAGCTAATATAAGGTTTAAGAAGGGTAAGATGTTGACACCTTTACCTATACCAAGTAGGAATAGAGAGACTACTTTTAGTGAGACCCCTACTCAATAGTGAGATTTGCATCAAGCCTTGGACATAAGAGACCCCGCCAGGGGTTGCCGCCCCTTTGATCCTGCTCCCAGGGGCGCTGCCCCTGGACTCCCTCCCTTAGGGCTTCGCCCCTAATTTATAATAAATTTAATTAGGCGTACACTCCGCACCTTCAGACCTATATGATATCTTATTATAAAGATATTAGTCAAACAGTCAATCTAATTATACTAAAATATTCAACAATATATGGTGGTGGTTGTGAACAAAGAAGGGTGTTTGGGATGGACACGTTAGAACCGAAATGCGACTGGTGTTAGGCTTCATGGCTAGTGGCAACGGCATCATGGCTATTTAAAAAAAAAAAAAAAAAAAAAAAACTTAACAAAAATGTTAACATTAATATTTAAAAGACGCCTCTTACATTTAGAGTAATGGCCTTGAGTTTTTGTAAATCACTCAACCTCAAAATGTATGTTGAGCGACATACCTCTGTTAGAGAAACTCACGAAAATAAACTTTGACCCTTACAAAAAGCAATAATAAACATACTTTGCGTCTAAATAATAAGGAATTCACCCAAAAGAGTATAATGTATAGTCTCTTTCATTCAACCAATTAAATAATGACACCTAGACAAGGTCTCTTGATCCTAGACGCTTGCATTAGGCGGCTCTACTAGGGCTAGCGTATGATGTTTAGACACATTCTTTGTTTTTCATATCTCAAAGTCTTAGACGCGTCCATGTATTGTTTAGAAGCCATCTCACAGATGTTTTGATGGCAACTCCATATCTCCCATCTTTCGACGCCAACTCAATGTCTCCTAGAGACCAACATCCCAACATTAATTTGCATCTAATGAGATCGCGTCTAAACATGAGACATGCCTAAGACTCTTTGAGTCTAATGATGTGACACCTAACAGATGCGTCTAAACATAGACATGAGCCGTTAAATGTTAGGGATTTTTGTGGGTTTATATGTTTCAGTGTTTTTGTGTGATATGTCATTATTTAATTGGTTGAATGAAACAGTCTATAAATTAGCCCATTTGGTGTGAAGTCTCTATTCTTTAGACGCGAAATATATTTGTTCTTGCTTTTTGTGATGGTCAAAGTCTATTTTCGTGATTTGCCCCTATTATTATTATGTTAACCCGCTGGTTCATATCAAATACTTTGTTCTTTGCCTTTCCAACATTATATATTATACATTTAGCCAAAGTCTTTCAAAACAAATAACAAATACATAAATAATAAAAACATTATAAACATGTATGTCACAAGTAACTGTAATCATAACATTCATATCAAAACTATTGTTTACATTGTTCACCAAGCCAAACTGAGAAACTTACACAAACAGATGTTATACCAATTAGACTAACCTAAAACTCCTACTTCAAACACTGTTTAAACCGAACAACGAAAATTTGCGAAAAAATCAAGTCACAATCATCTTGAAGATGGCGAATTGTTTTCGCCTGCAGCGACCCAATATTGTTTGACTACAAACAATATCTTTTCTGGAAGAAGAGGACCATCTTCATGATCCACCATTTTTGTGTTCCATCTCATTCCAGTAACTATTTTTTTCACTTTAATGAGTTCAATCTCATGATCGCGGATTATAACAGTACCTTCCGGCCTTAATATCCTATCCATCTCTATAAGGATGTCCTCATAACTACACCTGCATGTATGTCTTGTATTAGAAAAAAATAACAGATTAATTATATGCACAACTAATTATTAGCATATGAAAAGCAGCTTACTTGTCTTTGTACAAGCTGAAAAGGCCGTTAGCGTGAATAAGATCATATGACCTCGGGTATGTGGAGAAGGATTCACACCTGAACATTACAAAAAGATTTAAATTCACAAACAAACTAGCAGCGTTGAAAGTTAACATTTTAAGTGCAAAGATTTCAAGATTT
Organism: Ambrosia trifida; assembly: GCA_028751855.1. Taxonomy (NCBI): domain Eukaryota; kingdom Viridiplantae; phylum Streptophyta; class Magnoliopsida; order Asterales; family Asteraceae; genus Ambrosia; species Ambrosia trifida. The sequence continues at coordinate 99,387,365 of CM054124.1, read as the reverse complement.
ACCAATCATGATATATTCCAATCAAGCCTCGCTCGTAAATGATACCAAGAGTGTCTTTACTGGCTACGGTAGGCATCACATTCATTACCCAAGATTTAGGGGATTCAAGTGCAGCAGCAAAACTTCCAAGACCAGCATTCATATCCATGATATTACGATAACGCAGTGTACCAATAATCTTATTAACCGTCTTATAAGCATTCACATGTTTAACCCATAACTTGCTGTCGTCCGCGAATGACTCTGAAGAGATTCCAGGTATGGAACCACTTGAAATTCTCGGAGGAACATCGTTAAGTCTTTGTGGGAATGGTTTTAATTCGCCACCAGCAACCTCGTCTCTATTGCTTGTTTTGGGGTATGGAGTAACACATACCTCCATTTCTTTGTACCTGCATGCCAATGTATACTATTTTTGAAAAAACAAAAAGAAGGCGCTTTTTAAATGTGCATGTAAACTAGAGGTGGTCATTTTGACCCGTTTACATATAAATGGACTAATTTTCTAAAACATGAAAGTAGCTTAAACGGAAACAGGTTAAATATCCGCAAACTGACCCGTACAGTAGTTTCCAGTTTTGACCACATCTTATTTTGGCCTAATACCCAACCTGCCCTATCCGCCTATTTTCTAACATATAATATGTAAGTTTAATACATTTTATTCGAAAAAACTAAGTATTAAAACAATATAATTTTTTGAAACATACGTCGCACACTAATCATTTTGGACAAAAAGCCTTTGACCCGAACCTGACACTCATATGGTTCAATCTGACATGTGTCAAAAATTTACAATTTTGAGCCGAACCCATTTTGACATGTTACGCAACCCAACTGACCTAACTATTAATGTGAACTATTTAGAGTCGAAAGACAGGTGAAGCGGGAAATAAGAAGCAGACTACATACCATATATCATTGACACTCGACAACTGACAAATGGCAACACGAGATTCCCTTTCTCGACAGTATTCGGTGTTTATTCTTTTCCTCCATACCATCATGTCACCGTTCTCGTGTTTCTTCTCCCAGCAAAGAAGTTTAGCAATTTCCTCAATTTTCTTTTGTTCATCTTCAAGTTCTTCTTTAGAACGTTGCCATGTTTTATATTTGGCCGTCAAATCAATAGGTTGGCCCGAAAGCACCCAATAGCCACCAGGTCTCAAAACTCGGTCAATTTCCATCATGTACTTTCCATCTGCTTAGATGCTCATCAACTTATTATATAAAACAAGTATATCTAGAATATACGTGATTTAATGAAATTTTGTTTTATGTGCATACCATTTTGGGTCCATGGGATCAAACACTGAGAACAATGAGCCATGTCAAAGGATCTTGACGGAAATGGAAGCTTTATAGTGTCAAGATCACCGATAAATGCAGGAACGCCTCTTTCTAGTGCAAACTGAATTTGTGCTTCATGTGAGTCTTTTGGTGAAAATGACATGGTTATAACATTTTTCTTGAATAGGTATGCACCCAAACTTGCAGCCTATGTGAAACCATGAAATAAAACAATTGCAAACCAATAAGATTTGATAATAAAACTACAACATATCATTATTTCGCAACAAAAAAATCGAAAGTGAAATTAGAGGTGGGAAGATGAACGGGTCAGGGAGAATGGGTAGCGGGTCAATACAAGTTCAGGTTGAAACAAATAATTTATATGCAGGGTCAGGTTGACCCACACACACACTTTGCTTTGTTTTAAAGTTTTGTACATATAATCAAACAATTAATGATGGTTACAGAAACAACATTATGCATGAAAAACAGACTTTACGTGAATTTCAACCTGTTGACCCGTTAAAGATAAAAACACAACCAAAATTGACCCATTCATACATTAATGGGTCAAAACTGCCACCACTACTTAAATAGGTTCGCTTACCCCACACCCAATGTCCAGAGCGGTTTTAACAATCCCATTCCCTATTGGGATAACAGATGCTATTTGATCAATATATGCATCAACCCCGTGAGGAAACTGTTTTACTCTACCGGGAAACCTAAAAACATTGCCTTCAAACTGTATCCAATTTTCCGCACTTTCGGCTATCAACTTTTTATAAGGTGCATTAGCAAATGGCACATAATCACGGCTTTGGGGCCATGGAAACGGGGGTAACATAGCCTCTCGGGGCAGGAATAAGACAATGTAGCTTCTCATTATCAGAAGGACAATGCCGTTCCCTATAACTAATGTTATCTTCGGGGAAATTCATTGCGGGGGTTTGATCATAATGACAAGGTGTGTAATCAATGAACCAATCATCACACGGTGGGATAACTTTACTTTCTAATCTTAGATCATTCGAGTTCTTCACTCCAACACCATGGTGGGTCTCGATGTTCAGATTTGATACGATACTACAGTCAGCAGTTTGTGTTATTTCATGAGCTATGGTGTCTCCCTTCCCAAAACCACTTCTTTGCCATGTGCCCAAGAGGTAGAAGAAACAGCACAAACCGAATATTATGAATACAGAAAAGGATCTTCTAGTTCTGTTATCACCTGGCTTCCCTTTAGTTGCCATAATTAACCTGAAAAATTTGTTGACCGAAATCAAAATGATGCTACAATTGCGCACACTGTGCCTATGTTACTAATCAACCGCCTATAAATTTGATGTTACAAAGCCATATAGGAATGTATGCTTTATTGGTATACACTCATATATGTTACTCTATATGCCAGTATAGGGCAAGTAAATAACCATATACACCCATATAAAGAGTTGTATGCAAGGGCGGACCTAGCTTGAAGCTAGGTGATGCGTCCGTTGCTACTCAACTTCACGCACATAGTAAAAATTTGTTTTTTTTTTGTACGATATTTTGAAAACGTTACTACTAAAATGAAAAAAATGAAAAACGTTACTAATGAAATTAATTTCTAGATCCGCCACTGGTTGTATGGTACGGTATACATCTATGTAGGGCACTGCATGTTACTCTATACGCCCGTATAGGGCATGTATGTAACCATACATGCCATTATAAGGCGTTGTATGTTACATTAGACGTCTGCATATAACATTGTATTGTACTCTATGTGCCCGTGTATGCATTTGTGGATCTTGAACTTAGTTTTCTTTAAAACCTGAAGGGGCCAGATTTAATACATATAAAATTTTCAATTTTTTGTTTTTTTTTTTTTTTTTTTTTTTTTTTTTGTAGAAACTACACTACAAAGCAAAAAACTAGCCCAAACAAACATCCGCCCACGCGTGTAGGGAGAGGTGTGTTCCTATAATATGACCTCACAACAATAGTACTTCTTCTTAACTTCCTATAGTACCCTTTAAACAAATTTAACCATATAAACACTTGGTAGACATGTAAGAAACAAGTACACAACAAAATATACAAACAGGGAAATTATTAATTAATAATATTATTATTATGAATTAATTAATAAGCAGGAACAAAATATAAAAGGGGTTGAAACCTTACGAATGTTGATGACAAACAGATGGGAATTCAAATGGGTATTGGATTGATCGTAAGATTATGGGTTAAAGAGCCTTAAAGCATTAACAGAACAAGTAATGTAGTAAGATTTGATTATATGATTGGAAAAGGAATTGGAAAGTGATGATGATCACACGTGTGTTGTGATCATCGTCGTTAGAGAAGGACATCCACAATCAGTGTGGTTTCGATTGTTCTTATGCACGTCTTTCGTTTCATATGCCCATAAGAAACCGTTACTATAACCGATTTTTTTATTATTTTATTTTTTTAATATTTAAGATGTGACAATGTTTTCTTTTCATTAGGGCTCTACACGAACCAAACGAACATAAGATTGTTCGTGTTTATTTGTTAAGAAAAAATAATGTGTTCACGAACTATTCATGAACACTTACCGAACGAGATTTTTTGTTGTTTGTTAAGGAAATAGCGTGTTCACGAACTGTTCATGAACAGTTACCGAACGAGGTTTTTGTTCATGTTTGTTTTTTAAGGAAATGAACGTGTTCGTGTTTATTTGTCTTTATTTGTTAAATTTAGGTGTCGGGCAAAAGCGAACACTATCAAACACCAATGAACGTAAACAAACACAAACAAGCATTAATGAACAAAACCGAGCACAAACTAACACTTGTTAAATTCCGAAAATTTCATCACTAACATTGTCCGCCCAAAGTATACTAACTCGATCAACTACCCAAATATACTTGACATAATCTAATCACATAATGTCTCATAAAAACACCAAATTGTCATATGAAACTTGAAATACTCGTTTAATCTACCCAAAAATAATAGTTAATCAAAATAGATAAAGTAGTACTAATATGTGAAACACTAATATATAGTAAATAATCTACTACTGGGAAAATTTGAAGTACTTAAATTAAAAATTAAAATTTAAAAACCCTAATGAACTATCGAACACAAACAAATATAAACGAACACATTACCGAACGTTCACGAACATAAATGAACGAACGTGACCTCTGTTCATGATCGTTTGTTTAACTAAACGAACGAACAAAAACGAACTTCCCGCCGAACACTTCACGAGCCGTTCGTTGAACGTTTGGTTTGTTTATAGCCCTAGTTTTCATTGATTAAACAAAACAAAAGATGACATATAAACTGGTAACAAGTTGCGATTCTAGCAATTTATGAATTGCAAACCCTTTTTTTATTATATATTAAATAGCATATCATTTTACAATTTTTATTTGATTTTTTATTAAATTATTAACAAAAATTGAATTGTGAATTTTTATTTAAATGATTTTTTTTTGTATCCCTATACAAATGCTTAAAAACATCAACCGGCCACTGCCCTGATTGATTACTGAGTGTTATGTGCCTTATGTCTAACGATTTGATTCAAAACTACCATTGACTTGGAGGTAGGGCTGTAAACGAACCAAACGAACATGAACAAGGCTTTGTTCGTGTTTGTTTGTTAAGGTTTCTTGGACAAACGAACCGTTCACGAACACACTAACAAACATAATTCTATGTTTTTGTTTGTTTGTTAAGAAATTCAGTTGTTTGCGAACTGTTCGTGAACACAGGTCTTGAACACAAACAAATAAAAACAAACATTTAATATGCAACTAACTAAAATAACATTGTTAATATTAACCGTTAGACAAAGTACATATACTAAACGATGTCGATAAGTCAAATTGTACTAACTTAGACATAATACATGATATTCCTAATTCAAAAGTTCATAATTATCCTAAGTTTTAACTAGTGATCAAACATAAACAAAGATACATGAACGGATATAAATAAACGAACATAAACAAACACATTGCCGAACGTTCACGAACGCAATCGAAAGAACAAGACATTTGTTCGTGTTTGTTTGTTTAGTTAATCAAACGGAGTTTTTTGTTCGTGTTCGTTCATTTATTAAACAAACGGACACAAACGAGATTCCCGCCGAACGGTTTACGAACTGTTCACCGAACGTTTGGTTTGTTTACAGCCCTACCTGGAGGTCTCACTAGAGTAGCATCTCTATTTCTACGAGATAAAGGTAACGTTATCTACGTTTTACCTTCCTCAGACTCTACACGAGCTTCGCTATTTGATGAGATTTACTGAGTAATATGTCTGTGATTTGTTTTTTTTTTTCTATAATATTATAATACAATTTATCTTAAATGATATTTAGATAATTATAAAGTAGATGATCTGCATGATCCAAATAATTCAAAAACGACTCACTCTGGTAAATTTACTAATCTAAAACATGTCTAAATGAGTGGTGTACCCACACCGCTCCCATTCCTGGTTTGCTTAAACTTTGGTTTACAATTGCCTTTTGTTTTTTTTAGTCCACTTGGAACTACAAAGTGCTTTTCCTTTGTTTCATTTCTTTTATTTACTTGCATACTAATAACTATATTTAAGGAATTCAATACGGATTGAACTAGGGATGAGCATATAAGGGCGAATACCGATACCGTCCCGATCCTGTACCGAACCGATACCGAACCAAGGGTGTTCGGTATTGGTATCGGTACCCACATTTAGAGGTTTTCGGTTTCTGTATTATCGGTATCGGCACAAGATCGGTATTTTAAGGTAAAATACCAATACCATACCGGTACCGTATGTGTTCGGTATCGGGTTTTGAGAGTTTTCAGGATCGGTATCAGTTGGTACCGATACCGTCCCGAGCTCATCCCTAGATTGGAACATTTTTTAAAACTTCAACCTAAGACTAGATGGTGTGGGAGGTGAGGAAGGGGATATGAAGCCTTTCCAAGTCACCAACACCACCCCTCCGTGGCTTGAAGGAAATTGACGTGAGTGCCACATTAATCAAACCATATTTAACACACAAAAGTCAAAAAAACGCAAACACAACTCAAATTCAAAATCAATCAATACCTTCCACAAGAATCTATAAGTTCACATCTTATAATCATTGTCCCAAAATCAAAACTTCTTTCAAACACATTACTAATCAAAATCTCTTGTTGAAAGTTGAGACCCGTCTTCAACTCTTTCCGGCTTGCTTTTCTTTGGTCTTTTGAATCTTCAAAACCTTCTTCACGATCTTTTGCTCTTCAACCAAGAAGGCTCGAATAATCCTGCAACAAAAAAAAAAAAAAAACTAATTATTTAAGATGATAACATTGACTAGGTAGAAGAAGACTGAACTTTTCTAGATCCGACAATTTCGACCTATTAACTTCTAATGGGTCGATTTGGGATTTTCGGTTGAAATGGTTAGAAATGAAATGGGTTGAAACTTGAAAGTCACACAAACAGTACTTTTTAATTGCATATAACTGTTTGCGTTGACTAATTGTAAACAAATTTACAGCAACGGTTTTTTTATAAGGAGCGTGTAAGGGAACCAAAAATTGGCCGTTTTGATAAGTAACGTGTTTTTCACACAGGCTCAAAGATAAAACGCTTTCACTAGCTTGTCACCGTTACATGATTTACATGCCCAAAATTAAAGGTTTCACAAACCTCTCACGAACAGCACCAGCAGACAGAACACCACCATATGCACGGTTAACCGTTCTTCTGTTCCTTGATAGCCTAGAACGTTTATATTCTGTTGGCCTCAGGTGAGGAATCTGCAGTTAACACAACAAAGAAAGTTCATGGAGCAATTAGAACCTGCTAGCTATTGTATAATTATGGCAATTAAGTAACACCATAATGGAGGATCATATATTTTTTTTATAGAGCTCTAAAACTAAAAAAAGAAGCAAAAGCATTATATTACAAGTTTACAACTCCATCTATCTGAATTTCTATTTAATAATAGCTGAAGGGGGTGAAACACTTTGCAAAAAATAAAAAAATAAAAAAAAAAGCAGCAAATATCATAGAAAGCTCATAAGAAAGTGACGCATAGCCGTATCTTTCCAAACAAAAAGTGCTCAATACTTATATATAATATATAGATGACATTTTCTACATGCTAATCCCCATTTAACAAATAAAATGATAAAAAATAAATACTACCTTACTTGCGATATTTTTTTATCATTATTATATAACTAAAAGAACTCTATGTATAACTAAACAAGCTCAATGTAAGACTAACCAAAGCTCTACATACAATCAAACAAGCTCAAGAAACAAGAAGAAAGCAGGACTATGAGAATAAAACAAAAACTCTCGAAAAAATGGGCTGTGTTTCACTGTTTCATCTAAATTCTAATATACAGAAATAGGGTTTCTTCCAAGATTTTATATTTGTCTAAATCAAGATATTGAGCTAACTGTCGGCTATGTACGTCAGCATTCTCTATTACAAGATGAGCTGGGTCACCTCAAGCCTGAGGCAGGCTTTATAAACCAAGGAGATCCTACTCTTGGGCAAAAGCATCAACATCTACTCTTTTAAAAAGTGTGCACCCAACAGATTTGACAACTTCTTACGAAACTTCAATATCACAGATTCACAGCAAATAAGTAGGTGTCGCAGGTTAAGTTAACGAATTTATTTAACCGTGTATATGTTTTTTTAATCAAATTGTAGTGTTTATTCTCCATTTAATTATTATACAAACCTAGCTTTACAGATCCCAGCCCATATCTGCATTAGACCTAAAGTATCATACAAAGTTGCAATTTTGACTATGCTACGACAATCTCCGAGTAAAAGCTACAAGCCTTGTAGTAGCAAAAGACATCAATTATACCTATAACCCTTCCACCTATAAACAAACTACTTACAGGGTGTCTGGCGATGCCATTTAAAGTAAATATTTGAACTGATGGCAATCATATCTGCAGTATTTGATCAAATAAGTTCTGAATTCAGGGGGCCGGAATATTCAGATTTAGGATAGCACGGAAGTGCAGAAAAAAGGTAGTAAATGCAATTAACTAATCATCACCAATTTTGATCAGATACAATGTCAAATTCAGTCATCAATTCATAGTTATCAAAGGCGCTAGGCGCACTCAAGGTGCATAGGCCTCGCCTGGGGCCTAGGCGCGAGGCGCAAAAAAAAAAAAAGGGCCTGAGAAAAAAAAAAAGCAAACAAAGAAAATAAAGAAAAATATATTAAAATAATACTACTTTTCATCTAGTTAGTATCAAAAGTTCTAAAATATCGATGTATTAATGTATAGAAGTAGTTTTCCTTTGATTAAAGTAGAAATCTTGTGGAATCCAACCATAATTTAACGAATTTGGCTAGAAACTCTTTGGAAGATCAGAGAACTTTCGTTTCACGGAAAATCTAGCTGGAATCTGTGCCTAAACCATCACTGGAAAATTAAAGCGCAATTTCCTCAACCCAAAGCGCAAATGCATCGCCTTGCCTAAAAAATGGGTCTAGGCGCAAGAGGCGATGGCTTTTAACAACTACGGATCAATTCTGACTTTCTGATTTTGGAAGATCAGAGAACTTTCGTTTCACGGAATCAGGATGGAATTGGAATTGACCAACAACATACGGAAGGGAATCTACATTCCAATTCCAATTCCATCCAGATTTCGTTTCATTCTGTGAAACGAGCACACCTACACTCCATATAAAATTCCATCTCTCACGCAAATTCCATTTCCGGTCCCATTACATTTCAAGAAACGATCGTTATCTATGATCGAAGAAACAAGGAATACCTGACTGAACTAACCATCCTAAATCCCTAACTTAAATCAAATAAATACCTAATTCAACATATCAAATATAAAATTATAAAAAACACACAATCAAATGTCTCAAAACTTGCATTATTACCCCTTGAATTCTTTTGCCAGTGACAGGACACTTAGGACCGCTAGCTCTCTTCTTAGTAGTCTGGTACACTAACTTTCCACCTATAAACAAATTACCAATAAAATCAATCAACTATCATTATAATTATTATTGTTATTATTATATTTACCAGTAAAATGAATTATTAATATTATTATTGTACCTGGGGTTTTGACGACCCGGTGTTGGTTGGATTTGGTGGCATAGCTGTGGCGTTTGCGGTAGGTTAGACGCTGCACCATCTTTGGGGTCCGATGGAGGCTTCGGGGGTTGCTATTGGAAGAAGAAGATGATAAACCCTTGATCGTATGCTGCTACCCTAGATCTGACGGTTATGTATGGTTCTCATCAACGGTTCGGATTGATTTGTTTTTTTTTAATTATTATTTATTTTTTGGGTTTTTTCCTGAGGTGTCATGGTAATCCATTATCCCTGTTCTTTTTTACGCTTGTAATGGAGGCGCTCCATGTGATGTTGGTAAAAGCGGTTGGGTCGGGTATTTATTTGGGATCAAACTACCAAATGGGGGACCGGTTCACGCTTTTTATATGCAGATGATGCTCTATTTTTGGGGAATGGTCGGAGAAGAACATTTGAAACCTTAACAGGGTCCTTAGGTGTTTTTTCCCTGCCTCGGGATTAAAGGTAAATTTGAACAAAAGTAAATTATTTGGGGGTGAATGTGGAGGGAGAAGTGGTATGTAATATGGTGTTAGTAATTGGGTGTCGGAAAGGAGGTATTCCTTTTGTACATTTGGGTTTTACAGTAGGTGTAAACATGAAAAAAGCAAGTAATTGGAAGGTGGTTATTGGCAGGTTCAATGCTAATTTATCCGCGTGTAGGCCTGTAAACGAACCGAACGAACACGAACACAGGCTTGTTCGTGTTTGTTCATTTAACTTTAACCGAACACAAACACATAATCGAACACATTTTTGTGTTCGTGTTCGTTCATTAAGAAATTTGTCGTGTTCGTGTTCGTTTATGTTCGTTCATTTAAACCTAAACGAACAGTTCATGAAAATAAACGAACACAAATGATCAATATAAATGAACACAAACGAACACAAACAAAAACAAGTTAATAATGATTCATGAACATAAATGAACGTTAGGGTTAGGGTGGAGACTGGAGAGCGGCTGTGAAGTGTGGGGCTTTGAAGTGTGAAGAACGGATAATAAGTGATATGTTTAGAATGTTAGAGTTAGGGTTAAGTTTTTAGAACATATGAATTAAGGTTACTTAACAAAAGGAAATAAATAATAAAAATAAAGCTAAGTTTTATTAAACGAACATAAACGAACAAAATAAACGAACATAAACGAACGTTCATGAACATAAATGAACGAACACAACGTGTGTTCATGTTCGTTCGTTTAATTAAACGAACAAAAAATTATGTTCGTGTTCGTTCATTTATTTAAATAAACGAACATAAACGAACTTCCCGCCGAACAGTTCACGAACGTTCGGTTCGTTTACAGGCCTATCCGCGTGGAAGCCGAGAAATCTATCTTTTGCGGGTAAGTTGGTACTTATCAAATCCGTTTTAGGAGCCTTCCCAAATTACTTATCATTATTTAAAGCACCTGCGAGGCTGCGAGGGTTATAAAAATTTTAGACGGTATTAGAAGAAGATTCTTGGGGGGGGGGGGGGGGGGGGGTCTAAGCAAAATTAGATGGGTGGCGTGGGATAAAGTTGTACAATCGAAAGTGGGGTGGGAAACATCAAGGAGATGAATATGGCGTTATTATCAAAATGGTGGTGGAGGTATAAGTCGTCAGGGGAACAATTATGGGTTAAGGTAATAGATGCAATCCATGGGAGATGTAGGTCTGTAGGAATGGTACCATGTGTGAAAGCGGGGTCAGGTACAAGGAAGGATATTGTGTCTATTAAAGAGGTGAGGGATCACTACCATTCCATGTCATTGTTTAGTTACCATGTGGGAATTGAATAAATCATTACATTGTGTTATTTGTTAGGCATGAAAAGGTGAAGGAATAAAATCGACGGTGGGTGGTAGGTGGCGACAGCGGCGGGTGGCGGTTAATGGTGGTTGAGGGCGGTGGCGGTTAGAAGAAGATTATTGTGTGGGTGGTAGGGTCTAAGCAAAACTAGATGGGTTGCGTGGGATAACGTTGTACAACCGAAAGTGCGGGGATGGGGGTGGGTTGGGGTGGGAAACATCAAGGAGATGCATATGGCATTATTATCAAAATAGTGGTGGAGGTATAAATCATCGGGGGAACAATTTTGGGTTAAGGTAATAGATGCAATCCATGGGAGATGTAGGAATGGTACCGTGTGTGAAAGCGGGGTCATGTACTTGGAAGGTGATGTGCCGAAAATTTAACATGTTTTACATATATAATTATCCTCATTTTTTCACATTTATTATGCTTTTATCTTTATAGTTGGATCCCCAAGCAGCACTTCTCTTCGGATGTTGGTTTTCTTGTCGGTTATTCTCGCTCTCTCTCATTTTTATTTATCTTTACTTTTATTTTAGCAACTTAAAGCTGAGTATGGGAAGTCGTGTCTTTGGGTTCGATACTCGATACTTGCTTGTGTCTATACTACACTTGATAGGTACACTTGCCTATTGTGTGGGTTAGAACGGTTAGCATTTATTGTTTTATTTTATAATTTAAAACTTGAAAAGTGTCTCATCTTAAAGTTTTAACTTAATTTCCTTTTTCCACCAAGTTTTTGGGATTCCCACTGGGAACTTGCCATTTTAAGAGAAAGAGGTTTAAGTGCTTTAATCCACACGACATCAAGTTTTTACCGCCGTTGTCGGGGACACGACATATTTCATAGAAATGTTTTAAGTTTCTAATTTAACCCGTTTGTCTAGTTTTCTTATTTACAGTGAACCTTCTTACCCCCCCATAAATGCGAAGAATACATCTTCCATTGTCTTCCCACTTTTAATTCTTACCCTTGTGAACCTTCTCCATATTTCACCACCACCTGAACCTCCTCCACATTTACCTTCCTACGAACCACCTCCATATAACCCGTCACCATTTCCAAACTCTCATATACCACCACTTTTTGATTCTTCAACTTTCTCACCTTATCCTTTTGAAGAAAAACACCCCTCCTGAAAATTCACCACCATTTTGTCATCTCCATCACCAAATCCTTTCCCCGAGTCCGAACCCGAGCCTATATCCGAGTCCGACCCTGTGACATCCGTCACCCTCATCTTTCTTCAAGTTGTTAATTCTAGTCCTTGTACTGTCATTCATTTTTTTCGAATCTAAAAAAAAACGAGTTTCGTTTGGATCATTATATTTTTATTTGAAAATGTCTACATTTTAAGCAAACACGTGTATGAAACATTATTTAAACGCAACATATTTTGGCCTTTATAAATTATTATATGAAATGGATAAAAAGTTTAAGTTTTATTAAGATTGAAAAAATTTTAAGTTAAGTTAAATTTGTTAACTTTTTACAAAGAAAACTTAACCAATATCATAATATATTTAACCTAGTTAATAAGTGAGGGGCCTAATGTGTCAAGTGGTGAAAGTTGAATTTTTGAAATCCATTTTCTCTCTTACTCACGCTTTTCCGGCGAGTATCCGGCCGGAATCCGGCAACTCGTCCGACGATATTGAAACCCCACATTTAAAAAAGGAAATGTTAGGATCTGAGTTTGATAGTTTTGATTTGTTTGAATAATGATGAGAAGAATGAAGTAAATATAAATGGAAAGTGCAGCGGAATAATAAATTATAATAAAAACAAAAGGAATAAATGTTTTCTTAATCGAATGCTTTCATTATATTGAAAGATTACAATCAATTACAAGTACTCCCCCTCAGCCTGATCACTCTGTGATTGTTTGTCTGAGAGAATGTTGTGAGTGACTAAATAGAACAGTACAGGCACTGTTCTATTTATAGACAAATCTAAACCACTGATGATCTAAGCTAACGTCACCTAAGACAGTGACCTCTAACAGAATAACAACATAAAACATCTGCCCTATACAAACTACTGTTACATTGCAAAACACTGTAAGGTAAACTACTGTTGAGGAAAACTCTGATGGTCTTGTATCATCTGTTGGAGCCTAAGTGTTGTTGGCTCCAACAGACCTTTAGTCTTCAGCACTTGATCAGCAGTTGTTCTCTATCAGTTGTTATCCAACAGTCCTTTATAGCAGCAGTTGTCATAGCAGTTGTTTGGGTGGAACAGTTGTTAGGGTCAACAGTCTTTTGGGAGGAATATGTTGTAAATGTTGTTTATTAATATGGATCAACTGTTAGTATATTTTGGCTTTTCAATCATCTGTTCTTCTTCAGGTCAGCAGACCCAACAATCTCCCCCTAGAACAGATGATGCCAAAACTACTCTTTATTCTTGATCTTTATTCCTCATCAGACTTTCTCTGATTTGACCTTTGAATTGCAACTCAAAGTTCAAAGAGTAGAGGTCTTCTGCATCTCTTTCAAGCTCAAGGTTCAGCAATGTTTGGAGGTCATCTGCATACAGGCTTTATGCATCATCCATGCTTTGCTTTTGAGCCTCTCCATCTGATCTGAGCAAAGTCAATTCATGGGTGTCTTTGTTGACCTTCCATTTTAGAATTTTTGAATCAGAGGATTTGCTGAGATGCACTTTTATTCTGGGTGAGTTTGGTGATGGAGGTCTCCCAATGAGTTCTCTGAGTCTTTTAGTAGTGGGATCTGAGAAAAAGTGTACTTGATTGTAGAGGCCCTCCTTTATAAAAGTATCAGCAAACTTCTTCTGATCCTCTTCAGACATTTCTTTCTTCTTCTTGAATTGTCTTCTAGCAGCAGCTGATAGATCAGAAGTATCAAGTAGGCTGTCTAATGTAAAAGCCTGTTGAGGTCTCTTCATCAAGGGTTCATCAGAGTAGACAGGTTTTCTGGGAAAGTTAGGGTCTTTCTTCGTGTTTTCTTCCAGCTTCTTGTAGGCTTCAACCAACCTCAGCTCTGACCATCTTGCAACAGACTTCATCTCCCCATAGTCAGCAGCCATAATTTCTTGTCTCATTCTTTTGAATTTCAAGGCTCTGGCTGGATCTCTGCCTTTACTGAAATTAGGGGCAGAGACCTTAGCTGGGGGATTCTTGGCCATCTCCTCAATTCTTATATGTTCTTCTCTGAGGGCATGAGTGGTCCAGCCTGCAAACTGTTTCTTGTTTGCTTTATAAGGCATGGTTGCCAAGATCTGTTCAAGAAGTGATTCCCTAACCTCCCTTTCCATGTCACTGCTGAGAGGCATGGTAGACATAGAGTTGCTCAGGGTCTTAGCAAAATCTTCAATCCTTCTCAGTTTGCTAAGCTCTACTGAATGGATGCCCTGAGCAGTCTTGTCATCTTTCCCTTTGCATTTCTCTTTTATGATGGCATCTGCCTGCTCAGCCTTGAGTTTTAGATATTTGTCTATGTTTAATGGAACAGGAAAATGTGGAAGAGATGGGAAAGATCTTTCAGATGGTTGTTCAGTATTGTAGAAGGATTGCATTTCCCCCTTGAGTAGAACAACTTCAAGGGGATACTGAACAGCCAATGGTGTGATGGTTGGTGGTGGTCTATGGGATGTAAATTGTGAGGTGTGTGGTGAGACTGATGAAAGTGGAATGGCAGATATGGGTGTAGATTGTGTGGTTGAAGTAGTAGGTGGTGATGTGTGAATGTTTTCATCTTGTACAACAAAGGTAGATTTTCTCTTCCTTCTGTACAAGATTTTTGGTGATGGTGGTGTAGAAGCAGTGGTTATGTTAACATCTGTTGGCACTTTTGTAGGACCAGCAGATGTTTGGGGTTTAGGTGGTGGAGTGGTTGTAGGTGGTGTATTGGTGGTTGTGGTGATAGGTTCAGTGGTAGGTTTGGTGGTTGTGGTGATAGGTTCAGATGTTGTGGTGGTATCAGTGGTTTTGGTGGCAGCAGTGGTTTTGATAGCAGTGGTTTTAGCAGCAAGTTTAGATGGTGGTTTTCTGACATGTTTGGCAGGAATTTTCTTCCTTTTTAAGGAACCCACGTCTTCAACTTCCTGCTGTTGTTCCCTTTTCTTTTGTACCAAAGCCTCTGCCTTGACTACCAAAGTGTCAGCCCTCTTTTGCTTTTCGTCAGCAACTTTTTCAGCTTCTTCATTAGCAAAGGTGTCCACTTCTTTAGCTTTGCTGGTTTGAACATTGGATTGTTGTTGTTGTGGTGCTGTTTGTGTAGACCCTGGTTTGTTGGCAGACTTTGATTGACCTTTTTGTGAAGGTGGACAACCAAAGGGATCTAGCTTTGGCAATCTATCTCTGCCACTCTCCCCCTTTTTGGCATCATCAGCTGTGAAGTCATCATCATCTTCATCTCTGAGAATTGTGGTAAGGGCAGAGCCAGTGGTCTTCAGCAGATGGTCTTTAATGGCTTGAATGTCAGCATGGGTATCTTTGTACCTAGCATTTACCATATTTCTGATTTCAGCCATGTAGGTTTCATGAGTCTGATCTGCTAGTTTTCTGTGAGCTATGATGATGGGGGAAACAGACTTCCATAGCTCACTAGCAATATCTTCAGTGGATGGTTGACTCTTGGTGAGAGTAGCCAATGATCCCAATATTGTCTTGATATCTGATTTGATATCAGCAACAGAGGTTTCAATGGACTGTACTGTGGCCGTCAATTCTTGGTATTTTAACCCATCACCTAAGTTAATAGGATCATCTGAATTCCTACCAGTGGTAGTTGTAACTGGTTCAGTCCTAGGAGGTGAGTCCAAAGGATGAGAACCAGATGCCCCTTTTTCTTGGTTCTGGGGACTTCCAACTGATTTTGGGGACACTATAGTTGCCTCATCAGTTGTTTCCTTCAATGAAGTCTTAGCTATGTAACCACTGGCCTGTTGTGAGACAATGGTCTCTACATCAGTAGTGGCTGCTTCACTTGAAAACTCACCTAGAGTTTTATTGAACTCTAGGGGTGTAGCCTCCTCTTCTGTTTATGGGATGGCTGATTGATCTTCCTCAGTCCCAGTGACTTGTGGAGGTATACTCTCATTAATAGGTGAAGGAGAGCAACTAGGATTTTCCTGAGTTTTATCAATAGCCTCAAACAGAGGTTGCATGGTTTGAGGAACATGTTTTGGTGAAGGTGGAGGAATGAAAAGAGAATTAGCCCTGGGAGAGGGGCTTGTGAACATATGGCCAAGTGAATCAAATGTATCATGATGTGTTTCCCCTTGGCTTACAACATGATCCTTTTGTGAGGATGCATGAGGAGTTTGGTCAGGTTGAGATATATCCAACTGTTGTGAAGAAGTAACAACAGTGGTTTCTTGTTGCTTTTGTGTTGCAACAGGGTTTTCTTCTGGTATCTCATCTTCCAGAAGTCCCCTTTGTGGTTTAGTGGTGGTTTTTATGGATGGACGTTTTCTTTTGGAGATGGCTGGTGTGGGTTTCACAGCACTGGATGTAGTGCCATGATCACCAGGAGCAGTGGGCTCAACAATAGAGGTTTGGACAACAGCTGTTGTCTTAGTCCTCTTTGTTTGTGTTTTGGAAACTTTTGACACTTTTAATACTTTTTCTTGGGTGGTTGATGTCACACCCTCAAAATCCACTTGCGGAGTTTTACCGCGAGGCGCATGACAAACCAGGATCCAAACCAACGATCACAATAAACAAGTCTAAATCAATATAAATGCAATTTCAAAACATAGTTTAAAATCCCGTTTACAGCAGAAGCTTATTCAAAACAATTATTCAATAATAAACCAATGTTCAACGTTTGTAAAATCATGCAACTCTAGCTAGACGCCGTGCAGACGCGTGCGCCCTAGTTCCACTGTGCTACCTTAGCGACCTGAGAAAACATGTAAAAGTTTACGTCAGCACAAAAATGCTGGTGAGTTTACAGGTTTTGTATCCAAGTACCAAGTCAACCTGTCCATACTATAACAAATCGAAAACCAGTGTACGCTAGCTAGGCGTATGTTTTGTTACTACCACGATTGGAAAACCATTACTAACTCGAATACCAAATGTGTGCCCGATGTAGTAACCCTGTTGTTCCTGTTGTTCCTGTTTGAGGCAATATGCACCCGCCGACCCTCCAAGTCGACGAGCGGGGTTGGTCACTCCCAATAGCGCTATTCACATTTCCCCGTTGTGCAAACCCGCACATTCATGGTTCCCCCCGGGACTTCCAAAGATCGTGTAGTACACAATAGAAACCCATAGTATGACAGTAGTTACCAAATAATCGTTTTAACACATGTTTTCTCCCCCGAAAATATGAAACCAGTTTAAAAGAGGGGCCGTAAACTCACCTTAAGTTGCGTTATTCCTTAACCCGAGTAACCCAGCTGCTATGCTAGTCCCGTAAGCGGCGACCTAACATATGACAGTTACAAGTACTTAGACTAATAACCCGCAGGTTAATTAGTCCGTAGATGTCCAGACCATAACCAAGTTCGTTTGAAAACACCGTGACTGTTTAACTGACCCAAAGTACAAGACTCGACATCCCATTGGTGACCCGAGACTTCCCGTGTTATGTTTACGCTCTCAAACATGCAATCATGCAATCACACCTAACATACGTTAACGCACACCAAGTTATAGCACATAGTTCACGTATCACCGAATTACATCCAAACATATGTTACCAAGTTATTAGATATGTTACGAGGTTCCTAGCATGTTACTACATGTCAAATCGGGTCTCGGAATGCTAATTTACACTTACAGCAGCAGTACACGCGATTAGGAAAAGTAAACAAGCATTTAGGACTGATTGCATATAAAAACTAGCAATCAGGGCTGATTGCATATAAAAACTAGCAATCAGGGCTGATTGCATGTAAAAACTAGCAATTAGGGCTGATTGCATATAAAAACTAGCAATCAGGGCTGATTGCATATAAAAACTAGCAATCAGGGCTGATTGCATGTAAAAACTAGCAATCAGGGCTGATTGCATGTAAAAACTAGCAATTAGGGCTGATTGCATATAAAAACTAGCAATCAGGGCTGATTGCATGTAAGTTCATGCGATTAGGCCCTAATCGCATGAAAAACTGGCGATTAGCAATCCTAATCGCCTGTAACCTTGCTGTTCCGGTTTTTCGCGCGTTTAACGCTCCAAATCAGATCCAGAACGTGTGTAACTACCCAATATCATCCCAAACACCATCCTAAACATGTTTCAACCAAAACCCTTCGTTTTGCCTCGTATTATCAGCCCTGCATGCAATCACGTAATCCAAACACCATTCACATAGCATGCAATCATCATACTAACATGCATAACAATAACCCTAATAATCAATTACTCAGATATTATCATCATAACATTAATATTATTCTGATTTAACCTAATAACATGTTAATCCATCATTATGAATCATAAAAACCCTAGCTTTCTAATCATAAACACCCATAACACATGTATACTAGTTAGAATCCGATTAACAACCCTTATTAACGATTTTCAGAAAGCTTTTTCGTTTTAGAACAGGTCTGGACCATTAGGGATTGATTAAAAACGTTTATAAAGATTCATGGATGGAAACCAAACCTTAGGATTATGAAAGAACGATGGATTATGCTTGAATCCTTGTGTTTTGATCAAAAATCGTGTTCCAGAGGTTGTGTGTGTGTTGGGGCAGGTTATGGGACGACTAGGGTTTGTATAATGAAGTTTATGAGGTCAAGTGTGGTATTTATAGTCGTTTTTAGTCGTCCAGCAAGTAACATGCGATTATGCAGCTTTACACGCGATTAGGAAGCCTAATCGCATGTAAGTTCATGCGATTGGGGCCTAATCGCATGAACAGTCATGCGATCAGTCCCCTACTCGCCCCACATGAGGCCTACTCGCCTCCCTTATGGGCGATTAGGCTTGCCTAATCGCCTATAGGGCTGGTTTCATGCGTTTTGTGCGTTAAACCCCGTTTTAACATATGTTAACACATATTCACATACCGACAAGTCACATAATGATTGTAAACACATAACACATGTAAATACACATATTCACCCTCGTTCACCAATTCCCGGGACTCGAGACTCGTATGTTCCGTATGTCCTGACGATCCTACAAATCGTCACCGTTTGTACACTTGGTTAAGGACTGACATCTAATGAACCTCTAGACCAACATCCAATGATCCTCTAGACTAAACCGATAGTTCCCGAACCATAACCCGACTTAACTAACCCAGTTAAGTACAATATACGCGTGACTCGCTAAGGTAGACTTTCATCTAGACAACGTTGTTAACCATAATTTGCCGGGTGTCACAGTTGAACCCAACATTCTTGTGAAAGTTTCATCAGTTAGACTCTTCATTTGAATAGACTCACCCCTTTTGAAATCTTTTACAGGTAAAACCTTTTGAAGGATTACACTCAAAATTCTTGGGTAAATCAGAAAAGCATTATTAGACCCAGACTTTATAGCTTTCACATTTGATACTAAGTCCATAAACAGTCCCTCGGATAGATTGAAGTCAGAATCTGACAACATAGCATAGCCCAAGTACTGAATCCTCAATGGGATTTCATTAAAAGAAGTGGACTTAGCAGAGACACAGAGAAGGAGGGTATGAAAGAAAAATTTCATGACTGGTGGGAAAATTTTTTGAAAAGGGTTGACCCAGTCATTTGTGCATCATAACCTCTTTCCTGAAACTCTGTGTGAAGCTCTGCCTTAGGGAAAGAGTCTTTACCTGATAGGTCATTGAGTGAGAAGGTTGTGGATATTAGTTCAGGGGTAATGACGATACTCGTCTCTCCAATTTTTGAGATAATGCATGTAGGTTTTTTGTCTTGAAGAAGAAACTCAGCATTCAACCAGAATTCTTAGAGGGTATCAAGATAGATAGGGGTATCAGCGGTTAGGATTGTCAGGTATTTTGACTGTAAGATGATATCGATGGTGGAATGGAATGGAACATTTTCATCAGTTTTTACCAGATATGGGAGATAATTGTGGGTGGCTTTTGCTTGAAGATCCATTGTAATGGATTCCGAGTGTGAGAGTAAGTGGAATTGAAGTAAGGGTTTGAGGAAGAAGAAGGCGGTTTCAGTATTTTGAATACAATGAGACAGTGTAACGACTGTTGTGGTAAAACAGGGTTTTTATAGGCTCTGGTGAAACCGCTGATGTGGCCAAAACTCTGCTTTTAGGAGTAGACGTGGCAAACATCTGATGGCTAAACATCTGGTGGTATACAGCTGTTGCCAAAGATCTGATGCAAACAGCTGTTGTTTTACCAAAGTGCTGATGCTATTTTTTTAGATAGATATATGTATATATATATATATATATATATATAGATAATGAAACAGTTGTTTTATCTGATTAGAGGTTTGAAACAGATTTTTCAACTTAACAGTGGATAGAATGGATGAAACAGTGGTTGTTTTATCCTTAACAGATTTTTCAACCAAAAAGCTATTTTTAAGGATGGATTTTGATTTTTTGAAACATTTTAATGTTTTTATTGAAAACATTTTTGTTGTTTAATTCATGTTTAGCATACCAATTCTAGAAATCAGATTTGTAAAGGTAGATGTGTCTAAAGCTTTTGTCAACACATCTGCCAACTGATCCTCTGTTGGAACATGGTGCAGAGAAATCAAACCTTTTTCATAGCTACCTCTGACAAAATGATGTCTGATGTCTATGTGCTTTGTGGTTGAGTGAGAAACTGGATTCTTGATGATATTTTCAGCAGCTTAACTGTCCAACATGAGTGGAGTCTTTAGTGCAGTTATCCCAAAATCCAGCAGTTGATTTTGAAGCCACATGAGTTGGGCTGTACAGCTTGCAGCAACAATGTATTCAGCCTCAGCTGTTGAAGTTGAAACAACTGCTTGCTTTTTGCTTTGCCAAGAGACTAAGGCATTCCCTAGAAACTGGCACCCTCCTGATGTAGACTTCCTTGTGGTGTGGCAGCCAGCAAAATTATTATCTGAATAACCTGAAAGCTCAATGTTTCCATTAGCAGGATACCAGATACCAAGTGTGGGAGCACCTTTTAGGTATCTGAATATCCTTTTCACAGCAATAAGGTTTGACTTTCTAGGTGAAGCCGGGGATCTTGCACAAACACAAGTGGCAAACATAATGTCTGGCCTAGATGCAGTTAAGTACAATAAAGACTCAATCATGCATCTGTAATGTGTTTGGTCAACCAATTCATCCTTGTCATCAATAGTGAGTAGCTTGACTGTACTCATGGGTGTACTACATGGCTTACAGTCATTCATCTCAAATCTAGTTAACAAATTTTTCACATATTTGTTTTGATGAATGAATGTGCCATTTTGCAACTGCTTCACTTGGAGACCAAGGAAACACTGAAGTTCACCCATAGCACTCATTTCAAACTCTGCTGTCATGAGTTCCCTAAACTCTTCACACATTTTGTTACATGTGGATCCAAAGATGATGTCATCCACATATATTTGAACAATCATTAAATCTTTCCATCTCCATTTCAGAAATAAAGTTTTATCAATTTTACCTCTTGTGAAGCCTATGGATAAGAGAAAGGTGGAAAGAGTTTCATACCAGGCCCTAGGTGCTTGCTTGAGTCCATACAAAGCTTTATTAAGCTTGTAGACATGATCAGGATGGATTGTGTCTTCAAACCCAGGTGGTTTACATACATGTACCTCCTCCTGAATTTTGCCATATAGGAATGCACATTTGATGTCCATCTGATACACCATGATGTTGTGGTTGACAGCAAAGGCTAGAAAGAGTCTGATAGCTTCTAACCTTGCTACAGGAGCAAAGGTTTCATCATAGTCTATCCCTTCTTGTCTGAAGCCTTGAACCACAAGCCTGGCTTTATTCTTGACAACTATACCCCTTTCATCAGTTTTGTTTTTGAAGACCCACTTTGTGCCTATTGGACAAACATCCTTAGGCAGTGGTGCAAGTTCCCATACTTGTTGTCTTTTAAACTGAAGGAGCTCTTCCTGCATAGCTTCTACCCAACTGTTGTCTTTTAGTGCCTCTTGGTACTTGACAGGTTGTGTGAGAGATAGAAAACCTGCAAAAAGACAGATATTTGAGGATTGGCTTCTTGTTAGCACACCCTCTCTGATGCTGCCAATGATTTGATCTGGTGGATGAGCTCTTAGGTAGATTAGATCTCCCTGATATGGTATGATGACATTTTGAGGTGAAGGACAGAGGTTTGGTGACTCTGTTGATGTAACATCTGTTTGCAATTCTGTAGTGCCAACGGATGTTTGAAATGGAAGTGGGGGAATGGGTCCAAGTGGTGCAAAACTGGACTGACTTTTGTCAACAGATGTTTGACTTTTGTCAACAAATGATTGAGCAGTGGATGTTAAGGGTGAAGCAGTGGTTTGAGGGTTAGACTGGCCAACAGTGGCTGACTCAACTGTGACAGAGTTTTGACAGTTGTTTTGAACAGCTGCTTCCTCTGATGCAGAGTAGACTTTATAGTGACTTGGAATCACAACATCTGTTCTGTAATCTTGTTGTGGAGATTGTGGAGTACCTGCATTGTTAGTTTTGACAGTAATATCTTCAAATTTGAATTTATCTAAATCAAACAACTCAGCAGGATTTGCTGGGATTTTTAGGGATGAAAGTTCATTGAACTTTACATTCAGAGTTTCTTCTATTATCCTGGTCCTTGTGTTAAACACTTTATAGGCCTTGGCAGTAGAAGAATATCCCAGAAAATATCCACAATCTACTTTGGCTGCAAATTTTGAAATGGAGTCTTTAAGATTTAAAATGAAACATGGGCAGCCAAAGATTTTGAAAAATGAGATTAATGGTTTCATTTTGAACCGAATTTCATATGCAGTCTTTTGATGTCTTGGGTTAATCAGAACTCTGTTTTGAACATAGCAAGCAGTGTTTACAGCTTCTGCCCAGAAGGACAGTGGCAAACCAGAATCTGCTAGCATGGTTCTTGCAGCTTCAATAAGAGTTCTATTTTTCCTCTCAACCACCCCATTTTGTTCTGGTGTTCTTGGGATGCTGTACTGCCTCACAATCCCTTTTGACACACAGAAGTCATCCAACTCCTTATTTTTAAACTCTGTTCCATTGTCACTTCTAAAGACTTTTACTGGCAAGTTATATTGTTTTTCAACTTTGGTGACAAAGTCCTTCAAGATACCTGCAGTCTCATCCTTAGAGTGTAAAAAGTAAGTCCATGTAAACCCAGAAAAATCATCAACTATGACAAGACAAAATCTTTTTCTTCTTAGACTCATGATTTTAACTGTGCCAAACAAGTCCATGTGCAACAATTGTAGACACTGACTTGTTTTGGACTCATCAATGGATTTGTAAGAGCTTTTATGTTGTTTTCATTTTAAGCAGGAAACACAATGCTCATCACATTTGAATTCTTTTGATGGTAAACCTCTGAGAAGGCTTTGTTTGGAGAGTGAGTTGATAGTTTGAAGGTTGGTATGACCCAGTCTCCTATGCCACAATTCTGTCTCCTTTGTGGAGGCAGCAGAAAACAAACAGACATTTGCCATAGGATTGTCCTTCAACATATCAACTACATACACATTGCCACTTCTATGAGCAACAAGTTGTGCTTTGCTCTCAGCAATGATGGTATCAATCTTTTTCACCACTTCTGGCCCAATAATCTTACAAGTTTTCTTAGTGAAGAATGAGCCATAACCTTTGTCACTCATTTGTGAAACACTAAGAAGATTAAATTTAAGATTATCAATAAGATTAACATTTTCAAAATTGAGTTTCCCAGCCTGAACAGTCCCTGAACCCAACACCTTACCTTTTGAATCATTACCAAAGGATATATCACCTGCTCTATGAGCTAAGAAGTCCAGAAGAAAGGCTCTACATCCTGTCATGTGCCTGGAGCCTCCACTATCTACATACCAAAGACTATCTAAACAAGCAGAAGCTCCCTGCACAACAGTAATGAATTAGTTTTGGTGAGTGTCCAAAGCCAAGTGGGCTTTGGATGGGTCCACAGACTTTTCAGTCTCAAGCTTGGGAAGGTGATTAGTGGTTTGAACTAGTTTTTGAATCAAATTCAACAACTGTTGCTGACCATTTGCCAGTGCTTGAATATCAACACTTGGGGGCAACAGTTGTTTGATCACTTCCTGACAGATGATAATACCCATAGGGATTTCTGTTCACTCTTGGTTTAGAAGGTCTTTTTGGTTCCTCATAAACATGTGACAGACTATGACATGGTGGTTGTCCATATCCTCTTGGGTACTTGCTTGTGGGTGGAGCATCTGTTACTTGGACATCCCTGGGAGCAGATGTTTCAAGACTTTTGGTAACAGATGTTTGGACTGGTGTAAAAGTCTGTTTGGGCTTTCGTTTTGAAGTACTCACCACCTGAATTGCAAGAGTTTTAGCCTTGTACTCTTGTATTTTGACATCAAAATTTTTGAGATACAGACACTCTTTGGTTTTGTGATTCTTTTTACCACATATTGAGCATGTGGCCTTTGAATCACATACACTTGTTCCTTTGTTGATATCATATGCTTTTAGAAGAAAACAATTTTTAGTGACATGATTCTTCTTCTCACAAAAATCACAAAACAAGTGGACAAACTTTTCTTTCTTTTTCCCTTTTTCAACCTTCTTTTCAACAGATGTTTGAGCATCTGCTAGAAGGTTTTTCAAGGGAATGACCTTTGCCTGTGGTGCTGTCTTCCCCTCAGGAGTTTTGAAATCAACTGGTTTGAAGTTCTCAAGAGTACCACACTCATCAGACCAAGTAGGTTTAAATTCATAATTTTCAAGTTCAGTGAATGATGAGGAACCTTCTGGTTTTTCAAGAACAATTTTCTTGCCATTAGGTTCAGTGATTTTAATCTCTTGACCCTTCAAATTAGTTGGTACTACCTCAACTAACTTTTGATCCCTTTTGTCAGTGTTTTCAAAAGCTGGAGCAGTGGTTTCAAAACCAAAACCAAACTTCACATGACTTTTGGTTTGTTTGTTGAGTAGTATCTTAAAACCTCTACATGATTCCACCCATTTCTGACATTCAACTTGGGTGGACTCAAGCTCACTTTTGCAACTCTGATATTTAGTTATCATAGTTTGGAGTTGGTCTTTGGTTATAGTTGCTTCATGTTTTAAGCTGCTTATTTCAGATTCTTTTTCAGTTAAATTTGTTTTTAACTCTTTTGAAAGTTTCTCAAATTTAACTTCATCATCTAAAATTTTCTTTCTAAGGTTTTCATTCACCTCTTTGATGTTCGAAAATGCTATTACACATTTGTCAGAACACAAATCTTTAAGAATTTGAGGAGATACCTTAGCAGCAGCCATCAATGCACAATCACACTTGCACTCACAATTATAACACCCCAAAATTTCGAAACTCTAAAATAATACATATTGATATCTTCGTCGAATCCTAACCAAACTTAATATGTTGTATAATCGACCAATCCTAAAAAATGTGAAATGAATTTTGAATTTTCATAATAATAATAACAAAAGTATTTTCCCTTTTATGAAATTGGAAGGTCAACATAGCTAAAAAATAAATAAATAAATAATAGAAGAATAATATGTTGTCTTCTACATAACCACCTACAAGTCCAAGACTAACAGTTTAATATCCGGTCAAAACATTCCATTTCAACTACCCTAATAAATCCGACAAATTTACCAGTTAAGGACCCCAATCTCCTACCGCGATGCTCGTGGTCAACTACGCGTGCAATGATATCAAAAGTTTCCTATTTCGAGTTCCAATCCCAGCCCCAAATCACGTAAGTTACCAAAATAATAATAATAATAATAATAATAATAATAATAATAATAATAATAATAATAATAATAATAATATCTGAATTTAAATAAAATATTACAAATGTTAAATCAAATTAATTTGAAAAGTTTTAGAAATGTAACATTTACTTTCATGCTTAAATTGTGTCTTGATTGTTCATTATTTATATAATTAAAGTCATCATCTTCAATTCTTCATCACAAACCACCGGATTTTAAGATGAGAAACTTGTCACCTTAATTCTATAAATTAAACCATTCTGCTCGTTCTCGAATCCACCACACCGCCATGAATCACCATCAGCCACTCCGCCTTCTAACCATCATAACCACTTCTCCACCCGACACTACCACCCTCATGGTCCTCCTATGCAAACTTCCGGACACCGGTTCAGGCCAACGAAACCGACGACAAAACTCCCGCTTCCTTCCATCATTATTTTCCTAGGATTCAATCACGACCATGACAAGTTTCATAACCACCACCATAAACCTCCGGACATCAGCCACACCGTCAAACGCCACCGTACGCTACCACGTTTCAGGTCACCACTCCGTCCTTTCAGTTCACGCCACATACAAGAGCTTTGTTCGCTTTTCACCGTAACAGTAACAAAATCGATCTTCTTTTTTTGCTTCAAACCATGTCTTGGTTGATCATCGCTTGAATCCGGTTATGGGGTTATATAAAAAAATCGTATTGGTTCATTAGCTTGAAAGCAATGAGCCATTTAAAATACAAACCATACGTACCCCTCACATACATTTTTTGTTAAATTTTTTTTTAAAAGAATAAAATTGTTTCTGGAAGAAACATGTGTGACTTTTCTTGGTACATACACAAAGTTTATAATAAAGCACATTCTAAAATTTCTATGAATGAGTTTGGTATAATTAAATGGTGGACAATTACTTATCAACGATGAACTATTAAAATTCGAATAAGTCGTAGTTTCAATATGTTTTTTTATATTATTGATATGTGTATGGTTTGATCTATTTAAAATAAACAAGTTGATTATTGTGGTTTTAGACAAAATTAATAAATAAATAAAAAGTAATATACTATGCGTGAAAACTATACCCAAAATATTGGAACATCACTCTTAATTAGGTACAATCATAATTCTTTGATTCTCGATAAACTGTAGCAAGTTCATCACAATCAAGGTGAGTTTACGTAACCTTGTTTATGCAATTCTTTATACTTGAAACTTTATACTTAAGCAATTCTACATACATGTCTAGTTGTAAACTTTAATGCCTCATGACTTAGACAAAGACTATTAGACTTAAACTTCAACTTACATAATAAATAACCCTGATCAAGCTGGCGGTATACAATGATAGATCTATTGGATTGACAACCCCACCTAGATTCGTTGTCCATCTTGTGTGGGGAGCGCGGGTGATTGTTATCGTTCCAACGTTATATTAAGGTGAACCGTGGATGCAGGATGTACCTAAACTTTGTCGGATGATTGATTATGTGCATACTATACTTGTTGTTTATTCATGTAGACTTAAACTTACATTAGACATATGAATTGCTAAACTTTTATTCTTCTAAAACTTATTGCTTGACTTGGCTTATGTATTTTCACCAACTTCTAGTTGACCCCCCCATTTTTCCAAACTCAACAGGAAATATTGATGCTTGAAGTCTAGAGCTAGCATAAGAAGATATTTGAAGTTTTAAGCTTTGTTTGATTATTGGATGTATTAGATTTCATTCAAGACTTTAATGTAATTCAATATTGTAATGAAATAAAGGATTATTTAAACATATGTATTACCATGAGCTACTGAACAATCATTAATACGTGACACCTCGATGTTTCCGCCATCAGTTGGGGTGTTTCAGATTGGTATCAGAGCCATGGTTATAGAGAATTAGGTTATTAGAAAAATAATCTAGTCTATAACCATAGAATTTTAACCGGTACTTGCTTCCCTTATTTGCAACTCCATCTATTCTTTATCTCTATCCTTATCCACCCCTTATTAAATTCTAAGCTTTGGTAGGTGGCGGTGGTGGCGGCGAATGGTGCTAGTGGTCGTTGGTGGTGGTAGCGGTGGGTGGTTGTAGTGGTCGTTGATATCATGGTGATGAAGTGTGACATAGGGAATGAAATGAAAAAAAAAAGTAGTGGGATGAATGGAATGAATGTGAGGCTTTTTAGAGATAATGAAATGGACGAGGTAATGGGTGATTCCATTGTCTTGACCAACCAAATACGTTTTTTTTTTCAATCGCAGTAGTATATTCCATTCCTTCTCGTTTCTGCATACCAAACACTACCTTGTGAAGTGGACACGACTAGACTCAACAACCTAACAAGCCTTAATCTAGTTTGAGCTAAAAGTTTACTCACCGGTTGTGGTTTAAAAGTGAATGCAACTGGTCAAATTTATTATTTTGGGTCAAGTATGGAGGTGGACCAGATAATTAACGGAGTTAAAAATGGTCAAATTTATTTATCTAGACCAATGGGATAGAGGGTCAAAAGGGTGAGTCTATTCGTAAAAAAATGGTCTAGGCGTATAAGAAACTTAGGCCAACAAAGCCAAGCATCTGTGAAGAACAGTGAGGTGTATAACAACCATAAGTACGGGGGAGACAACACAAAAAGATGAATATGGTGTATTCAATTGATGGTACCTTCGGTGGAATGCTTTTCATTGGTGTATTTGGATACAAGCATATGGGGATGGTAAGCAATGCGAAGTGGGTGAAACGGGTCATTTTTGATGACATAGGGTAGAATGATTTTTTCTTGTAATAGTAGTATTTACAGAGTGTTTTTCGGGTGTGTTACATTGTGTTAGTGTCTTACTTTATAATGCAATATGCATTTTGGAAGATGGATAAAAGATTTTTGCCGTTTTAAAAAATCTGAATGCAACTAGTTTCTAATTCCCTCATTGTTTTTTTTCTAGCCACATATATACTTTTGGTCATGAAATCATTTAATGGTTTCATTTCCTGTATTTTCTTACTTGCATAATTGCCTAGGCTTTTCAAAAGAAAAGAAAAGAAAAGCCATAAATGCATACGGCGTTCAATTAATACATTATATTAAGTTATAAATTATTATATGCCACGTGGTCATAATCTCTTCGTCTTCTTCATTTTTACCTCTTAATGTCCATGAATAACCCTTTCCAAGCAAAAAAAAATAATAAATGCTACATACCATTCTTTTGACTTTTGTTGATTTATAACTTTATATATATATATAATGCTAGAGAGAGAACACAGTCACTTATTTTAATTTGTTTACTTCTTTTCAATGCCTATCTTGGGTCAGCATTTGAATCACCACCACCGTCAACTTGTCTATATATAGTGTAGAAAGCTGTATGTACCTATCCAAATACCCTTGTCTTGCTGTTTCTCCTAGGTTGAAAGAAAGAAAAAAAAAATCATATATATTTTGATTAACATATATTAGTTTAAGCAATCTGTTTAGAAGGAATATTACAATATGGGAAGACCACCTTGTTGTGACAAACTAGGAGTGAAGAAAGGGCCATGGACTCCAGAAGAAGATATAATCATTGTATCTTATATTCAACAACATGGTCCTGGTAATTGGAGATCTGTTCCAACTAACACTGGTATGTTTTCTTGTTTACATACATCTTTTGTTACTTATATATTTCTTTAAATTTTTATTTTTAGTTTTTATTTCAATAAAGATTCTTGTTTAGATATGTGTTTGTTAAAGGTAATAAATTAGGGTATTTATTGTATCCTGCAACCATCTTTTTCAATGTAATGTTTGACTTTTTTTAACTTCAAATCCTTGTTCAGGTCTGTTAAGATGTAGTAAGAGTTGCAGACTCCGATGGACGAATTATCTCCGGCCAGGTATCAAACGCGGTAATTTTACTGATCAAGAAGAGAAGATGATCATCCATCTACAAGCCCTACTTGGCAACAGGTAAAATTTCACTCATAGCAAAAGAAATTAACAAAATTATAGGGTTTGGTGAAGGTAGGATAAGCGCAACCTTACTACTATCTCATGGGATAGAGAGACTGCTTCCATAGAGACCCTTGGTCAAAAACGTTCATTTCTTTTTCTTTACAAGAGATATGCACACACCTATCCAAGTGTATATTTATAGAAAAAGCTGATGAATATGATGTTAAGATTAAATCTTTATGTGTGTTCTTGATCTTAAGTTTTGGTTAAATTTTGTAGATGGGCAGCTATAGCTTCTTATCTTCCACAAAGAACGGATAACGATATCAAGAATTATTGGAACACCCATCTCAAAAAGAAGCTTAACAAGATCCAAAACAACTCATCTGATGAAGGATGCTCTAATAGTACTTTAAAGGGTTTGAACTCAACATTATCCTCAGAAACTGCCACATCTAAAGGTAAATGGGAGAGAAGGCTCCAAACTGATATCCACATGGCCAAACAAGCTCTTTGTGAAGCTTTATCTCTTGACAATAAGTCCATCAATCTGTCTGAATCACAAATGTTGCACCAACAATCTATGCTGCCACCACATATCAATCACACTACAAGTACCTATACATCCAGTGCCGAAAACATTGCGCGTTTGCTTCCAAACTGGATAAAGAAGCCTAAAACATCTTCATATAAGGCTGATTACTCTTTTAGGGAACAGTTTCCAAGTCCTTCAAACGAAGGCCTTGAAAATTCATTAATGTTTGGATTCAACAACTCAAACTACAGCAGCAAATCAGAATTTTCGCAATCCGTTTCAACTGAAACTACATGTTTACTCCATGATGATACCAAACCGAATATCGAAAATGTTCAATTGCCACCTATTGGTTATCTAGAGAATTGGCTTCTGTATGATGCTGCTGGTCAAGAACATAAAGACACCTTTACAAACCTTTCTCTAGAAGAGTCTGATGGCTTGTTTTAACTCTTTCTTCTCACGTTTAGCCAATGATTAACTGAACTTTTGTGAAAGTAGGTTAAGAAGGAGACTAGTACTTTTAGGTGCTTTTTATAAACTTCTTGTACTTCTAGCAGTTCGTTGCAACCTATAAGCAATGTGGGCGCCGTAGAGTTTGTCACTTCGCTTGCCATGCACCCAAGCCAACTTGCGTAGGAGCAAACCAAGTTAAAAAAACACACCTAGAAGTACCAGTCTCGTTCCTAAACCACCTACTTTTACACAAAAATCGTAATTCACTTGATAATACACAAGTGCTAATCGAATCTATGTCTTTTATCGATCTTAAGCAAGTTTCAACCCGTTGAAGAGAACTAAGAAGCCTCTTCGTTTGTTTGTTTTCTCTTTTTTTTTTCTTGAAAGTGTTGAGAAATGTAAATTTTAGTACTGAGTGGTAGTACTTTCTATAACTGTATATATAGTCCTAAATCTCCTCCTCATCTTCTTAGTGACGATGAATACAATATTATAAAGTAATAGAGAGGGTTTCATGGGCTTTATGAGAAAAAATGGCTGTAGTGGTGTGTGGGCTTTATGAGGCTTTATAAATCATTAGGCAATCATTGTTTATTATTATTATTATTATTATTATTATTATTATTATTATTATTATTATTATTATTATTATTATCATTACTACTGTTACTGTTACTATTTAAATCTAAAACCTTGTGAACACATGGTTTAAATAAACCATTTAACAAATCTGTGAATTATAAAAAAAACCCCAAACCACCCTTTCACCCACCATTTCATCATCTTCGTCATTTCATCCCTTTCACCCACGAGTCTTGATGCCCTAAACATTATATCCTTTCCATCCTCATCCTCATGAATAATCTGCAACCACAAGGTCAACATCTCTCGTATCACCTCTACCTCCATCACCAACCCCAATGCAAACGTTCATCTTCAGTCTAATAGCGCTCGCTATCACCATAAAGCTCAAGCCCAAAACGCTCCATTACACAAGCACTTAGAACAAAGCTATGTAGTCTCGGATTTTGTATATTGGCCATGTGCCCATATCTAAGAGAAATAGAGAATGGCGAATGAGAATTTTTTTTGAACGGTCAACAAATATTTTCATTCCACCCAAGACTAGCAGGGTACTGGCCAATACACCATACAAACACCAAAATGCAATTATACGAAAACAAACAACACAAAAAATTACCAACCAACACCTATCATGTTCAAGCTACACCAGGAGGCCCAATCCAGAGAAACTTTAGTTTGACCCTAGACTTAACCGAAAAATGACTCAAGGATTTAATATCACCCATCACTCTTTGAATAGAACACTACTTCTGTTCAAATACTGCCTCATTCTGAGTCTTCCAAAGATACCAAATTGTAGCTAGACAAACCGCGTAAAAGGCTTTCCTTTTCTTAACAAAGCCACCAATTGATGAATGCATTTCCAATATGTCTCTGAATTGAAAAGCGAAGAACGGACCCACTTTACACCACTATGACACTATACTCCACACCAACTGTGCAAAATGGCATGAGATGAAAAGGTGTTCGACATTTTCTGGTAGATCACCACACAAAGGGCGTAGGTCATTACCCACATTTATATTCCTCCTAATCAGCGCACACCTAGTAGGCAGCCTGCCTAATTCTGCCCTCCATGCCAAAATCTCCGCCTTTCTTGGAACCCATGAATTCTGCTGCATAACGAAGTTGGCACGAGCAAACCTGTGGTCCCGAAGATGAGTTTTGAGACAACCAACCGAGAAAAGGCAGTCTGTAGCAGGAAGCCACTGCCAGTCATCCGATCCATGATTCAGCAGAGGGACCGGAACACTGCTGAAAAAAATCAGCAGGTTTGCAGCTTCAGATGCAGTTAAAACGACCCTTTTCCATTCCCAAAACCAACCCAGCCCCTGATCCCGAACCCTGTCCGCAACACAAGCGAATTTTTCCTTTTCAAGTTCAAAAAGAGTAGGAAATGCATCAGCTAAAGGCTCATCACCGACCCAACAGGCTAACCAAAAGTAAACGCCCAACCCATTACGTATTCTCCCTTTGATAACCCTGCCCAAATCGATCCCAGACTGTCTTAAAATATTCACAGACCTGACCACCTGCTTCCACGAGCCTGCAATCGACAACTTGTGAGGGATACTGTTCCAACTTCTGGATGAATGATGCAACGCCCATATAACTCGTCTCTAAAGGCCATTTGGATCCACCTTAAAGCGCAACCACCATTTTTCTAACATTGCCAAATTCGCGTCTTGAAGCAAACCAAAACCGAGTCCACCATACTCGATTGGAAAAAAAAATACTCATCTCAATTTATCAAGGTCTTCGATGACTTTAACCGGCGCCTTAAACAAGGAGAAATAATATGTGGGTAGGGCGTTTAACACGAACTTTATTAGAGTAACCCAACCCCCAAAAGATAACGTTTTCGCCTTCCAAATAGATAGTTTGTTTCGAAACGTGTCAACAACCGGTTTCCAATTCTTGCTAAGGTTCATATTCGCTCCCACTTGAAGCCCTAGATGAATAAAAGGAAATGTACCGGGTCGACAATTTAAAACACTCGCCATTTCCTGAATATCTTAGTTCTCCATACCCATACAAAAAACCCTACACTTATTAAGATTCGCTTTCAAGCCGGACACCAAGTAGAAACACCTTAGGATGCGTTTGAGATTCAAGGCGTTAGACATTGACCATTTACCTAAAAATACGACATCATCCGCGTATAGAAAGTGGAATAGTACAAGACCATCCATACCACAGCGCAAGCCATGAAACACCCCAATCTCACTCGCCCACTTCATTACACTTGATAGAGCCTCCATTGCGGTCACAAAAAGAAACGGCGATATAGGATCGCCTTGTCGAAGACCCCGTTAACAAACAAATTCTTGGGTTGGGGACCCATTAATAAGGACCGATGACCGTGCCGCTGAAACAATAGACATAATCCATTTGCACCATTTTGTTGGAAAATTCATCTGCACCATTATGGACTCTAGAAAACCCCAATTTAGTGAGTCATAAGCTTTTTCTATATCAACTTTGAAGATCATGCCTTGCCTCCTGTTGCGCTTCATCCACCCATCCGATTCATTCAGCATTAAAGGGCCATTAATGATGTTTCTACCGGCTAAAAACGCCAACTGCTCTGGTGAAATCAACTTGTCAATGACTCGTTTAAGCCTGGAAACCAACACCTTTCCACCTTGTTAACGCACCCAACTAGGCTTATAGGCCGATAGTCATTAAACCCCAAAGGATCCTTCTTTTTCGGATTTAATGCAAGAAAAAAGGACGAGCAGCCAACCCCAATTCAGCCCCATCAAAAAACTCAGAAAAAAGCCGAACAAAGTCTTGCTGCAGGCCATTCCAGAAATGCTTAAGGAATTTGAAATTGAACCCATCTGGGCCCGGGGCCTTGTCGCCATCACACGACCAAACCGCATCCTTTATTTCCTGCAAAGAAAAAGGTTGTACCAGAGAATCCGTGTCATTAGTTGACAGCTTCTTTAAGTTTGGGCAAACAATGGAAGGCCTAATCGGCATCGGCTCTCGGAACCTATCCATGAAAAACGCAAAACTGTAGCTTTAACGAAAACGAGATTCGTAATGCATTCACCATCCACAATCAAGCCATTAATCATGTTACTGGACACATTCGCTCCTAACACACCATGAAAAAATGTTGAATTTTCATCTCCATCGATCGTCCAACGAATTCTAGCCTTCTGTTTCAGGTCCAAATGTCTACGTCGCTCAAAGTCAAGAACAAACGCCTTGAATTCATTTCTGATATCGATTTCCTGTGCATTCAGATCCGTAGTCTCGACCGCTAGTTCCAATCTTTCAATCTCGGATCTCTTCCTGTTGTATTCACCTTCCAATCTAGTTTTTTCAGCACAACCCCATCCCTTGATCTTCTTTTTCAGAAACTTTAGTTTTTTAGAGATGGCCATGTCAGCTGGGCCATTAAAAGAGAAACCACAATAGATACCGCCCACATAATTCATGAAGCCAGGCAGTTCCTACCAAGAATTAAAAAATCGAAACAGAATATGACCAAAATCGGACGGCACCACGGAAAGAACTATCAGGCTGTGATCTGACAGAAAACGTGACATAGCCGTAATGGTGGCATCTGGCCATTTCCCCATAAAACTGCTGCAAACAAGATATCTGTCCAATTTGCTGAATTTAAGGCCGTTATCCGACATGTATGTGAACTTGTGTCCCCCCATATTGAACTCATTAAGCCCTGCCCTCTGAATAAAATTATTAAACGCATCCGCATTAGCCTGTATGAACTCCATATTCTTTCTTTCGGATTGGCAAGTAACATCGTTAAAGTCCCCCCCCCCCCCAAAAAAAAAAGCTAACTTCCACCCCATGAATTCTTAACATTCACCAACTTGTCCCAAAGTGCCCGTCTTCTAACAACATCGTTTGGGGCATAAATATTTGCAACATTCAACTCCATATTTGAGGCCACCAAATAACCAACAGTCATGAAGAAATATCTGTTCTTAATTACAATACTGACCTGATAGACAGAGGGATCCCAAGCGCTAATAATTTCCCCCGATCTACCCTCCGCGAACACCTGGTCGAACTCAAACGCGGATCTGCCCCACAAACTATTAAACTGAAAAAAGGACTCCTGACTTACTTTTGATTCTTGAATGCCTAAAAAGTGTGAACTATGACATGTTTTTAATCCCCGGACCTAGGACATTTTTCGGTCGTCCTTTACACCCCTTATGTTTAAGCGTAGGCAATTCATTGAGCACCATTAACAACACCCTCTCCATTGACCAACTCCATAACATTATATTCAAAACCTTGAAGTTTAATTCCGAACACAGCTCTCAAAATAACTGTACTCTCGACTTCCTTAGCCACTTCTTCGGTATCATCACCCGGACGATTGTAGCTGTGGATCGACCCCCAAAATACCAACCCCATCTTGTGCCGATTCTACGGTGTTTACATCAATCGGTAATACAAATGCCCCCAAGTTATTATTGGTTATATCTTCAGTGTTCTCCTTAATAGAAGTAGTCACAAAATTAGGCCCATCACCAACTGGGCCCAAGTCCTCATTCTCCTGTGTTGGGCTCCTAAGATGCCTTGCCTTTTCCTAGACTTTTGAGTCCGATTCCCATTTATCCCTTGGCCCACCAAAAAATTGCCCAAATGTTCATTTAAATCAAAAGACTTTTGTTTGCCTACCCCAACGGGAGTGCAACAGCTTGAACTTTGTGCAACATTAATTACCAAACCCGGGGCCCTTAGTGACGTTTGGATTTCCCCATGCAGACTCCCCACCCCATGCATCGATGGACTTCCTACCACCCTTTCATCTTCTTTATTCTCCAGAAAGGGTTCCGGTACCTCACAAATGAACAACCGCGGATTTACACGAGAACCGTTTAACTCGGTTCTGAACCGAACCGGTAGGTTTTTATACGGTTTGGTTCCGGTTCTTAAATTTATCACTAAATGGTTCTGGTTTGGTTCGGGTCGGTTCGGTCCGGTTCTGTACCGTTGCACACCCCTACCTTTCAGATTTGTCACCCCAAGTATCTTACAAAGCCAAACCAATTCCCCCTCGAGTCGGTTTTCCTTGCAACATAAGAATCTTTCACTATGCCATGAGGCTGGAAGGCCATCCATAGCATTGAATCGGTCACCCCTCTTGGAAGATTAGAAACAAAAAAAGTAGTCACCCATCGAGAATCATTCTACCCCCTGTTGTTTCTTTGCCGGAACGACACGTCTCTTCGGCTCCTCATGTGACGTGTTTAGTGGGATGATAATAATTGTTATCAGAGTGGTTTATATGAACGAGAATTAGGTTTCCAAGTCTCACTTGATTTTTAAATTAATTTGTTTTAGTTTCTTCAAATTTATTTAATGTGTGAATAAAGTATAAAAGGGACATTTACGCTTGTAAATGAAGCGAACAAACACGAACATTGTTCCTTTAACTTTAATTGAACAAACAATTGAACAGAAAAAATAAAATGACAATTTTCGTTCTTTTTCTTTGAAATAGAAACTAACTGACGCAGAGCGAAAGCAAAGAAAACAAGAAAAGTATTCTAAAGGAAAGTTGATAAATTTTTGAATGATTAAGATATTACATGATGAGCCCTTTTTATAGGAAAAGATTTTGTAAATTTGACAGGTTTGCCAACAACAATAACAACAACAACCTTATCCAGTAAATCCCACAATTAGCAAAGCTAAGAGTAGGATCTGGGAGGGTGGGATGTAGGCAGACCTTACCCCTATCCTTGCGGATAGAGAGGCTGCTTCCAGAGTGACCCCTGGCTCGACAACACATAAATGACAAGCAAACAACACTAAAAAAGTAATAAAGAGCTACCGAGTTTATAGAAACATTAAAAGCACCACGTATAATACAAAGGTATATATGCCATCAAAAGCCAAATTTTAGAAATTACATATTGACTAAAGTAAATTTAAATTAACGTCATAAATAAAGATGTAAATTACGCTAAACAATTATGTACGTGTTAGTGCCTAAATTGCTCAATTTTCTTATTAAGTTTAACTATTTAGCTTGAGCATTAACCGGTTATTTCTGCTTTTTTGAAAAATCCCTAGTCCTATCTTTTAGTATTTCATAGGCTAGGTTAATAGCTTACAATTTTTCATTTATCTAACTTTTTACAGCAACAATGTCAGTTTCATTTGATTTAACTTTCCATTAAATTTACTCTCCTTTTCTTAAGGATAACATTTTCCACCTTAACTGCCTCATGTTCTCTAGCTAGTCTTGTGTACTAATTTTCAAGGCTAGTGGCACTACTGGCTAGTTCTCTACATATAAGGCAAACATTGATAATAGATTGACAGTTTAACAATACATGTTTGCACTTACTGTCCAGATCAGCCACAAATTTAGTGAACTCCTCTGTTGACATTCCTTCTGTAGATTCCAGCATCATGATGTCTAAACCTGTATCAGCAACTTTCACTTCATCTTTCTCTACATTCAAAACTTCCTCTTCACTTTCATGTTGATCAGTTTTGACTATATGTAATGTTAAACATAATAATAATAGTAATACCTGATAGATCCATGAGACCTGGTACTGATGTCGCAAGAGACTTGAGGTTGACATGCTTGTTAGTGGATTCGGGTTCCCTTTAGGGTATGCAGTTCTGATGGTTTATGTGTTCTTAAGTTATGAACACATTGAAAGAGAGAGAGATAGGGGACTGCTAATGGTGTTATATTGTTATGATTGTGTATCAACACTAATCTCATAATAACCTCTCTATTTATACATACCCAGGGGACACCCTAATAAGGCCCATCTAATGATAGTCTGCCCATCAAGGACATATATGTTATTGGGCTTAGGATAATATTAATAATTGATCATCAAAATATAAATGATTATAATGGCTATCGATAAATATAAAAACGTTATGTATATTTATTCCAACATTCTCCCACTTAGCCGAGTAATCATTTATTATGAGTATTACGTAAGTCTGCAGAGATTAATACTCATTTTAGTTCTAAACCCAAAATGTAGCAGAGAAATACTGCCGTGAAGTCTTTATTCGACTTAGGACCCCATTAATCATACTACACCCAAATTTAAAACTTAACATTAGGATCAATTAACGTTATGCCCTTAGTTGTTGATTTGTTATATTGTTGTCTTTATGCCATTATGCTAGCTTAGCATACTAATAGACAAACAAATCATAATGAGGAAAATTAATCATTAATCATTAGTCATAAGTCATTCATAGTACGATATTGATGTGCTCAAAGTGGTTTAATAAAAACTACCTAAATTAACCTAAACTAGACACTCTAAGTTTTAAATTTATAAACTAAGACTCTCTAAACCTAAACCACACAACCGGCAAGTGTACCGGTCAGTGCAGTACAGCTAAAGTAAGTCCGAGTATCGAACCCACGAGACTCTACTGGAAAACATAAACTAGACTCGATTAAATATCTACAAACCGACTTAATAATGTTTTGTTGCTTAAGGGGGGTTTTCTAACAAACTAATTGCAAATAAATAAATAAACTTAAATAATTGAAGACACAACCTGGGAACTGCAACTAAGATCAGATGATGGGAAGGCACTACCTAGGCTAGAATCCTACACATGAATAATAATCTTCTAACGGCTATGGAACTGGTGTGGAACCGAGATCTTAAAATACTAAACATCAAGAATAAACTAGACACCCTCGACCCTTCTCAAGGGTAAACCCTAGAATACTGTTGTGCTGTTAAACCACCGGTTGAGAGGTTACCCTC
Source organism: Ambrosia trifida (assembly GCA_028751855.1). Lineage (NCBI taxonomy): Eukaryota > Viridiplantae > Streptophyta > Magnoliopsida > Asterales > Asteraceae > Ambrosia > Ambrosia trifida. The sequence continues at coordinate 99,348,073 of CM054124.1, read as the reverse complement.
ACAGGCTTACCTACTCGAATATTAAAGTACCCGCTAGACAGTCTACCTCACAGCACAAAAGTCATAATACACCCGAAAGTGCAAGGGGTAACTACAATATTTCTGATAAGACTTGGCCTACAAGGAATGCTAGGGAAACTAGGAAAATCTTCTTACAAAGCATCTAGATCTAGCAATTTAACACCCTAGACAGACCAACAATCTCACACCTTACAGCTATTGAGAATTGGTAGAATACTTAGAATTATCTAACTAACAATTACAACTCCTATGGATAACCTGCAGAAATTAACCATAAACTAGTCGCTAACACCCAGTCCGCAACCTAACCCGCATTCATACATGAAAGACATTCACAAAAACGCAAGTGGAGTTTATAAAAGTTATTTAGACAAAACTAAACACGCATATACATCAAACCAGAAAATAAAAAGTACTTAATTAAAAATTCACCCACAATCAAAAGTTCCAAAACCAAATAGAAAAATAATCAAACAAGCGTATTTATCATCGCCCAGGTAGTTCTATGATCTAGCCAATAATTTTCATGCAAAAATCAAAACAATAAAAACTAAACATATTCATGTTGTTCACAACGGGTTACAAATAAATAAATAATAAATAGTTGAATTAGAACCGACCCGTGTTGGCACCTATTCTTCAACCCTTAACTTCCACCTCTTGATCCTTCAATGAATAATATACGCTGTCTTCAGTCTTGCGATCTCGATGTGGCTCTCCACAAAATAATAATATCGCTACCCCTTGAAGTTAATTCTCGCTGCCCCCTTTCGAAGAATAATTCTTCCCCCTTTAATACTATTTTGAGGCCCTATTTATTTTTCTTTTGGTTTGGGCCGTAACTTTGTCACGGTTCTCTTCCCTTCTTTTAATATTTTATTTATTTATTTATTATTATTATTATTATACTATTGATATTTATATATATATATATATATATATATATATATATATATACACACATAGTATTATGGCATCGTGCTCTCGACTCGGGTGTTCTTGACTTGACCAAAGTTGCTCATTTACGCTCCAACGTCCATGAACACCTACAAAATATAAAATAAAATAGATAAATAATAAAAATGACACAAAACTAATAAAAATTTATAAACACCTAAACTAAATAAAATAGACCAGTACAAGCCTAAAACTAATAAAAACACTATCTAAACGACTCGAAAACTGTACAAACTTTATACTGGAAATAGATGTATTTTACAGTACATCAAATATCCCCACACTTATCTTTTTTTCGTCCCTGAAAAAGAATTATGCTATGGAATCACAGTTAGGTTTACATCCAGTTTCAAAACATAGGTTACTTAATTAATAATCTACTAACGTGTTGATTGCGATTGCAGGTATATTGATCCTCTTAAACCCACACCGGTTTCCAAGCCCCTTTTTATTTATGTTAAGTTCATGTTGATTAGTCTATCTAGGGTCTCACTCGAAGGAAGCCACAGTTCCTCCTAATCCCGCCTCAAGCTTATGAAGCTAAAGGAACGACCAATTGACCATTTCCCAACCGTCTTATATAGAAAACCAAGAGAATTTAAAATCACTTTTTTTTGCAGCATACTTAACTCAGAGGGTGTGACCAATCCAAGTCGCAATCCCAGTGGCCAGGCACCTTAAGCTTCAGCAATTTTTTCATCTCAGCATACTTAACTCAGAGGGTGTGACCAATCCAAGTCGCTATCCCAGTGGTCAGACACCTTAAGCTTCAACATTTTTGCTTTGATTTCTAATTTTTTTAAGTGATTAGAAATTATAACGGTTTCTACTTATAACGGTTCTTCTTATACTATTTTTGGCGGTTTCGGTCTCCCCGTTTCTCCTAGATGAAAACCCACAAAATATCCTAACATAGTTAATTTATTACTTTTCAAAGGAAACCTTTCTACCGGCCGAGCCTACCTACATATCCCAAATCAGACACGTTTTCAATCAATTTTAATCTCTTATTATACATACTATTTGAAAACCGGACACCTAACTTTACCTATCATTTTCCATATTTTATATAATGCAAACTTCAAAATCAGGGACTTTTTTTTTATTTTTTATTTTTTTTTGGACTCAAAACGACCCTATATACAGACTAAATGACAGTTTCCCATCCCCACACTTAAACTCTACATTGCCCTCAATGTAGGAATTGAAAACGACTCAGAACAAAAAATAAATTCCGAATACAAAAATAAAATATAAAAATAAAAAGACAAGGGCATTTTGGAAGGGACTTAGCTGGTTAATTTTTTTTTCTCTTCGTAAGCTCCAAAACACTAGTCCAGTCCAGCTCGATCGTATAGCATTTCATTCGCGATCGGCTCTGACACAATGGTAAACTCTGGGTTTGCCTTGACAAATGATGAACAACTCTGGAATCACCCGAATGGAGATTGAGTACGGGCGGTGCAATCCAAACCTGCGCAAAACGAAACAAACAAAACCCGAGCATAATACCGAACCACACAAAAATAAAAAGACTCAAACTACTAACTTAGACTCATAATATAACAACGAACAAGAAGACATACCTGCTTGGCAAAATGGCGGTGAATGGTGGTAGAACCAAATGGGTAGAAAGAAAAAAAATCTGGTTCTCGCTCAACACTGGTGATCACAACACGCGTTGCAAGCGAAAAAAATGTAACTTTTCGGGGTAATTGCTGGTCGCATGAGGCGAATAGGTCAGTCCAGACTCCTCACATTACGTGAAAAGTCTTTTTCACAGAAAGTTAAATTTTTTTTTTTTGTTTTTAGAAAAATTCTATTTTTTTTACCCAAACCTTTAACAAAACTCCCACTCATAAAATATATATAAAAATAAATACATGGGATCCACTCATGTGAAATTTCCTCTACCTAAGCAAACACGCAAACCTATAAACAGACTCAAAGACACACAAACAAAGATAAAATAGAAAGATAAAAACCTATGAACCACTACCAAACGACGGACCACAAATAAAAAAAAATGAAAAGTTAGAAAAAAAATAAATAAGTATAAATATAAATTTACAAACTCTACAGAGCCTCCCTACACTTAAACTTAATCGGGGGCTTCTCTTTTATCTGGACCCGATCCAACCCGTTTAATTCCACTCGACTCTTATAAACAATTAAATATTTATTTGTGGAATTGAAAAATAATTTAACAGTTCTTAACGGGTCAGACCATCAAAATTTAAACTTACCTGGAATTAACCGGATGCGTGGCATGTAGCAAATAGACTGATCGTGCTTGCCATTCACTGGCTTGTTCTTCTCCAACTTGTGCCAGTCTTCGATCCTTTTCTGGTTCCGATCCTTTCTTTTTCTCTTCCTTGCCCTCTCCCGTGGTGCTGTTGATTTTGAAATTCCATCTATCACTAATACCACGGGCCAGCTATGGTGTGCTTCTTCTTCCACCATTTCCGTGGGATGATCCCCACACTTAGTTCTTTCATCTGGTGCAGGTTCGGTCATGTCTGTCGGTTCACCTTCGAGTAGGGCATCTAGGTATGCTATATCCCCATTGGGATCAGACTCCCCTACTTCTTCATAAATAGGCAAACCCTCTAACTCCAGATCTAAAAACTCATCCTCTTCAGACAACGACTTCTCACTCACCTCGTTGTCTTCCTCTGCACCAAACATCATACCTACGGAATCTCCCAATTCCACTTCTTCTTCAATCACTTCTCTATTCACTAACGACCTTTGATACGCCGCCCATTCTTCTTCGTCGTCCTCTTCATCAGAGTCACTCCCAAAATCATATATAGTAACCTGTGGCACCGGGGGTGGGACTTCAATGTCCATTTTCGTCACCGTGATTGGGATGATCTCTTCATCTGACTCATCTGCGTATTCCATGATCGGCTCTTTCCCTTCTTCTGGAAATGTTGGGAACAACTCCCCTCGAGCATTCATGTACCCAAGGTAGTTGCCCTCCTCATCATATGTATAACCAACTTTAGGCTGCTGCTCTTGCTGAACTTTTTCTTTTTCTTCTTCTTCATCTAATCTCCTAGATATATCTTCTAATGTTCATTGAAGATCCAAAATAGCAGCCTGTCGGTTTTTCAGGAGGATGTCATGCTCTGCTAACATTTTCTGGGTATTTTCATCTTTAGCAACTAATAAGGTCAATAGACTCTCTATTTTACTCCAATCATTACCACTATTCTCACAAGAATTGCTTCCAGAAAATTGATCAGGATAATGATTAAAATGTGGTTGCTGTTGTAACATTACGCATTTATTATACGTTACGGAGTAAAACGACAAGTTTTATTATTTTTGGAGATATTTTGAACCCTTATACAAAGATAATTTTTCACACTCTCACACACACACACATATATATATATATATATAAGAGTTTATAATAATAATAATAATATAAACCATAATTAATTTATTGATTTGTTTACCCAACCCAATTCTGAGCCCAAACCTTTTTGCTCAGCCCAGTAATGTCTTAGGCCCATCAGGCCGGCCCACCAAACCTCCTTCCCATTTCTGTTTTAAAAATAAAAAAAGTGTCCACGCCAAGGATCGAACCCGGACAGACAGCCACACCACACCCAAGCACCAACCAGCTGCTCTAAACCATCATATCTGTTCTAACCTGGGCCGTATTAATTATATAACAACTTGAAATCACCTCAGTTGACTTGGAAAGTCAACTGAGGTACACGACTTGCCAAAATCACAAGCAATAACTCGTAATTGACTGTGATTGATCTTGCATCATCATCTCCAGCCTATTAGGACTCAGTCACACCATAATTAGCTCTCAATTGTTACCAATTTGATTGATTGACGCGTCACACATTCATGTCATAGTCAAAACTTGCCAAATCAAACACAAATCCTTTACCCTATAAATTAGATGTTGCTGGACCATCTCACATCGCCGAATAACCTTTCCCAATCCTCAATTCCTCATAAAAACTCTCTGATCTTCATAAACGATCGCATTTTGACTTCGAGCCATTGACCAATCAATCGTGATCATAAAGTGATTGTAAGTGTAATTTTTATTGTGGGTTTTGTTAATCGGCGTCTGCACAACATTAGCCCTATGTTTAATTGGGTTAATGTTGTGAGATTTGCCTGATTGTAGATCTAGGGCTCGTAATTGAGGTTTTGGGGAAGAACACCTATCTGTATTTATTTTATATTAACAACAACCAAACACAACCACTGGCTTAGACCAGGTGGTTGTGTCTGGTGTCCCACAAGCCGAGTCACGCGGGTTCGAGTCCCGGACGTGACATTCTTTTTCTCTTTTTCATTTTTCAAACAAACAAATCAATTAATATATATATTAAACATTTTAATCTTATAAATTCGTTTTTAAATATTAAAACTATTTTGTAAATTCTAAAAAAATTATATTTATTAAATCTGAGATAAAAGTTTTATTTACAATTTTTATTTTTCTGAAATTCACTTATTTAATATTTATAATAATTAAATCAATTTTATACTATTATATTTATAAAAATCCATTAAAATATCAAAAAAATTTTATTAATTTCTACAAAAATTACCCTATGTTTGTACAATATTAAACTTTACTGAAATAATTTTTAATTCAGAAAAATCATTTATTTTATATTTTTAATCAATTTTTGTTAGATTTAATCATAATTAAATCATAATAAATTCAATTTTTATTATTTTTGCACCAAAATTTTATACAATTTATTTTTAAATATTCAGAACAGAAATATGATTTTTAAAACAATAATTCTTTAATTTTAGTATTTTTTGAATATTAAAGTTAAATTTTGACAATTTGTAATAAATAGATTTAAAAATCTATTTTAAAGGAAATAATTTTATAAAAATTATTTTTGTACTTTAAACACATTATTGTGACCATCCTAAATTTAAATTTCATAAAAAGATTTTTGGTTATTTATTTACTAATATTCTCTCATTTATTAAACAATTTTCATATTAATCAAACAAGCATTTATCCCCAATTCGAAGCCCTAGAACTTATACATTTGTAGACTTGATAGACTTAGACATATTTATTACCTCATTATAGGGTGATACTTGATACATTTGAGCAACACACAATTTTCAACAGATATAACATTTTACCAAGGTGAGTTTTACATAGCCCCTTTTCTATTTATCACCATTTTTGGGGTGAAACATGTTACAACACTATTTATGCAATTCAATCATCAATGTGTCTATGTGTATTTCTATGTTGCATTATGTCTTGAACATGGCTAGGGTAAGCACAATTCTAGCATAAACATTCATCAGCCAAACGGTATACATTGATAGATCTATTGGACTGACAATCCCACCCGGATACGTGCCTCCTACAAAGGTTACGTGGGTGTTTGTTACTGCAATTTAAACGAGTGAACCATGAGCGTATGGGATGTACCACAATTACAACAGTCAACAAGGTTGATTATGCACTCGATTTACTTCTAGTATGTTTTCGCATATGGACTAGATTGCCATGACACATGAATTGCACAACAGTTTTATTCTATTATCAAAACCTATGTAATTCTCACCAACTTTTGTTGACCCAAAACATTTTCAACTTAACATGTTTCAGGTTCTATTTGCTTGAAGATTTGATTTGATGCTTGAAGATATGTGTATAGTTTTATTCAATTTGATGTACAAATTCTAGAACAATTGTATGTAATTCATTTAAATTATATAATGAGAATTTATTATTCACCATGAGCTACTGAACAATCATCAATACGTGACATCCCGATGTTTCCGCCATCGGTTGGGGTGTTACAGATTGGTATCAGAGCCATGGTTATAGGGAATTAGGTTATTATAAAAATAATCTAGTCTATAACCATAGGATTTAACCAGTACTTGCTTCTTTTACTTGCTATTCTCTATCTCCTACTTCTTATCCCTACTTTCATCCTTACGAGAAGGCTGCTCTCCATCACTGGAACTACTCTTAGACTAATAGGATAAATTCCTCAGGTTTAACCTGAACCCCCTTGAGATCTCGTCGAAGTTCTAGATTTTAATAACGAACACGTGCAATCTGGAAGGGTGAACGCCTGTATTCTGAGTCTTCTGTCTAGGCTGGCATTGCGCATATATCCCAATCAGACGAGGGACCCGGATGCCTACCTGGGAATTCTCGGGATGAGTGTTCACTTATAGGCTAAAGCATGTCTTCATATGTTATTAGAATTTAGAATCTTTGATAAGTCAACGTTTTCGTTTATTCGTTTTAATTAACGAATAAATGATTACATTCCTTATATAACCTCATTCATTTCACTGTGTCTCTTACAGATCATGCCTCCACGTCGCAGTGCTCGTCTTAACAGTGGTGAAAATCATGATGAAGGAAGTAGCAATCACAACCACAACCACGACACTAACCACAACAACAACAACAATAATAATGGTGTTGATGCCCAACTGGCTGCAATCATTTCTCAACAAATGGCACAGCAAATTGCAACTCTGGTTCCCAACTTACTAGCTCAAGTCATCCAGTTGAACGGCAACGGGAACGGCAACGGCAACGGGAATGGACACCACAACGAGAATGGACTTCCAGCCTGTACCCTTAAGCACTTTAATTCTTGCAATCCCCCAAAGTTCAGTGGAGAAGAAGGAGCTACAGGACTCCTACAATGGTTTGAGGGTATTGAGAATACCTTCATCAACAGTGAGTGCCCCAACAATTTTAAAGTCCGTTATGCCATGAGTGTTCTTCACAAACGAGCACTCACTTGGTGGAATGAAGAAAAACGCACTCGCGGAGCTGAAGCTGCACTAGCCTTAACTTGGGATCAAGCTAAAGACATTATGAAGGCAGAGTTCTGTCATCGTAATGAAATTAAGAAGCTGGAAGATGAATTTCATGATCTTGCTCAAGACAGTGGGGAAAACCTTGCTTACAACACTCGTTTTCACGAACTTAGCTTACTGCTACCCCACAAGGTCACTCCCTTACCTATTGCAATCGAAAAGTACATTGGTGGTTTACCGAAGCAAATTCAAGACACAGTGTGGGGAAGGAACCCTGCTACTTTAGAAGAAGCAAAGCGTTTGGCTGCCACCCTGACAGATAACCACGTGAAGGCAGGAACCCTAACTCGTAAAGGGGAAAAGAAAAAGGATACTCCCCAACCTGCCGTTGAAATCAAAACCGAGGCCTCAACCAACGGGAAGAACAAGGTCAGGAATTTTGCAATAGACACCACTGCCCCACCCACCAAGAGACAATACAATGGGAAGCTACCTAAGTGTGACACCTGCCAGTATCACCACCCAACTCAAGTACCCCGTCGACAGTGCACCAATTGTCAAAGGTATGGGCATCTTGCGGAAGCTTGTCGAATCCCTGCTACAAACGCTCTTGATGCTCCAAACAACCCCGCTTGAGACCATTCAGCTACATAACAGCAAGTCCCACCAATTGAATGATGTTTACTTTCTCTTTAATTCTATGTATTGACACTTTTGATTCAAGTAATAAAATCAAGTATTATCATAACATCTGTGTGCATACTTGTTTGAATGTGAATTAATTGCTATATCTACTTGCTTACTTGTACAACAAATAATTGACTACCAAACAATTTACTCAACGATTGGTAGAGGTCATCATGTCTTTTCAACAGTCGGGAGAGGCCCTACCACCTGCTCAACGACTGGTGGAGACTATCAGACCTGCTCAACAATCGAAAGAGTCATAAAAGGACACAAAACCCTAATGTAAGGTAAATTGGTAATTACGGTCCGGAACGTAATCATGAATTTACAGGTACATTAAGGTAGTGTGAAATTTTATCAAGGTTTTCGGTAGTCGACCAATTGCTAACCTAGTGTCTTCCTTTAACTTCGGGACGAAGTTCCTAAAAGTAGGGGAGACTGTAACATTACGCATTTATTATACGTTACGGAGTAAAACGACAAGTTTTATTATTTTTGGAGATATTTTGAACCCTTATACAAAGATAATTTTTCACACTCACACACACACACACATATATATATATATATATATATAAAAGTTTATAATAATAATAATAATAATAATATAAACCATAATTAATTTATTGATTTGTTTACCCAACCCAATTCTGAGCCCAAACCTTTTTGCTCAGCCCAGTAATGTCTTAGGCCCATCAGGCCGGCCCACCAAACCCTCCTTCCCATTTCTGTTTTAAAAATAAAAAAAAGTGTCCACGCCAAGGATCGAACCCAGACAGACAGCCACACCACACCCAAGAACCAACCAGCTGTTCTAAACCATCATATCTGTTCTAACCTGGGCCGTATTAATTATATAACAACTTGAAATCACCTCAGTTGACTTGGAAAGTCAACTGAGGTACACGACTTGCCAAAATCACAAGCAATAACTCGCAATTGACTGTGATTGATCTTGCATCATCATCTCCGGCCTATTAGGACTCAGTCACACCATAATTAGCTCTCAATTGTTACCAATTTGATTGATTGACGCGTCACACATTCATGTCATAGTCAAAACTTGCCAAATCAAACACAAATCCTTTACCCTATAAATTAGATGTTGCTGGACCATCTCACATCGCCGAATAACCTTTCCCAATCCTCAATTCCTCATAAAAACTCTCTGATCTTCATAAACGATCGCATTTTGACTTCGAGCCATTGACCAATCAATCGTGATCATAAAGTGATTGTAAGTGTAATTTTTATTGTGGGTTTTGTTAATCGGCGTCTGCACAACATTAGCCCTATGTTTAATTGGGATAATGTTGTGAGATTTGCCTGATTGTAGATCTAGGGCTCGTAATTGAGGTTTTGGGGAAGAACACCTTTCTGTATTTATTTTATATTAACAACAACCAAACACAACCACTGGCTTAGACCAGGTGGTTGTGTCTGGTGTCCCACAAGCTGAGTCACGCGGGTTCGAGTCCCGGACGTGACATTCTTTTTCTCTTTTTCATTTTTCAAACAAACAAATCAATTAATATATATATATATATTAAACATTTTAATCTTATAAATTCGTTTTTAAATATTAAAACTATTTTATAAATTCTAAAAAAATTATATTTATTAAATCTGAGATAAAAGTTTTATTTACAATTTTTATTTTTCTGAAATTCATTTATTTAATATTTATAATAATTAAATCAATTTTATACTATTATATTTATAAAAATCCATTAAAATATCAAAACAATTTTATTAATTTCTACAAAAATTACCCTATGTTTGTACAATATTAAACTTTACTGAAATAATTTTTAATTCAGAAAAATCATTTATTTTATATTTTTAATCAATTTTTGTTAGATTTAATCATAATTAAATCATAATAAATTCAATTTTTATTATTTTTGCACCAAAATTTTATACAATTTATTTTTAAATATTTAGAACAGAAATATGATTTTTAAAACAATAATTCTTTAATTTTAGTATTTTTTGAATATTAAAGTTAAATTTTGACAATTTGTAATAAATAGATTTAAAAATCTATTTTAAAGGAAATAATTTTATAAAAATTATTTTTGTACTTTAAACACATTATTGTGACCATCCTAAATTTAAATTTCATAAAAAGATTTTTGGTTATTTATTTACTAATATTCTCTCATTTATTAAGCAATTTTCATATTAATCAAACAAGCATTTATCCCCAATTCGAAGCCCTAGAACTTATACATTTGTAGACTTGATAGACTTAGACATATTTATTACCTCATTATAGGGTGATACTTGATACATTTGAGCAACACACAATTTTCAACAGATATAACATTTTACCAAGGTGAGTTTTACATAGCCCCTTTTCTATTTATCACCATTTTTGGGGTGAAACATGGTACAACACTATTTATGCAATTCAATCATCAATGTGTCTATGTGTATTTCTATGTTGCATTATGTCTTGAACATGACTAGGGTAAGCACAATTCTAGCATAAACATTCATCAGCCAAACGGTATACATTGATAGATCTATTGGACTGACAATCCCACCCGGATACGTGCCTCCTACAAAGGTTACGTGGGTGTTTGTTACTGCAATTTAAACGAGTGAACCATGAGCGTATGGGATGTACCACAATTACAACAGTCAACAAGGTTGATTATGCACTCGATTTACTTCTAGTATGTTTTCGCATATGGACTAGATTGCCATGACACATGAATTGCACAACAATTTAATTATATTATCAAAACCTATGTAATTCTCACCAACTTTTGTTGACCCAAAACATTTTCAACTTAACATGTTTCAGGTTCTATTTGCTTGAAGATTTGATTTGATGCTTGAAGATATGTGTATAGTTTTATTCAATTTGATGTACAAATTCTAGAACAATTGTATGTAATTCATTTAAATTATATAATGAGAATTTATTATTCACCATGAGCTACTGAACAATCATCAATACGTGACATCCCGATGTTTCCGCCATCGGTTGGGGTGTTATAGCTGTTACGGACCATCATAATAATAACAGGATATCTCTGTGAATAACATGGTGGCGGCTGCACGAAGGAATTAGCATAATAATATGCTGAGGACCCCGCATTTTGTGGAAATCTAACGGTAAAATAGGGTCCTCCACAAATTTCAAACATATTTACAAACTCGACAAAAATAAAATACACAAACAATTAGACTCCTACGACTCACTATACAAAAAGGCAGACTCAACACAGAAAACAAGTAGCACAGATATAGCAGATAAGTGTAATCGAAGCTAATAAACGTAATCACCAAGAGTCCCCGGCAACGGCGCCAAAAACTTGATGTGCTCAAAGTGGTTTAATAAAAACTACCTAAATTAACCTAAACTAGACACTCTAAGTTTTAAATTTATAAACTAAGACTCTATAAACCTAAACCACACAACCGGCAAGTGTACCGGTCAGTGCAATACAGCTAAAGTAAGTCCGAGTATCGAACCCACGAGACTCTACTGGAAAACATAAACTAGACTCGATTAAATATCTACAAACCGACTTAATAATGTTTTGTTGCTTAAGGGGGGTTTTCTAACAAATAATTGCAAATAAATAAATAAACTTAAATAATTGAAGACACAACCTGGGAACTGCAACTAAGATCAGATGATGGGAAGGCACTACCTAGGCTAGAATCCTACACATGAATAATAATCTTCTAACGGCTATGGAACTGGTGTGGAACCGGGATCTTAAAATACTAAACATCAAGAATAAACTAGACACCCTCGACCCTTCTCAAGGGGAAACCCTAGAATACTGTTGTGCTGTTAAACCACCGGTTGAGAGGTTACCCTCACAGGCTTACCTACTCGAATATTAAAGTACCCGCTAGACAGTCTACCTCACAACGCGAAAGTCATAATACACCCGAAAGTGCAAGGGGTAACTACAATATTTCTGATAAGACTTGGCCTACAAGGAATGATAGGGAAACTAGGAAGATCTTCTTACAAAGCATCTAGATCTAGCAATTTAACACCCTAGACAGACCAACAATCTCGCACCTTACAGCTATTGAGAATTGGTAGAATACTTAGAATTATCTAACTAACAATTACAACTCCTCTGGATAACCTGCAGAAATTAACCATAAACTAGTCGCTAACACCCAGTCCGCAACCTAACCCGCATTCATACATGAAAGACATTCACAAAAACGCAAGTGGAGTTTATAAAAGTTATTTAGACAAAACTAAATACGCATATACATCAAACCAGAAAATAAAAAGTACTTTACTTTAAAATTCACCCACAACCAAAAGTTCCAAAACCAAATAGAAAAATAATCAAACAAGCGAATTCATCATCGCCTAGGTAGTTCTATGATCTAGCCAATAATTGTCATGAAAAAATCAAAACAATAAAAACTAAACATATTCATGGTGTTCACAACGGGTTTCAAATAAATAAATAATAAATAGTTGAATTAGAACCGACCCGTGTTGGCACCTATTCTTCAACCCTTAACTTCCACCTCTTGATCCTTCAATGAATAATATACACTGTCTTCAGTCCTGCGATCTCGATGTGGCTCTCCACAAAATAATAATATCGCTAACCCTTGAAGTTAATTCTCGCTGCCCCCTTTCGAAGAATAATTCTTCCCCCTTTAATACTATTTTGAGGCCCTATTTATTTTTCTTTGGGTTTGGGCCGTGACTTTGTCACGGTTCTCTTCCCTTCTTTTAATATTTTATTTATTATTATTATACTATTGATATATATATATATATATATATATATATATATATATATATATATATAGTATTATGGCATTGTGCTCTCGACTCGGGTGTTCTTGACTTGACCAAAGTTGCTCATTTACGCTCTAACGTCCATGAACACTTACAAAATATAAAATAAAATAGATAAATACTAAAAATGACACAAAACTAATAAAAATTTATAAACACCTAAACTAAATAAAATAGACCAGTACAAGCCTAAAACTAATAAAAACACTATCTAAACGACTCAAAAACTGTACAAACTTTATACTGAAAATAGATGTATTTTACAATACATCAGATATGCAGTTGTACATGGTCATCAGTAATACCCTTTTCTCTTAGTTGGCCCTTAGTGAGTCTTATGGGTGATAGACCTTTAGTTATTGGATCCATAAGCATTTCATGAATGCATTCGATACAAAATTCTAATTTCTTTTATTTGTTCTTAATCCTAAGAGAACAATAATTTCGTATCGAACTCCAATGCAGCTCCTCTCAAACTATTATTGTTCGAGAAATTAGGGCAGCTGACTTTATCACAGTAAGTCTTCAACATAATATTTACATGGAGTTAATAAGTTATGAGTCAACTGATAAATTTTCCAACAACATTAAATGACCATTCTGTTGTGATCAGCAACACATTATGTCATGATAACTTAGGTTGTTGTTAACAGTTCCTTATGACTCCTCCATGAGATAGTTATGTCTGCTAACGTTATGATATACCCCGAAATTGACACTTAATTTCCTTTGAATATAACAAAGTTAGAGTAAGAGTAGTGAATCACTTTAGGTTCTCACTTCTTCTTTAGATTATAGTCTCTTTTTTCTTAAAGATATTGTAATGTTCCATTAGATGCTTTTCATCAATCTAGACAAGTCTAGTGTTAAGCAATACGAACAATATCATAAACAAGCATAGACTTAAATTTAGATAAGTATTCTAATTAATGAAACATATGGTGATAATCTCAAATTATCCCATTATCCTCTAAAAGAGAGCAATGTTGTATGTTACTTACTTAAGGACCCGCTTAGAGTAAAACTTGTGGGATGAAACTAATATCCTGTTGGGTCTATCTCGGTATATTTTGATTCCTATCACGTAAGACGAATCCCCGATGTTCATCATGTCAAAATTATGCATGAAAAATGCTTTGACTTAGGTAGCATATACTTGTCAAGAGAAACGTTATCTATGTAAGGACACGTTTTCGTTAGTTGCTCCCACTCATCTTGAGGTAGGTTCTTTAATCCACTTAGTACTTGATGAAGAGAATTTCATTATGATTCCAACACATTTTATGCTTGCATCAACCCATACATGGATCTTATTGACTTACAGACTAAGTGTTCTTAACCTTCAGTTTAGAACTTTCAGGTTGTTTAATGAACATGTAGGTCATTGTTATGGAAAGTTGCTTAATGTCCATCTAATGTGGCTCTTAGTTATTATGAACTACTAGGACGGTAATGATCCTCAAAGAAATCTTTTGTAATACATATAAGAAGATTCTTTGATAATCTAATTCCTCCTTGATTATAATCTTTACAATCAATCTTATCTTACAACGTTCCCATTCGGATCTGCTTTAATTATGAATACCTTTAGGTTATTCAACCAAATCCCAAACATTATTCTACTGAAGATTGATTGATACTAATGATTTAATTAGAATAGGTAGGATCAGTAAACTTTCCAAAGATCCATTTTGTGTTAGTCAGGCAGGTTACATAATCATCAAATTTAATAGGCTTTTAGATCCAGATGACCTCCTGAGTTGAACATTGGGTTTATTATGATACAAACTTAACATTAGTTAGGTGTTTTATTTTCAAGTATATAAGGAGCAACATTAGTTTCTAAGTGTGTAAGAGTTGGTGCAGTAAGGTGTACAAGAGGAATAATCGAAGTTAAATTCGTAGTTAAACTTAATGAGTCTCTCCCCCGCATCTTGTACTTCCGAAAAGTCATAATAAGGACTTTACTTCTTCCACTTACCTTAGAGATCTTAATGAATTTAGCATGCTTAAGGTCTAACATTTGGAAGATCCATAGATTTTAATAGAGAAAACAACCTAATGATGTTTATTGTCGTTTCTCTTGATGAGGATTACTTTAGTAAGAAATCTAAGTTCGACCATATTTAAGCATCCACAAAACTTTGTTAGGAGTACGTTAAGTGCTAAGGAGACAAGTTGTGATAGAGCGTTGTCCAGTGCAAGAGGTGTAATTTGAGGATAGATCAAATTGTCGTTCCCCCCACCTCTGTAACTTTTGCAAGTCATAAGTAGGACATCTTATGCTCCCACTAATCTTTTAGGTCTCTCAGTACCTCCACATAATACGTTTTAACGATGCACGTGAACAAGAATATTTCATATATTTTATACTTGATTTCCCTTATAGTCCAAATTTCATAAGGTATTTTAAGGACATACTTAGAGGGAATCTCATTAAGTATATATGAATTGATTTCTTTAATACTTTGGTCGGTAGGAAACAAGTTAGATACAATCAGATATTTATCTAAGCTCCACTAATGTCAATTAATTATGACTTATGATGGAAGACCATTTATTCCTTTCGCCATTTAATGTTTAGGGCGTTTAACACATGCTTTAAAGTCACTGAGAATGAGATTTGATAGCCAAGCATCCTTTAATGACCTGGTCATGATTTCTTATGAAATTTTGGTCTTAGTGGATCAATTGCATGGGTCTCATTTTCCTTTGATAACAAAGTTGTGAAAACGCTATTGGATCATCTAGTTTTATTTCATAAATTTTCTATTCAGATAATGACAACAAACAATATGAGAGTTTAACTTAATAGTGGCTTTGGTTTGGTCATTAAAACCTTGTAACTGTCAAAAAATTGTAGCTTTTAGTATTGATACTAAATTCTGAGTAATCTCAAGAATATCGCAAGGTATCATAAAGCTTCAACACTAAGATCAGTTATTAATGGTTAATAGACCCTTACTTTTGCCACCAACTCTTATCTTACGTATTTGTTGAATTATGGTAAGGAAACGTATAAAACTAGATTCAACCATCATGTGTTAATTGGAATTCATTAGCATTTGTGGAGTTAAATATCCTTGATTAGGCACTACATATCTTAGCCAATTATTCTCTTTACTTATGGGTAATCTCATTTCTTATGCCTATTCTTAATGGCACAGTTTTGCTTAGTAAAACTTTCCCTTTGGAGAAACTTATAGCTGAAAGTAGTACTTGTATTTTGTTTCCAGACTTTATAATTATCCTCACTATGGTAATTATTCTTCCACTTTTAGGTCTAATGGTACTAAGGTGAATAACATCAACTTTTCTAGTTTAATGCATTCCTTTTCCTGTACGTAATTTGCTATCAACACACTCATTTTTTACTTTGATATTTATGAGTGTTATAGTTGATTCATAATGCATCTAATCGTACTGGTGGAAAAGTCATAATGCACTAGAAATTTTATTGATTTCCATGTATAACCCCTTTGTTTTATGGGTCATGTTATTCAATGTTAAGATGTATTCACATATGCCATTTAACCAAAAAGTTAGATTTATTTATTTAATGCTTCTTAGGAATTCGTTATATTCTTTTATTCCATAGATATTACATTAGTCTTAGGAATTTCAGAATCATTAATAGCTCACCTGATAGGAATCAGTAAAAGGAGTTCTTAATTACCATAAGAGACATTTTTTTTATTCCACCTATTATGCTCGTGTGTTATTCTGTAATACTTTATCAGATAGAGCGTAGGAATGTCATGGCTTAAGAGGTAACTTAATAAGAACAAACTTTAAGCAAACTCTTCTTAGTTTTAATAATTAGAGTGGATTACTTAGTTGAGATAGTGAGATTAGTTTCGAGTTATGGGTATTGATGTAAGGCAGACTTAGATTATGATTAATATATTAACAAAGGATCATTAATCGTGAGGATCAATTTTGTAGTGAAGACGTGATAATATCATAACACCAACATAAGCTACTTAAATAACATGCTCTAGTTTTGGCTATACGCTGTTCATTTAAGTATTAAATTGCCGACAGTGAATGTAACCCATCACCTTTGGGCAGAAGTGAGACATTTAAAGTCCTAATGCAATACGCTCAGTTCACCAACATAATCTGTTACACGTCACCCTTGGGCAGAAGTGAAACCTTATGGCACTTAGGTGTACGAGCTACAATGCTTAACGAGATCTTTATAACCACCTAATGTGACACATCACCTTTGGGCAGAAGTGACACCTCAAATGTTATTACAAGTTAAGCAAGGTCTAAGTAATGTTTTGATAAAACTGATACGTTATGTTTCGTCAAAACCTTTAAAAATTAGATGAGATATCCCACGAGAAAATAATAGGTTTCGAAAAATAATGTTTTACAAATATCATGAGGTTTTCAAAACTTTAGAAGGTTCTAAAAAAATAATGGTTCTTGAAATATTTAAGTGTTCTCGGAATAATTATTCGTAAGATACCCGAGAACAAGTTAGATTCGTGAAGCTGATTTGAACCTAAATTGAGAACTAATTTATTCGGTAAAACCTGATAACCCGGAAACGACCTCATCATCCGGAGACAAACTGATGGTCGGAAACATCATTATGGGTCGAAAACCTTCTCATGGGTCGGAAACACCCTTATGCTCGGAAACAGAAAACTTGGTCGGACACTCTTATGGTACGGACACTCTTATGAGGTCGGACACCCGTCATGAGGTCGGGCATAGTTATAAGGTCGGACACAGTTATGAGGTCGGACACTCCATTCTGGTCGGACACAAGCTGTTCCTTTATGAGCAAGTTTCTGTTGAGCTAATTTAGGAACCAATTATATCTCTAATTTTATTAAGATTCTTTTAATCCGGAAACAAGTTATGGGTTAGGAAACCCTTATTTGTTCATTAATCCGGAAATCTTATTATTAAATTTTAAATTTTGATTAGTAAAATTATGGATTATCATTAAAGTTGTTTCCTTATTTGATTTTAGGAAACAACAAATCAATCCTAAAACTAACCAAAACATAAGAAATTTTTGGTTTCTCTAATGAAGTTCTTTAAGAACATCAACCGAAAAAATTAGCTTAAACATCAAAAAACATAATATATTATCTGGAATCGAAATCTGATAACATTAAAACTTATTACAGATTTCGAAAAAATAATCATAAACCATAAACTCAGTTAAAATAGAAAAATTATCAACCCAAAATTTTAATTATTAACCGAAAAATATAGGAACCCGTAACACCATTATTAGGTTTTAACATAATTGTTTTCCGATTTTAATTCCAGATCTTAATGGAAAACATAATAATAATAATAGTAATACCTGATAGATCCATGAGACTTGCTACTGATGTCGCAAGAGACTTGAGGTTGACATGCTTGTTAGTGGATTCGGGTTTCCTTTAGGGTATGCAGTTCTGATGGTTTATGTGTTCTTAAGTTATGAACACATTGAGAGAGAGAGAGAGAGAGAGAGAGAGAGAGAGAGAGAGATATGGGATTGCTAATGGTGTTATATTGTTATGATTGTGTGTCAACACTAATCTCATAATAACCTCTCTGTTTATACATACCCAGGGGACACCCTAATAAGGCCCATATAATGATAGTCCGCCCATCAAAGACATATTTGTTATTGGGCTTAGGATAATATTAATAATTGATCATCATAATATAAATGATTATAATGGCTATCGATAAATGTACAAACACTACGTATATTTATTCCAACATTTCATCCTTTACTTATTCAGCATTCAGAGTAACCTTTTGATCCATGCCATTTTTTTCAACAACCTTTGCCATGAAAGCTTGAGCATTGTTTCTTATAGCTTCTAAATATTCACTCAAATCATATGCTACTTGATCTTTGATTGTTGTTCCTTGATGAAGATGGAGCAACTAAGTAACTCTGTCTGGTGGTTAATTGATTAATTCATTTTTTGGTCTCTGACACTCCCTAGCGAAATGTTCAAACTCGTTGCAGTTATAGCATTTTACCTTTAACTTGTTAAACACTGCTTTACCACCAACAAAGTTTTTCCCTGTTCTCTTGATGAACCTTTTAGCCTTTCTTGACACCATGGAAAGTTGCCACCATATGTCCATCTCTTCTAAATTATTTGGATCTATCTGGTCATAATATGCATCAAATTCAGCAGGATCTTTATCTTTCCCTAGATAGAATTTTCGTATGAAGCCACAAAAGATGCTAAAACAACCAACTGTTGTTCTGTAGATTTTACACTCATTGACATCGACTGATACAATTCTTTCTTTTTTTCTCCTGAATAGGTATTCTTCGAACTATGTGAACTCTTTGACCTCTTCTCACTCGAACTCGTGACAAGACATGCTTCACTATCTGAGTCAACCACCACTATTTCATTATTACCGCCTAAGAAAAATGTCATAGCACTTCCACTTGAAGATGCCTTAGATGACTTGCCATGATAAATCCCTGAATCTTCTACCTGATCAGAACCTATTTATTTCCTTTGCATGTTTAAGTCATAGTTTCTCAAAAAATGTGGCGTATAAGAAAATATTAGTGATATTTGAATAAAATGTGTATTTCTTGCTTTTAAATTTTAATAAAATATTTCTATTATATTTTGTTTATAGGTTATACCGCTCCAAATAATTGTTAGTTGTTGAACTGTGTGTCCACGCGAGCAATAGTCTAGTTATAAATATTCTAAATTTTGAATTTAAGATAATAAAGGTAACAATTAACTTAATTAATTCATTTAATTTGCAATTTAGAATGACATGAATCTTTTAAAAAGTTTCAAACTTTTGAATTAAAGTTAATAATTATAACAATTAAATCTACTTATTACCTTTAAATTAGATATATCCTAATATATTCAAAATTTGACAATTAATATTTTTGGTTATAAATTTATCAAATTAGTTACAGTTGTAATTAATAAATTAATTTTTTTATTAAGTTTTTTGTGGTTGTACTCGAGTATAATACACCTACATGTGTATAACTATATATATATATATATATATATATATATATGTTATTTGTTAAAAAAACAAAAATGCTTTTAAAATACAATAAGAACGTAAGAACTTTCAATCAAAGTCCGTTACTTTTTTATGATACCTGGATTTCTAAGTTTTATAGAATATATAACTAATAACTTATCATCTTAGTGCAACTTCAAAAAAATACATAACATATTAGCATAAAATTTGCATATATAAAGCTGATTTGAAAATCACTTCTTCCTACAATAAACCTTCTTTTTGACACCATATGTAGTAAAATTAGTTTCGTTGCATTTGGTTTAATAACTCAAAATGTCATTTTAGTTTTTTCGACAAGTTGTTTGAGGCAGTTGACTTAGACTCATATTAGTTTATTGCCTTGAATTATATTTTTTTTAATACATTCATCGTTCATACTTTTTTTATTTCCCAATTAGATTTTTTTTGCCTCAAATATAAACAGGATACATATAAGTGATTTAAGCATCCCTCAAATGTGACACTTTAATTGGTAAGTTTTCACAATTTTAATCAATCAATGTAAAAAAAAATAATAATTTAAACTTTAACCTACATTTAATTTAATAATTCAACTTATATTGAATTTGTTTCTTTTTTAGGTGACCTGGAACGAACACCATTATCTAACATTTCAAATGATATTTGAATTATATGTTTTTTTTTCTGACTTATGAATTTTATTTTAATTATTGATTACGTTCTTGTTTTATTATTCTTATACTAGTAAGAAACCTGAGCGTTGCCGCCGCGGTAACAATTTACAATGCGATACTCAATTCTATTGTTTTACTCACCTTAGACTGAGACTGAAAATAAAGAGTACAGTTTTGTTGATTATTGTGCACCCACCCTAGAGTTAGAAATGTTGATTAAAATTATTTTTATTGACAACCACATCAAACCTAACACTTATGAATAGAAATATTGATTAGCCCACTAATTTTAAATTAAAGCAAACATCGTAAAAAGGCTAAAGTTTAAAATGTAGAAATAGTTATGATCGTAGTTTGTCTCATACAGGCTGGGTGAGTGAACTTGATATATAATGTAAAACGAAAGGGATTGAACAGTTAGAAGTGAACCAAAATGTTTGTAGTGTAAAATTAACTAAAAGAAAAAAAGTCATACAATATGAGCATTTTTAACAAGTGTTTACAACATTTTAAATTGCTTAAACTAATATTATACATAATAAACCTTTTACTAATTAATGTGAAATTATAAATGTGGGGTTATGATAAAAATGTACAAGTTAGTTTTGTAAATATGAGTAGTATTGGAAGAATTTTCATGACATTTTGAGTTTGAACTTTGAAGCAAGGAATTTTTTATATGTCATCTAAAAAACATATAAAATTACTATCCTAGTCATCTTTGGCTCTTTATCTATACTACATTATAAAGAGCCAAATGTGGCTACAATAGTAATTTCTTATAATTTTTAAGATGGTATATGAAGAGTTCCTTGCTTAACACCCAAGATGTCATGAAAATTCTTCCAATACTACCCCTATTTGCAAAAGCAACTTGTACATTTTTTGTGATATTGAATGAAATGGTTGAATGCATCTTAGTATGAATGTAGAAACACTAAAGTTTGCGTACACCTTGCTATTTATGTAAATCATTATTCGATATTAAAGAAATTATTAATAAGGTTAAATACCTTTTATGAGATAACAAATCTAAATGTTGCCTACAAATTGCATAAAGTAGTTTTTTCAAAGTATAATGGTTGAAAATTATTTAAGAGTTACAATGTCACAATAAAGATTAAAAGAGTTAACTACTTAGTCACATGATACATATTTGTTACAAAAAACTAATTTCAAAATTTTAATTAAACAATTTGCATATAATAAAACTGGAAAAATAAACTTAATGTTAACATATTTTACATTAACAATACATATATATACACTATATTATAAAGCATTTGAGAAGGATAACAACAACATTTAAGTAACTACAACACTTTTTGCATATGGTACAACAACTTAATAATATTAAGATTTTATTATTGTTTTATTAGTGTTAAAATCCCGTGTTATGACATGCAATTAATAATGTGGTTATTTTTATTGGAATTTTGATGAGGATTTTTTCGCATGGTATTAGTGCTGCAAACGAACCGAACGAACACGAACAAGGCCTTGTTCGTATTCGTTTGTTAAGAAACATATGTGTTTACGAACAGTTCATGAACACTTACCGAACGGAATTTTCTGTTCGTGTTTGTTTGTTAAGAAAACGCTCGTGTTCGTGTTCGTTTGTTAATTTTGTTCATGAACGCACATAACGAACAAAAACGAACATTCATGAACATAAACAAACACAAGCAAGTGTTCATGAATGGGAACAAACACAAACGATCATATATTTACTTTCGAATAACATCGAATTCACATATATTAAGACATTAAGTAGATCCACCCAAAATTATAACCTAAGTATCCAAACATACTTTGTATTTACCATAATATTGGTAAACATAATATAGTAGGTTCTAAAAAAACTAAGTTCATGTCTTATACTTGAAGTCTTCGAATGATCATAAACAAATGAACATAAACAAACACGTTACCGTACGTTCACGAACATAAACGAACGAACACAAACGAACTTCCCGCCGAACGGTTCATGAACTGTTCGTTGAAAGTTCAGTTCGTTTGCAACCCTACAAGGTATATCGGTGTATAATCATGATTTGTTCAAATTACAACGTATTTTTGCGTAGTTACGTTTTGATGTTCAGACCCGAGCCACAACTACAATGAACTGAACGTATGTAAATATCATTTTGGTTAATGTTACAACCTTTTTTGGTTTCATTTATCTTTTGTCATAGTGTGCGATGTCGATTGAAGTCTCACCACGTCACCGCCGCAACGCCGTTTAGATTAAAGTATGCATGGTCTGTATTAACTCTTCAGTACGCCATGTAACAAATTTAATTCTCTTTATATACAACGTATTATAATTAAAGCTAACTTTTAACTCTAGACATGTTTACTTGAATGTGTTGCTTGCTTATTTATATTGTCATTTAGAATAAAGCCTAAATGGTATAATATTAATCAATCGATATACGAGATTACAAATACATCCTCACCACCATTCTCCTATGACACCACCGCAAAGCGCGGGCTCACATACTAGTAATGTAGTATAGATGAATATTTAACTTTTTTGTTAATGCATGTTTAAATCTATTTTTATTCAACAAAGTTTACAATTCAAAGTATTAGTATTTATTGAACCTTGTGTCCATCTAGTTTTCTAACAACTGAGGTTTCCTTCGTATCTGATTTTGAAACAATAAAGCATGCTATTATAGATCAAATGAATATCCATTTAAAAAATATATAAAAAACGAGTTATTTTCATGAAAATATCAATCGAAGTAAATGTGTTTTCGACAAGAATTGATAGATCAAGACGTCTCGTATTATTTCGTCGCCTATAAAAGTAGATTGTATTTATAATCTTGATTACTTTAAATGTTTTGAATTTTCAATGTATAGTCTTTCAATTAATATCACTTTTATGAAACATTTTCAAAAAAAAAATCAGTTTTATGAAACAATTATTATCAGATTATGATATGAGTAAGTGATAAGGGATTATAAATTGACTTCTTTGTTTTGAAGTGCAATTAAAATGATCTTCTGATTATTTGGGGCACCCACCAATTGGTTACAAAAGCACTCTATACGTCTTTGGGTGAAGACACGTCTTAGGTGTCCGTCCACAAGTAGCGCTGGGTAGCTAGAACCCACCAATTCAGGGGAAAACAAGAAAAGCAAATAATTTTAATAAAACAAACGTGTCATAAATTAGAAAAGAGCGGTATTATTTCGACACCTCTTTCTTTAAATCAACACATCCCCTAAACGATTGGTATAGGCCTATACGGAACGTTTTTTTTTGTGTGTGTGTTTAACAATGAAGAGATTTATTGATTCGGACTCACATAGGCCAACGTTTTATACTACGAGATTCTACCATGTTAATTTAGCAACCAGTGAAACAACAGCAGATGCAAGTCTTCACCTGATCAACTCCTAAAATATATAGCAGCTTGAACAACCAATAACCAATATCGGTGACCAAAAAAAATTGGTTCGTTATTCACTTAAACTAGTACACACCGGTGAATTACATAAGAGTGCATAACACTTAAAATGTAACGTGGTAATCGTAGCTTATGTCAAAATTAGTGGCTGGATATGCCGAGTTAATCTCTCATAGGACTACATTGGTCATTTGAGCTCAATCTCCAAATGGAGTGCAAGACGGTGTACCACAACAACCAAGCGATCACCACCTGCAACAAGATATCGAGACTGAATAACCCTACCATGTAGATTGTCTAGAGGTATAGCTAAATGAGTGTTATTGAGTTGCTAAAAATGGGCTGAGAGAGGAACATAATCCTAAATTGTCTAAAGAACTACTTTTATTATGTGTTATGTGAAAGTCAAACTGTCACACCCTCAAATTTTCACTGCGGGGTGTTACCGCGAGGCGTGTGACAAACCAGGATCCAAGTCAACGGTCACAATAAACAACACTATATGAAATACGTAAACTCAAAATATAGTTTCAAAATGTAACAACCGTAGCGGAAGCATTTAATCTATTACAAAACCATGTTCCAATGTACTCAGGACATTTATTTCAAAACGTGCAACTAAGTCTAGACGCCAATGCAGACCCGTGCGCCTAGTCCAACCAATGCTACCTTAGCGACCTGAGAAAACATGCCAAAAAGACGTCAACATATATAATGCTGGTGAGTTCACAGGGTTGTTCACCAAATGTTACCGTAATGTTACCAAAGTGTTACCACGTGTTACCAAAACGTTACCATGTCCATACCATATCAATGTTACCAAGTATGCTAGCTAGGCGTATGTTTTTGCTACTACTACTACGATTGGAAAACCATTACTAGACTGTTACCAATGTTCGGCCCGAGTGTGTTTAGCAATGTTACCAATGTTAGCAGTTCGAGACAATATGCACCCACCCGGCCCTCCAAGCCATCGAATGGGGCCTGTCAAACCCAATAGATCTATCCACATTTCCCCCATTGTGCATCCCCGCACATTCATGGTTTTCCTCGGGACTTTCAAAGATCGTATAGCAACGCAAAGTTAAAACCATAGTATGACATATGTTACCAAAATACGTTTAGCGTATGTTTTCTCCCCCAAAAGATTAAAGCAGTAAAAGTGGGGCCATGAACTCACCTTAGGTTGTGTTCCTTAGTAATATAAGAAAGCCAAGCCCTTGATAATCCCAACTACCGTAGATCTATCAAAATGTTCACATAAGTGTTCCGACTAATAACTATAAGATTATCTAGTCCCCGATTGTCCAGATCGTGACCATGTATGTTTTAAAACGTGTTTTAAATGTTCAACTGACACACTAGACCGACCCGACATCCCGTTGGTGACTCATTACCCTAACTAATTAAGTATACATAGATTACACACAAGGTTCAAGCATAAAACACTTAGTTTGCATCAAAAATCTCATTTTTGATTCCATAGGGTCGAACAGGGTTTTCAGTTCCACCTTCGCCCCTTTTCTGACACGTTCGACCCATTTAAAGCCACATTCGACCCATTTGAAACAGATTCGACCAACATATGTCCAGGTTCGACCTGGGGTTCCACGTTCGACCCTGGCAGAATGCTCTTCTACAAAACGCTTCAAAACATCCAAAAACATCACGAAACATCACCAATCACAGTAGTCAACTACCAATAACATATTCCTACAAAACCCCACCAACTTTGCCCCAAAACCTGTTCGTTTTAACCCTTTCCCAAAATGGCAAAAATTATGGAAATGTCACATCATGCATGAGATCTTTACCCAATTTGGAAACTTTTCAAAATTCTTTCTCAATCCTCTTATTATGCTCAGTTTAATGTGTATATGAAAACGCCCAATAGTTTTATTGATGATACTATCATGCAACAAGCCCTAGATTTATCAAAATCCCCAAAATTTGACATAACATCATCATTCATCTAATTGTAACCTCAAACAATCATATACTCATAATAATAGCAGCCCTAGATCATGTTTCTATCATTAATACAGTAGCCAGTCATTAAACGACACATAATATCACATAACACATAATTAACACATGTTTATTGATATGAAACCTATGTTTAATGATAGGGTTTAGGTCTAGGAAAATGTTTAAAAGGTTTTTAATGGTAAAAACATCCTTAGAACAGATCTGGACATTTAGGGTTAGGTGAAAACGAATTAAAATGCTATAAAAAGGGTTTAGGATTAAGAACACACCTTGGATTCTTGATTAGATGTTGTTGGTAGGTTAGATTATGATAAACGAGAGCAAAAACTCCTTCCTCAGTGATTAACATCGTTTGAGAGTGTTTGGAGGCGTTTAGGGTTTGTGAAATGGTGAAAAATGACAAAGTGTGGTATTTATACCTATTCCACGTTCGCCCCTTGTATGGGGTCGAAGGTGCCAACTTCGCCCTTTACAAGGTCGAATGAGATTGTTCATGTGGTTTGTTCCAGGTTCGCCCCTTAACCATGGGTCGAACCAAGACCTATTTCCAGGTTAGCCCCCACGCTATGTGTCGAACCTGGGCTTATGTATTCTAGGTTTTCCAGTTTTGTCGTTTTAATGCATTTAAAGACATTCTAACGTATGATCATGCAATTCTAACACATGTTAAGCACATATAGGCACGTATGATCATGTTCACACCTTGTAGCACGTATTATCATGTTATGTTACACGTATGTTAATAATCTATCTGTCTTACTTGATTCAGTTCATGTAATTTCACCAACAACAGGACCCGATACTAATTTATTCCCAAAACGACTCCCAATGATCCTCCAGGTCATTGAATCCTGGACAATCCTATCATGACCCGACTCAACTAACCTAGTTAAGTCCGTTTACAAATGTTTCTTGCTAAGGTAGACTTATGTTTTACCAAAATTTTTAAGCCGAACATGCCGGGTGTCACATCATCTCCACGTTGAAAGAATTTTTGTCCCGAAAATTGCACGAAGCCCAAAAATGAAAGAGACGAAAAGAAGGAAATGAAAAGAAAATTTACCGGGTGTCACATCATCCCCACGTTGAAAGGAATCTCGCCCCGAGATTCATCCAGCTTTAGCGGTATCATGCCTAGATTCGAACGCACGTTTCGGAAAAAGATGAGGTTACTTAGCTTTCATCTGATCCTCCCGTTCCCACGTGAACTCCGGTCCATGATTCGAGTTCCAACGAACTCTAATGATGCGGATTTTACTCCGGCAAAGGCTACAAATCTTATAGTCGAGAATCTCAACAGGTTCCCCCACAATGCGAAGACGGTCATCAACCTTGATCTCTTCCAGTGGTACAATAAGAGATTCATCAGCCAAACACTTCTTCAAGTTAGACACATGGAAGACGTTGTGAACACTACCGAGCTCCGTCGGTAAGTCAAGTCTGTATGCCAATGGTCCAATCCATTCCTGGATTGCAAACGGTCTTACATAACGAGGGTTAAGCTTGCGACGCTTTCCAAAGCGTATGACGCCCAACCATGGTGAAACTTTCAGAAGTACCCCGTCCCAACCTGGAACTCCAAAGGTTTGCACCGGCGATCGGCATAGCTCTTCTGACGATCCTGTGCGGCTCCCATACGGTTACGAATTGGTACGATTTTCTCCGAAGTTTCGTACACCAGTTCCGGGCCAGTGAGCTGGCTCTCGCCCACCTCGGCCCAACAAAGAGGAGATCAACATTTCCGTCCGTAAAGAGCTTCGAACGGAGCTGCCTTGATACTAGAGTGATCGATGTTGTTGTAAGAGAACTCCACCAACGGTAGGTGAATCTCCCAACTTTTACCAAAATCGATGACACATGCCCGAAGCATGTCTTCCAATGTTTGAATCGTCAGCTCACTTTGTCCGTCAGTTTGTGGATGATAAGCCGTACTCATGTCCATCTGATTACCCAAAGCCTTGTGCAGAGCCTGCCAGAAACGCGAAGCGAAACAAGAATCACGATCAGAGATAATAGAAACAGGCACCCCGTATTGAGAAACCACCTCCTTAAGGTAAAGTCGAGGTAACCACTCGAGCCCATCAGTTTCCTTAATAGGTATGAAACGCGCCGATTTTGTCAACCTGTGTGTAACACCCCAACCGATGGCGGAATCATCGAGGTGTCACGTAGTGACGATTGTTTAAAAGCACATGGTACTAAAATGTAAATATATTATTGAATAATTTAAATTGTCTTACATGGATGAAATGGGAAAAATACATAAGTCTGAACAAAACATGAAATTTGAAATAAATTATTAAAAACAAGCACTAAAATCCAATGCTATGGAACTAAGATCAAACTGCACCTGAAACATGTACAAAATAAGTTTTGTCAACATATGAAATGTTGGTGAGCATTCCTAGTTTTAATATATATAGTAAGTTGGAAAATGTTATACAATTCAAGTGCAAAGCTACAGTGCATTTATGTAAACTATGTATCATACAAATAAGCGAAATCAATCCTGTGACTGTATAAATGTACTAAAATGAACAGCGGTGTACTTATCCAATAAATGGATAATAACTTAACAATGACCACGGATTCTCCGATGAAAAAGGGGGAGAATCAACCTAGGCGGGTTGTCAATCCAATAGCGCTATCCAATGTTAAGGTCGGCTTGTACAATGTTAATGATTTCACTAAGTACAAATGTATTCTACATGTATTGTTTAAGCATAAAGCACGTTTGTAAGCAAATGCACATAGTACTAGAATTGTATTGTAAAAATGTGAACTTGTATTTGTAATTTGTATAAGTGTACATGTAACACCCCAAAAATGAATAAAAGCAAAAAGGGGATAGGAAATACTCACTTTCGCCAAATAACTAGATGACTAAGTGAGCGTGAAAATGCTAGCAATCCAAAGACTCAACAACAAAACTAGTCCAATTTAGAAGAAAAGAAACCGAATAAGAAAAATATCCAGCTTCCAATTCGCCAATTACAAGAGCTTATAATCAAAGCTTCAAATGTAGAAGTAATATGCTATAGAAGAAAGGTATGAGGGAGAGTTTAATCGAATTGAAAAAATCGATTTAGAGGTGCAAAGTGTAATGGGTCATAGGTGGGTTTTTATACTAGTTTTGGATTCAATTAGGATTTAAAATTGGTCAACACAATAAAGTAAGGTTTTAAGATGAATTGACTATTTGACTAGGACTTTTACTAGGACTTTGACTAGGAATTTGACTAGGACTTTGACTAGGAATTTGACTAGGACTTTGAATAGGAATTTGACTAGGACTTTGACTGGGACTTTGACTGTTTGACTGTCTCCACGGACCGTGAGAGCTAAAAAATAAATTTTTCTAATTTAATCAATTTTAAGTTCTGGACTTGTTTCCTTCGGTTTCTAAGTTATTTTAGGACCAAAAATTAAGGGCTTTGAGTATCAAGGTTTGAAACACACGAGCTCGGGTGTAGATGTGAGTATAAAACGTGCATACTTTTACTTATAAAAAATATAAGTTTTATTAAATTGTGACTTTTGGTCCTATTAAAATACGAGGGTTAAAAATGAAAATTTTGAAATAGTTGAGGAACCAATTATGCACGTTTATGAAAAATGAAGGGTGCAGGTTGTCACAGTCTCCCCTACTTTAGAAAATTTCGTCCCGAAATTACTTTCAAGTGAAGGTTTCCATGTAACAAAAGACATTTGTAAAAAGGCAAGTAGATTTTAAGAAATACATCAGCCATGATTTGAAAAAGTTTGAAGTAGTTGTTTACTTAGAGAATTAAGAGTTTATAATGAGAAAGGTTTGGAAAAAGTATGTAACTGGTGAGGTTCTTGGTCAGACTCATAGTCCGCTCCCGCAGTATCGCCCGTGCTTATATATAAGGTGTACCGCAGCTAACCCACCATACTACTGATACTTTGGACTCGTACTGATTGTCTACTAATAGCCTAAGTAGAATCACACACCACCCCCATGTACCTGTAAATCCATGATTGCGTTCCGGACCGTAATCACCGATTTACCTTACACTAGGGTGTTATGCTTTTCCATAACACTAACATAAGTAATACAAGAAACAAAGCGTGCAACCAAAATGTGTTAAGTAGTAGATACTGCTCAAGTATAAGATGCGGTTAGATGTTCTTCCCCTTTCAGGTTCACCTTTTAACCGTAATGAGATTAATGTGTAAGTATAAGACATGATTAGGGGTTCTTCACCTTTCGGGTTCACCCTTAACCGGTAAATTTTTGTTCACATCATTGGGCTCTAAACAACCATATTGATAAACTCTGAGGATTACACCGTTCCCCTTGGGTTAGAGGAATACTCTGAAGCGAGTCGTACATGGGAACTGGCTTAGATCTCATACGAGCTATCAATTAGTATGTTCGTTGGCCATGATGATGAACAAAATAATGTAAAGTATAACAGGGTTTTGCTCACAACAAAAAAAAAAAAATGCATACCAAATATGCGTTCATGTAATTATATAAGTATAGCATAAAATTTCGATTGAAAGAATAGCATAACGTAAATCGAGTAAATCGCACAATTTTGCACAAAATGAAAGTAAACGAGTTAAATTAATGCTCAAAACTAGTGTTGTAAGAATAACTACTAATAACTAGTGCGAGAATAGTTGCGAATAACGCGTGAAAATAACTACCAACAAAAGAATAATACGAAAATAATAAGATAATGTACGAACGTAACTATAAATAGAATGGTGTAAAAAATAATTACACATTTTCATGTGTTTACGAGAAGTCGAGTTTGAAAAGTGTTATAAGGTATATTATTAGTTGCAAATTCCTCCCGAAAACATATATTGGATGTGTTATATGAAAACATGCCGATTTACATTTGATTTGTAAAATATGCAATGCAAGTTTATAAAATGCAAGATGAAACCATTTCATGAAGTGTGTGTAAATCTAATGTGTTTCGAAAGACCAAGATTTAAAATGATGTGAAGGTTGTGAATGATCCCAGATGCCTTGACGAATTTTGGAAAATAAAATTTTCTGTATTTAAACATTTCTTTAACTTGTGGGTTGAAAAGTCAGAAATTTTTAATTATTATGAAATGTTGAGAAAATCGAAGTGTTACCCATTAAGACTGGGTAAACTTGAAACCTTTTAAATTTTCAAACTTTTACGACATTTATACATTGAAAGATCATTTATTTGCAGGATCGTTAAGGCATCTCTTTGGGCTCATAGGGGGCTATTTGGCACAAGGTGTATGAAAAGTGTGTTCTAATTTGGCGAATAGGCTTTGTGAAAAGACTTATAGAATAAGTTGCCAAATTAATCGTTTTAGAGAGTAGTGTACTAGTGCGTATCGTGTAGGTAGGCATTTATGTATGAGTTTAGTCTGACTAAGAAGTTCTAACTAATGGTAGTTGGCTATGGCTTAGGAGACTGGGTGCAGCAATATTAGTATTAGGTATATGAGGATATATTGTGACTTCGATTAAGTAAGTTTGTAAACATGAAGGTATAAAACAGGTTGAAATAATAAGTTTGGAAAAATCATGTTCATTTTTAACTGTATGATGACGCAACATTTCTAAAATCAAGATGTGATCAAAGTTAAACACAGAGTTTAAAACTTAAGTCGTGGGTAAAAATGTTTTAACGCAAAACGAGTAATACCTTATAGTGTAAAAATCATGAGCATAAGGGAAATAGTGTAAGCTTTAATGCGATAATATATCGAACAAAAGTTTTAGTAATGATGATAAGGGATTCAAAAGCGAATGATCAATGAATAATGGCATATGAAACATCAAGTGATTAAATGGAATCTTCAAATGATAAACAAACATAAATATCAATGATATAAAGAATTGGAATTTTTCTATAGGAAACTTTGACCAACTAAAGTATTTGAAATTTCCTAATGACTTGTGGGGGCGTACTTTAGCCTATAAGTGAATGCTCATCCCAAGAGTTCCTAGGTAGGTATACGGGTCCCTCGTCTGATTGGGATTTATACGAAATATCAGGCCTAGACAGAAAACTCAGGATACAGGCGCTCACCCTTCCAGATTGCACGTGCCCCATCAATAGTGAATTCCAAAACTTTAGCGAGATTAAAAAGCGAGATGCAAAAAATAGATCCTTGAGATTTGGATTTCACTCCTAACTCAAAGATGTATTTCAAAATTGAAAACGATTGTGGAATGAAACCAATCACTAAGTTAAGGATATCACTCCCAGCTTAGTGGTTAAGTTCCTTTTTAAAAGAAATACTCTTTGAGGTGTGGATGTCACTCCTATCTCAAAGATATATTCCTAAGATAAATAACATATAGATGAGTGAAACTAATCACCAAGGTATGGATGTCACTCCTAACTTGGTGATATCGTTTCGTTTGTGAAATACGAGAATCTTTTTCTTTAAACAACACACCGAAAAAATAACTAGAAAGAATCATAGCGAAAATATCTTGAAAGAAAATAATAGGATAAAGAGAAATAAACACGAGAGGACTCGTGAATGTAAGCTTGGTTATAGACTAGGCTAAGAGGCATTCTAATAACCTAATTCCCTATAACCATGGCTCTGATACCAATCTGTAACACCCCAACCGATGGCGGAATCATCGAGGTGTCACGTAATGACGATTGTTTAAAAGCACATGGTACTAAAATGTAAATATATTATTGAATAATTTAAATTGTCTTACATGGATGAAATGGGAAAAATACATAAGTCTGAACAAAACATGAAATTTGAAATAAATTATTAAAAACAAGCACTAAAATCCAATGCTATGGAACTAAGATCAAACTGCACCTGAAACATGTACAAAATAAGTTTTGTCAACATATGAAATGTTGGTGAGCATTCCTAGTTTTAATATATATAGTAAGTTGGAAAATGTTATACAATTCAAGTGCAAAGCTACAGTGCATTTATGTAAACTATGTATCATACAAATGAGCGAAATCAATCCTGTGACTGTATAAATGTACTAAAATGAACAGCGGTGTACTTATCCAATAAATGGATAATAACTTAACAATGACCATGGATTCTCCGATGAAAAAGGGGGAGAATCAACCTAGGCGGGTTGTCAATCCAATAGCGCTATCCAATGTTAAGGTCGGCTTGTACAATGTTAATGATTTCACTAAGTACAAATGTATTCTACATGTATTGTTTAAGCATAAAGCACGTTTGTAAGCAAATGCACATAGTACTAGAATTGTATTGTAAAAATGTGAACTTGTATTTGTAATTTGTATAAGTGTACATGTAACACCCCAAAAATGAATAAAAGCAAAAAGGGGATAGGAAATACTCACTTTCGCCAAATAACTAGATGACTAAGCGAGCGTGAAAATGCTAGCAATCCAAAGACTCAACAACAAAACTAGTCCAATTTAGAAGAAAAGAAACCGAATAAGAAAAATATCCAGCTTCCAATTCGCCAATTACAAGAGCTTATAATCAAAGCTTCAAATGTAGAAGTAATATGCTAGAGAAGAAATGTATGAGGAAGAGTTTAATCGAATTGAAACAATCGATTTAGAGGTGCAAAGTGTAATGGGTCATAGGTGGGTTTTTATACTAGTTTTGGATTCAATTAGGATTTAAAATTGGTCAACACAATAAAGTAAGGTTTTAAGATGAATTGACTATTTGACTAAGACTTTGACTAGGACTTTGATTAGGAATTTGACTAGGACTTTGACTAGGAATTTGACTAGGACTTTGACTGGGACTTTGACTGTTTGACTGTCTCCACGGACCGCGAGAGCTAAAAAATAAATTTTTCTAATTTAATCAATTTTAAGTTCTGGACTTGTTTCCTTCGGCTTCTATGTTATTTTAGGACCAAAAATTAAGGGCTTTGAGTATCAAGGTCTGAAACACACGAGCTCGGGTGTAGATGTGAGTATAAAACGTGCATACTTTTACTTATAAAAAATATAAGTTTTATTAAATTGTGACTTTTGGTCCTATTAAAATACGAGGGTTAAAAATGAAAATTTTGAAATAGTTGAGGAACCAATTATGCACGTTTATGAAAAATGAAGGGTGCAGGTTGTCACACTGTGGAAAATCACCCAAATCATATCGTGACAACTTGGTGACTTCGATAGATTGGTGACAAAATCCATCGTGATTCGTTCCCACTTCCATTCTAGAATCTCTGGTTGTTGCAGGAGACCAGATGGCTTTTGATACTCCACCTTGACTTTAGCACAAGTCAAGCATTTGCTCACGTATGAAGCTATGCCAGCCTTCAGTTTTGTCGTTTTAACGTATTCAAACACATATTCCTACAAAACGCCACCAACTTTGCCCCAAAACCTATTCATTTTAACCCTTTCCCAAAATGGCAAAATTTATGGAAATGTCACATCATGCATGAGATCTTTACCCAATTTGGAAACTTTTCAAAATTCTTTATCAATCCTCTTATTATGCTAAGTTTAATGTGTATATGAAAACCCCCAATAGTTTTATTGATGATACTATCATGCAACAAGCCCTAGATTTATCAAAATCCCCAAAATTTGATATAACATCATCATTCATCTAATTGTAACCTCAAACAATCATATACTCATAATAATAGCAGCCCTAGATCATGTATCTATCATTAATACAGTAGCCAGTCATTAAACAACACATAATATCACATAACACATAATTAACATATGTTTATTGATATGAAACCTATGTTTAATGATAGGGTTTAGGTCTAGGAAAATGTTTAAAAGGTTTTTAATGGTAAAAACATCCTTAGAACAGATCTGGACATTTAGGGTTAGGTGAAAACGAATTAAAATGCTATAAAAAGGGTTTAGGATTAAGAACACACCTTGGATTCTTGATTAGATGTTGTTGGTAGGTTAGATTATGATAAACGAGAGCAAAAACTCCTTCCTCAGTGATTAAAATCGTTTGAGAGTGTTTGGAGGCGTTTAGGGTTTGTGAAATGGTGAAAAATGACAAAGTGTGGTATTTATACCTATTCCATGTTCGCCCCTTGTATGGGGTCGAAGGTTCCACCTTCGCCCTTTACAAGGTTGAATGAGATTGTTTATGTGGTTTGTTCCAGGTTCGCCCCTTAACCATGGGTCGAACCAAGACCTATTTCCAGGTTAGCCCCCACGCTATGGGTCGAACCTGGGCTTATGTTTTCTAGGTTTTTCAGTTTTGTCGTTTTAACGCATTGAAAGACATTCTAACGTATGATCATGCAATTCTAACACATGTTAAGCACATATAGGCACGTATGATCATGTTCACACCTTGTAGCACGTATTGTCATGTTATGTTACACGTATGTTAATAATCTATCTGTCTTACTTGATTCAGTTCATGTAATTTCACCAACAGCGGGACCCGGTACTAGTGTATTCCCAAAACGACTCCCAATGATCCTCCAGGTCATTGAATCCTAGACAATCCTATCATGACCCGACTCAACTAACCTAGTTAAGTCCGTTTACAAATATTTCATGCTAAGGTAGACTTATGTTTTACCAAAATTTTTAAGCCGAGCATCCCGGGTGTCACATCATCCCCACGTTGAAAGAATTTTTGTTCCGAAAATTGCACGAAGCCCAAAAATGAAAGAGACGAAAAGAAGGAAACGAAAAGAAAATTTACCGAGTGTCACATCATCCCCACGTTGAAAGGAATCTTGCCCCGAGATTCATCCAGCTTTAGCGGTATCATGCCTAGATTCGAACGCACATTTCAAAAAAGATGAGGATACTTAGCTTTCATCTGATCCTCCCGTTCCCACGTGAACTCCAGTCCATGATTCGAGTTCCAACGAACTTTAACGATGCGGATTTTACTCCGGCGAAGGCTACGAATCTTATAGTCAAGAATCTCAACAGGTTCCTCCACAATGCGAAGACGGTCATCAACCTTGATCTCTTCCAGTGGTACAATAAGAGATTCATCAGCCAAACACTTCTTCAAGTTAGACACATGGAAGACGTTGTGAACAGTACCGAGCTCCGTCGGTAAGTCAAGTCTGTATGCCACTAGTCCAATTCGTTCCAGGATTGCAAACGGTCTGACATAACGAGGGTTAAGCTTGCCACGATTTCCAAAGCGTATGACGCCCAACCATGGTGAAACTTTCAGAAGTACCCCGTCCCAACCTGGAATTCCAAAGGTTTGCACTGGCGATCGGCATAGCTCTTCTGACGATCCTGTGCGGCTGCCATACGGTTACGAATTTGTACGATTTTCTCTAAAGTTTCGTACACCAGTTCCGGGCCAGTGAGCTGGCTCTCGCCCACCTCGGCCCAACAAAGAGGAGATCGACATTTCCGTCCGTAAAGAGCTTCGAACGGAGCTGCCTTGATACTAGAGTGATAGATGTTGTTGTAAGAGAACTCCACCAACGGTAGGTGAATCTCCCAACTTTTACCAAAATCGATGACACATGCCCGAAGCATGTCTTCCAATGTTTGAATCGTCAGCTCACTCTGTCCGTCAGTTTGCGGATGATAAGCCGTACTCATGTCCAACTGAGTACCCAAAGCCTTGTGCAGAGCCTTCCGGAAACGCGAAGCGAAACAAGAATCACGATCAGAGATAATAGAAACCGGCACCCCGTGTCGAGAAACCACCTCCTTAAGGTTAAGTCGAGTAACCAATCGAGCCCATAAGTTTCCTTAATAGGAATGAAACGCGCCGATTTTGTCAACCTGTCGAAAATCACCCAAATCATATCGTGACAACTTGGTGACTTCGATAGCTTGGTGACAAAATCCATCGTGATTCGTTCCCACTTCCATTCTAGAATCTCTGGTTGTTGCAGGAGACCAGATGGCTTCTGATACTCCACCTTGACTTTTGCACAAGTCAAGCATTTGCTCATATATGAAGCTATGTCAGCCTTCAGTTTTGTCGTTTTAACGCATTCAAACACATTCTAACGTATGATCATGCAATTCTAACACATGTTAAGCACATATAGGCACGTATGATCATGTTCACACCTTGTAGCACGTATTATCATGTTATGTTACACGAATGTTAATAATCTATCTGTCTGAGTTGATTCAGTTCATGTAGTTTCACCAACAACGGGACCCGGTACTAGTGTATTCCCAAAACGACTCCCAATGATCCTTCAGATCATTGAATCCTGGACAATCCTATCATGACCCGATTCAACTAACCTACTTAAGTCCATTTACAAATGTTTCTTGCTAAGGTAGACTTATGTTTTACCAAAATTTTTAAGCCGAACATGCCGGGTGTCACATCTTCCCCACGTGGAAAGAATTTTTGTCCTGAAAATTGCACGAAGCACAAAAATGAAAGAGACGAAAAGAAGGAAACGAAAAGAAAATTTACTGGGTGTCACATCATCCCCACGTTGAAAGGAATCTCGTCCCGAGATTCATCCAGCTTTAGCGGTATCATGCCTAGATTCGAACGCACGTTTCGGAAAAAGATGAGGATACTTAGCTTTCATCTGATCCTCCCATTCCCACGTGAACTCCGATCCATGATTCGAGTTCCAACGAACTTTAACGATGCGGATTTTACTCCGGCGAAGGCTACGAATCTTATAGTCGAGAATCTCAACAGGTTCCTCCACAATGCGAAGACGGTCATCAACCTTGATCTCTTCCAGTGGTGCAATAAGAGATTCATCAGCCAAACACTTCTTCAAGTTAGACACATGGAAGACGTTGTGAACACTACCGAGCTCCGTCGGTAAGTCAAGTCTGTATGCCACTGGTCCAATCCGTTCCAGGATTACAAACGGTCTGACATAACGAGGGTTAAGCTTGCCACGCTTTCCAAAGCGTATGTCGCCCTTCCATGGTGAAACTTTCAGAAGTACCCCGTCCCAACCTGGAACTCCAAAGGTTTGCACCGGCGATCGGCATATCTCTTCTGACGATCTTGTGCGGCTGCCATACGATTATGAATTTGTACCATTTTCTCCGATGTTTCGTACATTAGTTCCGGGCCAGTGAGCTGGCTCTCGCCCACCTCGGCCCAACAAAGAGGAGATCGACATTTCCGTCCGTAAAGAGCTTCGAACGGAGCTGCCTTGATACTAGAGTGATAGATGTTGTTGTAAGAGAACTCCACCAACGGTAGGTGAATCTCCCAACTTTTACCAAAATCGATGACACATGCCCGAAGCATGTCTTCCAATGATTGAATCGTCAGCTCACTCTGTCCGTCAGTTTGCGGATGATAAGCCGTACTCATGTCCAACTGAGTACCCAAAGCCTTGTGCAGAGCCTTCCGGAAACGCGAAGCGAAACAAGAATCACGATCAGAGATAATAGAAACAGGCACCCCGTGTCGAGAAACCACCTCCTTAAGGTTAAGTCGAGTAACCACTCGAGCCCATCAGTTTCCTTAATAGGTATGAAACGCGCCGATTTTGTCAACCTGTCGAAAATCACCCAAATCATATCGTGACAACTTGGTGACTTCGATAGCTTGGTGACAAAATCCATCGTGATTCGTTCCCACTTCCATTCTAGAATCTCTGGTTGTTGCAGGAGACCAGATGGCTTCTGATACTCCACCTTGACTTTAGCACAAGTCAAGCATTTGCTCATATATGAAGCTATGTCAGCCTTCAGTTTTGTCGTTTTAACGCATTCAAACACATTCTAACGTATGATCATGCAATTCTAACACATGTTAAGCACATATAGGCACGTATGATCATGTTCACACCTTGTAGCACGTATTATCATGTTATGTTACACGAATGTTAATAATCTATCTGTCTGACTTGATTCAGTTCATGTAGTTTCACCAACAACGGGACCCGGTACTAGTGTATTCCCAAAACGACTCCCAATGATCCTTCATATCATTGAATCCTGGACAATCCTATCATGACCCGATTCAACTAACCTACTTAAGTCCATTTACAAATGTTTTCTTGCTAAGGTAGACTTATGTTTTACCAAAATTTTTAAGCCGAACATGCCGGGTGTCACATCTTCCTCACGTGGAAAGAATTTTTGTCCTGAAAATTGCACGAAGCACAAAAATGAAAGAGACGAAAAGAAGGAAACGAAAAGAAAATTTACCGGGTGTCACATCATCCCCACGTTGAAAGGAATCTCGTCCCGAGATTCATCCAGCTTTAGCGGTATCATGCCTAGATTCGAACGCACGTTTCGGAAAAAGATGAGGATACTTAGCTTTCATCTGATCCTCCCGTTCCCACGTGAACTCCGATCCATGATTCGAGTTCCAACGAACTTTAACGATGCGGATTTTACTCCGGCGAAGGCTACGAATCTTATAGTCGAGAATCTCAACAGGTTCCTCCACAATGCGAAGACGATCATCAACCTTGATCTCTTCCAGTGGTGCAATAAGAGATTCATCAGCCAAACACTTCTTCAAGTTAGACACATGGAAGACGTTGTGAACACTACCGAGCTCTGTCGGTAAGTCAAGTCTGTATGCCACTGGTCCAATCCGTTCCAGGATTGCAAACGGTCTGACATAACGAGGGTTAAGCTTGCCACGCTTTCCAAAGCGTATGTCGCCCTTCCATGGTGAAACTTTCAGAAGTACCCAGTCCCAACCTGGAACTCCAATGGTTTGCACCGGCGATCGGCATAGCTCTTCTGACGATCTTGTGCGGCTGCCATACGATTATGAATTTGTACCATTTTCTCCGAAGTTTCGTACATTAGTTCCGGGCCAGTGAGCTGGCTCTCGCCCACCTCGGCCCAACAAAGAGGAGATCGACATTTCCGTCCGTAAAGAGCTTCGGACGGAGCTGCCTCGATACTAGAGTGATAGATGTTGTTGTAAGAGAACTCCACCAACGGTAGGTGAATCTCCCAACTTTTACCAAAATCGATGACACATGCCCGAAGCATGTCTTTCAATGTTTGAATCGTCAGCTCACTCTGTCCGTCAGTTTGCGGATGATAAGCCGTACTCATGTCCAACTGAGTACCCCAAGCCTTGTGCAGAGCCTTCCAGAAACGCGAAGCGAAACAAGAATCACGATCAGAGATAATAGAAACAGGCACCCCGTGTCGAGAAACCACCTCCTTAAGGTAAAGTCGAGCTAACCACTCGAGCCCATCAGTTTCCTTAATAGGTATGAAACGTGCCGATTTTGTCAACCTGTCTAAAATCACCCAAATCATATCGTGACCACTTGGTGACTTCGATAGCTTGGTGACAAAATCCATCGTGATTCGTTCCCACTTACATTCTAGAATCTCTGGTTGTTGCAGGAGACCAGATGGCTTCTGATACTCCACCTTGACTTTAGCACAAGTCAAGCATTTGCTCACGTATGAAGCTATGTCAGCCTTCAGTTTTGTCGTTTTAACACATTCAAACACATTCTAACGTATGATCATGCAATTCTAACACATGTTAAGCACATATAGGCACGTATGATCATGTTCACACCTTGTAGCACGTATTATCATGTTATGTTACATGAATGTTAATAATCTATCTGTCCTACTTGATTGAGTTCATGTAGTTTCACCAACAACGGGACCCGGTACTAGTGTATTCCCAAAACGACTCCCAATGATCCTCCAGATCATTGAATCCTGGACAATCCTATCATGACCCAACTCAACTAACCTAGTTAAGTCCGTTTACAAATGTTTCTTGCTAGGGTAGACTTATGTTTTACCAAAATTTTTAAGCCGAACATGCTGGGTGTCACATCATCCCCACGTTGAAAGAATTTTCGTCCCGAAAATTGCACGAAGCCCAAAAATGAAAGAGACGAAAAGAAGGAAACGAAAAGAAAATTTACCGGGTGTCACATTCTCATCATCCCTGATGAGGTATGCACCCATCATCCCGAACGACACAGGAGTGACTCTGATACCATCTGTAACATCCGGCCCCTCTCACCACCAATATTGTCCGCTTTGCCCCGATGGGTTACCCATCCAGAGCTCACGGATTTGCTTTTTGTTGCCCAGTGGAGACTTCCTAGGAGGTCACCCATCCTAGAAATTTCTCCCACCTGAGCACGCTTAACTGTGGAGTTCTCCTCTCATCCACTAACATTAAGCCCCAAAACGCGTTGGTGATTTAAGAAACATGACATTACTTATGAACCAAGGATCTCTCCTGGCCACGACCAATGTGGGATTTTCCTAGGGCGTCACACAAACAGGCTCGTAGTGTCTAGCATTAGATACATGCTATCTTGATAGAACTATTTAATAGTAATCTGAAAAGACATTAGGCCACTTGATAAATGTAGATTTAGAGCAACAAAATGTCAAAGTCTATCGAAAGAGTCATTGCTGATCCACCATATCACTTCTTGAAGTTCATTTCACTACTAAACTCCAAGTTTAACCTAGTAAGCTTTCCACCACCAGTGATTTTCTTTATTTTGACACCCTTCTTTAGACAATCCGGGTTAATGTCATTTCCATTCCTGAAATCCTGACCACCAACAAACGTTTTTGTCTAAATCACTTGCATATGGTACTCATAAATCTTGTGGTTTTTTTGGGTTATGATCATAGAAAACGAAGAAATTTGATGAGGTTTGAAGATGATAACTACAACACCCTGACATCACCACCTGGACACTATTCGTACTTTTTAACCATCCAAACAAACAATCCATTATATGAACTGCATTCATATGACACATGATAAATGCACTTCTTTAGACAATATGTACATTCAGAGCAGCACTAGGTTAACGTTTATGGCGCACCAGGTTAGCATTATTAGAATAACGTCATTTCAAGAGCACCTGGTGTAGGGTTCTTCGGTCTCAGTATCTTGATGTGAAGAATTATTTGAGTTGTCATATGGATTAATGGGCTTCATGGCGTATTAATGGG
Organism: Ambrosia trifida; assembly: GCA_028751855.1. Classification (NCBI taxonomy): domain Eukaryota; kingdom Viridiplantae; phylum Streptophyta; class Magnoliopsida; order Asterales; family Asteraceae; genus Ambrosia; species Ambrosia trifida. Next base: position 99,305,850 of record CM054124.1, on the reverse strand, counting down.
TTATAATGGACAATAGTGAATCCTATGTGGATTAACGGATCATATTTGGCCATAATGGATCAGAATGGATAATAGTGAATCCTATATGGATTAATGGTCATATTGGGCCTTAATGGGTCACAAGGGACAATAGTGGATCCTATATGAACTAATAGGCCATATGGAGCCTTAACTGGTCACAATGGTAAAGTTGTGAGTGGTGGAGTTGTGTCTACTTAGGATTTTGTTTATAAAGAAGTTGATTGACTTTTCATATGGAAATGTTGATAACACCCTAAATATGAAATGTTGTTGTGAAAGACAACATCCAAATGAGTGCAAAACGGTGGACCATAACACCCTTCCATTTAGCTGGTATAACCTAATGTGGGTTGAAACAATATCCGTAAATGAGGTTTGTTGACGTTTGATGAGATTTGGAGATAATAATCACAACAACAAATGGAAAGTTGTTGTGAAAGATAATGTTAAGTCATTCTATCCAAATGGAACATTTGAGCTCAATATCCAAATGGAGTGCAAGACAGTGGACCTCAACACCCTGACATTTAGGAATGCATACATTTTTTTATGATCCAAAGTCTGGATAAACTCCGAAGATATGTGCCCACTATTACAACACTTGTAACATTTTACATCAGACGCTCTTAAAATTTATGGAGTTGTGAATGGTGGACTTGGGTCTGCAAGATACCAAGAACAAAATTATGATCAAGAACTTAATACGTCAAATAATCTATTTATAACCTATGAGATTATACCCCCTGATCTTATTCATGTGTGATACAACACTGATACTGTACGAATAACAAATATCTATGCAAAGACACTACGAGACCGAATAATCCAACCACATGGGGCATTTGTACTCAATATCCCTAGACATGTGTCCACTCTCACCATACAACACCAGGTGCTCTTGAAACCTATGGGGTTGTGAATGGTGAAGTTGTGTCTGCAAGATAACAAATCCGAGATCAAATAATCCTCCTTTGACACTTTGTGCTGAGATATTAGGAGAAAGTCAAAAAGCTATTTGAGTTTCATATGGCGCAAGATAAAACACTTCTTTAAACAATCAGAGATTGTGTTCCAATATATGTCACCTTTGACCCTTGGTGTTGAGGTACTAGGAGAAATATCAAAAAAGTTACAGATGTAATGTTCTAAAGAAGTGTTTTATCCTGGATTGATCAATCCTTGAGCTTCTTTCATGGTTTGATTTTCTTATTGACCTAGCAAGAAACCTAGTGAAATTTTATCCGAGGAATTAGAGACAAAACGACATTATTCTAATAATGTTAATTACCGAGTTTAAACAAAATCTTTTTATAAAAATCAACACATGTTACCATTTCTTATCAAAATTAGCAAAATATATTATTTTAACAACTTTTACAAAAAACAATCCAACTACAGACAACCCAATCCCAAGGAAACTTACAAAAAACCACATATACAATCCGTATATGAATCATATGGGCACCACGTTGATAGTTAACATCGTACCTATGCGATCCTGTAGGCCTATGTGGATCGTATAATGTTGAAACAGCAAATGTGATGTCAAAATAAACACTCTTAGAAAATCATCACAGTTGTAATTGTTTTTATAATTGTGTTACGAAAAAATACGTCTATCGTGATGTGATTAGAAGGTACACTCACGTCTCTAATTTTACTCAATTATTGGATTTTATTCTTGTTAATGTGTAACTAGTGGGGTTTCCGCGCGCGTTGCGGCGCGTATGTTGTCATTATCGTTTTGGTTTATTAGGGTACTAATGCAACAATGATAGTCTAGGCAAAAAAAAAAAAAAAATCTGAAAAAACAATTGCCCTAACCAGGTTTTGAACTTGTGATCTCTTCTTAAAGAAATACACCTCAAACCACTACACCACCAAGACAATTCATGTTTTAATGTCAAACCAATTGTATTTAATATGGTAAAATGCTGTATAAATGGAAAAAAACAAAATAAAACACAATCAAGCAAGTCTTGAACCTGAGACCTCATGTAGGATAAATGCTACTCAAACCACTACATCACCTACCCAAGTTGTGATTAATTATGAAACCATTTATATTTAATGTAAGACAAGATGTTGTTAATGTAAAAAATGAAAAAAAAGCAGCCTCTACATGTCTCGAAATTGAGACCTCATTTGGGATAAATGCTCCTCAAACCACTACACCACCTAACCAACTTGTGTTCAATTATGAAACACTTTATATTTAATGTAAATAAAAGGCTGTTAATTAAAAAGATATAAAATAGCACCACCTCTCTCCACCAATAGGAGAGGGGTTGTTTAAAAAATGAAAAAAAGCAGCCTATACATGTCTCGAAACTAAGACCTCATGTAGGATAAATGCTCCTCAAACGACTACACCACCTAACCAGCTTGTCATGAATTATGAAACAATTTATATTTAATGTAAATAAAAGGCTGTTAATTAAAAAAATATAAAATAGCACCACCTCTCTCCACCAATAGGAGAGGGGTTGTTACTATTCATGAACAGTGAAATTCAATTCCAAATTAATACATAGTTTAATACATGACCAGGTAACGTGTAGCCCTTTCACTAGTCTACCATTAAAACACTTATTTTATGTGGACATAATTGGGAAAAGTTAATTTCTATGCAAACTTGACTCACGTATTGTACATTTTCATCCCATAATTGTACCTGAAATTGAAAGTTTTGGATCTCAAAGATATACAGGGGAGAGTTATTTTGAGAACGCTAAATATCGCGAGAACCATGAGAACAAATGAGAAAACCAATCAAAAGTTTTTTTTTCAATACAAACCTAATTATAATTAAAATATAAGATTAAAAAACGAATTTTCTTTCCAAATAATTCATCTTTTCTTGCAAAAACACTCTTAAATTAACTTTTTACATATGTGTAAATAAAACAGTTTACACATGTATAAACAATAAATTTACACATGTGTAAAAAAATTTATTTTCGTATATGTTTAAGTTTTTATGCGTAAATTGTGTTTTTGAAACGGTGTTTTAATAATAAAGATAAGTGTAAAAAGAAATTTTGAATTTGAATGGTTTTAGATAGCGTTCTCGCGGTTCACACGAAATATATGTGTTCTCAAATTAGCCTTCATATATATATATATATATATATATAGGTAGAGGATGCGGTAAGAAAATTGTTTTATGTAGGAAGTGTAGGAAGAGTTTTCAACCGTTGGATCAAATCTGATTAAATATTTAGATCAAGGGCATAATAGACTTTTTAGTCATTTTATTAATTATCAAAACCCACAAATTTAGCAACAAAATTATGGATTTTAATGAGATTCAATTATCTAAAATAACTAATTCTTCCACACAATATTCAATCCCTTAACAATCAATCGGTTCTTCATTTTTTTACAATTAATCGATGATGGCAGAAGTTTTTCAAGATCTTTCGAATGGTAAGTCTTGTTTTATTTTTTTAGATCATTTTGATTTGTATGAGGTTTATTCAGATTTGATAAAAAGTCTACATTTTTTTTATTATAATCAGATTTGAAGTCGTATAGATCGATTCCATATGTATAGGAAGTTTTTTATGTTTTTTTATTTTATTTAAAACACTACAATAAAACACCATCTACAAAATTATCTAAAACCAAAAACTTAGATGTTCTAACGAGTAAACACTGAATAAAACACTATTTTAAAACACTACTATAAAAACACCATCTACAAAATTATCTAAAACCCAAAACTTAGCTGTTTTAACGAGGAAACAAACGTATAATGTTTCATATTATATAAACACTGCATAAAACACTATTATAAAAGAACACTATAGATATTAGGTTTATTTGATTTGTTGTTAGTGATAAGAAAGAAGAAGATATTAAAAAACCTTCGTTGATATTGACAGAGAGATAGAGAGATGGGTGAGTAAAAATAGGATATATTTATTAACTATGCTTGAATTAAGGAGTGATTAGTAGATATATAAATTAAAATGACTTTTCTACCCTCTTTTAAAACACTAATTAGACCATCCTACCCCTAACCATTAATTTATAATTAGTATAATATTAACTAACCTAAACTTTTAATCTAAACCATCAATTTCTAGATCAAACGGTTGAAAACACTTCCTACTCTTCCTACACAAAACAATTTTCTTACCGGAACCCTACCCTATATATATATTTATATAGGGGAAAGTTAAATTGAGAACACCTATATTTCGTGTGAACCGTGAGAACGGCATCTAAAACCATTCAAATTCAAAATTTCTTTTTACGCTTTTCTTTATTACTAAAATACAATCTCAAAAACACAATTTACGCGTAAAAATTCAAACGTATACAAAAATAATTTGTTTTTACACATGTGTAAATTTACTGTTTATACATGTATAAACTGTTTAATTTACACATGTGTAAAAAGTTAATTTGAAAGTGTTTTTGCAAGAAAAGATGATATATTTGTAAAGAAAATTCATTTATTAATTTTGTATTTTGATTATAATGAGATTTGTATTAAAAAAAATTTGATTTTGATTAATTTTTTTACTTGTTCTCACAGTTCTCATAATATTTAGCGTTCTCAAGATAACCCTTCCCTATATATATATATATATATATATATATATATATATATATATAGGTTTAGGATCCTGTACAAAGTACATATTTCGTGAGAAGTGTGAGAAGGACTAAGAATTGACATGTAGACATCATGTTTCGGATTTAGGAATGATGTTTTAGGTTGTTTTAACTTGAAAAACACCAAACACAACAATCTAAAACACAATACAAAGTATTATAGTCATTAAATTTAAAAACAGCTAAAACACACTACTTAACGCTTAGAACACACTGCTAATGTTCTTAGCATGGTGTTTTAAGTTTTAAGCCTAAAATACATTGTTTTCGGTTTTTAATTGTTATGTTTGTTGTTTTTATAGGCAAAACAATCCAAAACATCACGACTAAGTTCAAAAAATGATGCCTAAGTATCAATTTTTAATCTTTCTCACACTTCTGACAAAAAAATCACTTTGTACACGATCTTGACCCTATATATATATATATATATATATATATATATATATATATATATATATATATATAAAAGGGGGGGATAAATTGAAAACCTTCCCTAGTTAAGAAAACTTTGAAAACTAAATCATGGCCTTTCAATGACCAGGATCAACGGTCAATAGTGATTATGGCTTTTTGTTTCTTTATTTTGGATAAAATAATATGTAAATAGTATATAAAGGGTAGAAACGTCCTACAGGATTTGTAAAGGCCAATGTGCTGCACAAACCCATCATATCCACCCTTTTCCTGACATAAAGAGATGATTGAGGAGAGAGATTACAAATAATAAAAATCTCACTTTTTCTTGAAAAATAATAAAGTGCACATGCTCCAATATATGATAATCTCTCTTAGGGGGGACGGGGCGCTACCAGATTTGGTCACGGGTACCCCACTACCAGGACGGTAACACCGCCGCCACCCATGCTGGTAGTGGTCCCGTGAACCAAATTCGGGTTCTAGTTACCGTGCTGGTAACGAACCGTGAAGCACAAACTTTCACACAAACTGTCAGTGTTTTATTTTTTTCTTTACTTCAATAATCAACACTACCTTCAATGTTTTTTATGAATAACCACCTTCGGTGGTCGAACCGGTAGCCGGAAATCTGAGGAAGAAGATGGAAGAACGTAAAAGGCACCCTCTAAAAAACATCTAAGGAACCCAACAAGAAGTTTTTCCAGTAGCGAAGAAAATAAAAATTTAAGAATAGATGAGAGGTGTAATTTGCAAATTACTCTGTTTTTCTTTTGGTTGGAAAAGACTATCATCGAAGAAGATGAAGTCTAAAGTAGCTGAGATGTGATATTGTTAATTTACAATTCTATCCTTGTAAATGAAAGTGATTTATTGCTTCACATCCACACATTTCTAATACATATTTTTTTAAGATTTTATTATTTTAGTTTAATTTAATAATCCATGTGAATTTTGTTTTCAGTATATTTTATATATAGATCATTTATTAAGTTATTATATATACTATCTAATTTATTTAATTCGAGTTTAATTATTTACCTTATATCTTTTTTTTTAACTTGAAAATATATCAAATACCAACATTTATGATAAAAAATAAAACGAAAATAAATTTAAGCTTTGTTTCCTTTGTTTTATTATTATTATTATGTGTGAAAATAATTGATAGTTGGGTAGAGAATCAGTGGAGTGCTACCTCAAAAAAAGAGTTTCAGTGAAGGAAATCAGTGAAGTGATGTGGCAGTGCAGGATTGGTAGAAATCAGTGAAGTGCCCCTTCCCCCTTTACTTTTTTATTCATTCAAGATGTTATCATTCCCTCTCTGCATTCTTCATTCAATATAAATTCAAACTAATTTTTTTTTTTTTTTGTAAAATCTGACTTTCTTGTATCTGACACAAAAATTACATAAAAATGTTACATAAACTGTTACATTGTTACTACCCGATTATTTTATGAATAAATTGTTACATGTAACAAATACAAAAAAATGTTAGAGAAATTATTGCGATGTTATATTTCTAATGTTAGACTTATGTAACATGATCTATATTCAAATAGTATCTTATAAATTGTAACAACGAATAAAAAACAAGTTAGACTTCTTATGTGACATGATTTAGATTCAACTACTATGATACATAAAGTGTTACATTGTTACGATCTACTTATGTTATATCACTTAATTTTTTTTTATATAAGTGTTACATAAAACTGCTAAAACATAATTCTCACAATGCTAAGACCCCATTACATTTGGGTTAAATAAAAATGTTACACAAAATTGCTACAAAAGAAGTCTAACATTCTTTATTAGATTCTTTTATGTAACTACAAAAGACATAACTGCATGTAACATTACTAAAACATAGTTACAAAATATGATACATAAAAAAAGGTAGGACCCGATTACATGTGTGATCTTGTTATAAATCTGTCACATAAAAATGTGCAATCTCTAATATATGTTGTACAAGTCATTATAGCAAAATGGAGGCATGATTTAAATAATGAGATAATTGTTACATTTATTAAAAAAAAAAACCTTGTCCTTGTGCAATTCTTCTCCATCTTCAATGACAAAACCACCTACCCAAAAACAAAAAAACAAAATTATCATTATAAATATAAAATAATTCACTCATTTGTTTTACAACCTATATAAAAGGTTTTTTTAATTATCGTGGAGGAATCTCTCGTAGTTCCTCTCGAAGAACGTGCATAACGTCTTCCATGTCTCGAATCTTAAGAAGTGTTTGGCAGACGAATCTCTCGTAGTTCCTCTCGAAGAAATCAAAGTTGATGATCGTTTACGTATCGTGGAGGAACCGGTTGAAATCCTTGATTATAAGATTCGTAGCCTTCGTCGGAGTAAAATCCGCATCGTTAAGGTTCGTTGGAATTCAAATCGTGGACCGGAGTTCACGTGGGAACGAGGAGATCAGATGAAGGCTAAGTACCCTCATCTATTTCCTAAGCGTGCTTTTGAATCGAACTATGTTGCTTCCAAAACTAAATGAATCTCGGGTCGAGATTCCTTTCAACTGGGGGATGATGTAACAACGGGAAAATTTTTCTTTTCTTTCTTCCTTTCGTCTCTTCATCTCCGGACTTCATTAAATTTTCGGGACGAAAATTCTTTCAACTGGGGGATGATGTGACACCCGTCATATTCAGGTTAATACTTTTCATATTTTACATACATGCGTTTCATACTTTACATACATACGAGTCTACCTCAACGAAAACATTGAAAACAACTACTTAATATCATACTTGACCGGGTCGGTTGAGTCGTACCGATGATTCGGGAATCATCGGGAGTCGTTACAATGGTCCGAGGGACCATCGGGTGTCGGTCCATAACCAGGTGTACAAGGATCGGTGATTCGTGGAATCGTCGGGTTTAACGCACGTACGCAAGTCTCGGGTCCCGGGAATTGGTGATCGGGTGGGAACGTGTTAGTTATCGTGCATTACGTATTTATAATCATTATACAACTTGTCGGTATGTGAAAACGTGTTTATATATGTTAAAATAGGGTTTAACGCGCCAAAAACTCGGACACTTAGGCTATAGGCGATTAGGGCATGTGGGATAGCCCTAATCGCCCTTAATGAAGCGAGTAGAAGGCCCCTTGGGGCGAGTAGGGCCTAAATGCTAGTTGTTACTAGCGAATAGGATCCCTACTCGGCAATAACAACTCTGTACTCGCCTATACTGCAGGTCACGACTAAAAACGCCTATAAATACCACCCTTATGTTTCAAAACATCATTTGTGAAACCCTAATACACCCCAAAGCCACCCCACACCTTATCCAACCTCTGTAACACGTTTTTGAGCAAGAAATCATATTTCCAAGTCTTACAACCCATAATCTCACCATTTCAAGGTGTGTTCTTCATCCCAAACCTTTATAATAGTATTGTTTTGATCCCTAAAGGTCCAGACCTGATTTATAAACGTTTGTGTCTTTGAAAACTTATTAAAATCGGTTTCAAAACAAACCCACACATCTATACTTGTAATATGTGATGTATTCATGCAAGATAGGATTTTTATCATTTAAACATGATTGTTCTTGTGTTATTAGCATGTTTCTGATCTAAATAAGTTAATATGATGATAATCTAGGCATTTGAAGGTTCATAGATGTGTAATATTGATATCAGGCGTTTTGACCCGTTTGGGCGATTATGGTGGATTGATGATGATATGTTGTGTTTTGTTGATTATTTAAGGATAGGGTTTACTCTAGGATGATGCTAGAACAGTAGGATAATGTCGGATAACGTCGTTATGTGATGAAATCTGAGTATTTGCTATTTAGGGTTAGTTTTACATGTTGATGTGATGCTTACATGCAAGTTATGCTATTTTGGGAAACCGCGTGCATTCGGAACAGCTAGGGTGATGATAAATTAGAGGTTTTTGCTTGAAGTAGTTGGGTTAATGTTTTGGGTTGGGTATTGGGTGTTTACGCATGTTTCAGATCTGATTTGGAGGGTTAAACGCGCAAAAAGGATGGAACAGACCTGTACTAGCGAGTAGGAGTTCTAATCGCCAGTGTTATAGGCGATTAGCTCCTAATCGCCTGATATACATGCGAATAGAAGCCCTATTCGCCCCAACAACTGGCGAGTACAATCCTAATCCCCACTTCTACTAGTGATTACAATCCTATTCGCTAGTTTGATTCCTAATCGCGTGTAATGCTGCTGTATGTGTATTTTAACATCCCGAAACACGGATTGACGCGTAGGAACATGTTTGGAACCCCAGGACATGTCCAATGACTTGGTAACACGTGTTCGGACTTTGTTATTCATTAATTAATCGTTATGTTAGATTAGGCGAACTCTTGCGCGCATTAAGTGTTTAATTGCATATGTTGCATGATATCTTGCTTTCGGCTAACACGTGGGATGTCGGGTCACCAATGGGATGTCGGGTCTTGTCTGGTGTGGTCGGTTAAATGTTTAAACATCATTTCATATGTACACGGTTATGGTCTGGACTGCTAGGGACTAATCAACCTACGGGTTGTTAGTCTAACATTTTATACGCTCGTCATGATAGGTCACCGGTATTAGGTGCCGTCTATTGAGCAGGTTTACTTGTCTTAGTGCGAGAAGCAGCATCAGGTGAGTTTCACGGCCCCACTTTACGTTTTACATTTCGGGGGAGACACATGCTTATACATATTTCATAAATTATCATGTTATACTAGTGTTAAATTCATTTGTGCTATACGATACGTAAAGTCCCGGGGAAACCATGAATGTGCGGGGCACAACGGGGGAAATGTGGATAGATCTATTGGGACTGACAGACCCCACCCGTCGGCTGGGAGCCGGGCGGGTGCATATTGTCTCGGTCATAAGCTAAATCGTTTCGGGCAAATCATATATCGTTGTCTGTAATGGTTTCCGGTCGTAGCAGTATTATTCATGCGTCTAGCTAACGCTATCATTTCTAACGTAGTGATAACATGATGGCTTTTATTACTTAAACATTTAATATAAAACCTGTGAACTCACCGGCATTATTTGCTGACGTTTTTAGCATGTTTGTCTCAGGTCGTTGAGGTAGCAGCTTATCATAGGCGCACGGAGTCACACGGCGTCTAGGATTCATATGCATTTTACTTATCTTTTTCAGACTTACGTACTTTTACATTTTGGGTTGTAATAAAGTTTACGCTTCCGCAACGATGGATTTATGAAAACTTGATGGCTTGTTTATGTCATTTTTACGTAACATATAGTGTCGTTTATTGTGACCGTTGACTTAGATCCTGGTTTGTCACGCGCCTCGCGGTAAAACCCCGCACGTGGAATTTGAGGGTGTGACAGATTGGTATCAGAGCCAATGGTTATAGTGAACTAGGACTGCATGTAGAGTTAAGTCTATAGCCGAGTCGCACACACTAGACGATCACATTCATATAAGTCATGTCATATGGGAATTGCCGGGGTGTTAGTATTACATTCGTTATTATCATTTACGCTTACATCATCTTATTTCCTATCCTGTTCTTCATCTTCGTACTAAAGACGAGGAGCCTTACTATCCTTGCACGGCAGTGGCGTACATTGGAGTGGCTTCAGCATCCTTCGGAGATTTGCCCAAGATTCGGACATCTCCCATTCCTATACTCCAATGGACTCAATTGCTCGCACACATTATCGCACACTTGTACTTGCTGTTTTATATCTTGGGTGTTTTACCACGTAGGAGTTCTTATCTGTTCCTGAACGTGGGTGCCTTGTGGTTTGAAAGTCACGCTAGGAGCACGCCTCGGGGACCATGTAGTGCAACTTATCATTTCGGGTGCACACGAAATAATAAGTTGAAATGCATGGAAATCCTGGTGAACTCTGTGTTTGATCTAATAACCATGATGGAATCCAATTCTCTGGTTGAGCTTCTTGCTTATGATTTCTTTATGATTCCTTGTTATCTGTTCTGGAATCTGATGTCTTGTCTTTGATCTTGACAGAAGATGGCAGGACGTCGTGACGGTCGTGTTGGTGGTTGCGTTGGTGGCCGAAATAGCGGTGGACGTAATGGGGGTCGTGGTAACATCAGCATGACCCAGGCGAAGCTGAATAATCTGATCCAGGAGCACGTGGCAGCTGCTATTGCTGCGCAGCAGACCGCCCAACAGGGCCATGGTGGTAATTTAATTACCCCTACCCTCATTCCTTATCTCTTGTCGTGTGATGTTCGTTTTCTGACCGTGTTGCTTATTGTAACAGGGGGTGCTTTTCATCCTCCACCACCTCCACCTCCTCCAGTCCACTGTACTTATAAGATGTTCCAGGACTGCAAGCCCCATAACTTCAGTGGGACTGAGGGAGCTGTGGGACTGCTCCGCTGGTTGGAGAAGGTTGAGTCAACTTTCTCCATGTGTAACTGCCCCGAGGAGTTTCGTGTGAAGTATGCATCGGGACGTTTGAGGGACGTGCCTTGACTTGGTGGAATTCGACTGTGCAGACTATTGGCTTACTGGAGGCCCATGCGTTTCCATGGACCGAGTTTGTGTTTCGTTTGAAGATGGAGTATTGTCCCAGGGATGAGATTAAGAGTTTGGAGCACGAGCTGTGGAATCATCAGATGGTGGGATCTGAGATAGAGGAGTATACCACTCGCTACCATGAGTTGGCACTTTTGTGCCCGGACTCTGTGACACCTGAATATAACGCTATTGAGTTCTACATTAGTGGGTTGGTGCCTGAGGTTCGCGGGTTGGTGACCGCGAATGATGCTACTACACTTCGGGATACCATTCGGTTGGCTCATAGGTTGGCTAAACAGAAGGTTCAGGAGGGTGTTTTGCCTCCTAAGGGTACTGTGGCAAAGACCTCTGATGGCAACAAGAGGAAATGGGAGAGCGCGGGTAAGGGTATGGTTTAGCCTCAGCAGCAGCAGCAGAGGAAGTTTGAGACTACGGGTTCATCTTCTGGACAGAGGCAGGGTGGGTATACTGGTAGACTGCCTAAGTGTGATCGTTGTGGGTATCATCATGTGGGAAATTGTAGTTATTGTACCTGTTGTAAGAAGAACGGGCATCAGGCCCAGACATGTAGGGTGAATCTTCAGACTCAGCAACAGGTGGTTGCCCCTACTACTACTACTACCACTGCTGCACCTAGGGGTAATCAGGGATGCTTCAACTGTGGGGAGACAGGGCACTTTAAGAAGGATTGCCCCAAACTGAAGTAGGGGAATGCTGGGAGGAATGACAGGGGTAACGGGGGTGGCGGCAGGAACGCGCACGCCTTCGTTATTGGGTCGGGCGAGGACCGTCAGGATCCGGATACTGTTACTGGTACGTTTCTTCTTTGTGATCGTTATGCCTCTATTTTATTTGATTCGGGTGCCGACAAGAGTTTTATATTTGTTGAGTTTAGCCGACTGTTAGACATAGTACCGACGCCTTTAGAGGTTAAGTATTTAATTGAGTTGGCTGAGGGTAAGAATATTGAGGCAACTCATATTCTTAAGGGATGCCAGTTGGAACTGTCGGGGTTATCTTTTCATATCGATCTCATGCCGGTGTCATTGTGTAGTTTCGACGTTGTAGTAGGTATGGATTGGTTGTCCTTGTATCGTGTGAAAATCGTTTGCTTTGATAAATCATTTGCCTCCCTCTCCCGGATGGAGAGATTCTCTTGGTTCATGGCGAGAAAAGTGGGGTTCCTTTGAGCATCATTTCGTATATGAAAGCGTATAAGTATTTACGTAAAGGGTATTCTGCTATCTTAGCTCTTGTTTCGGTTTCATCTGACAATGAGAAGAGGATCGAGGACATTCTTGTTGTTCGTGATTTTCCCGACGTATTTCCCGACGATTTGCCTGGTCTTCCACCTCACTGTCAGGTTGAATTTAACATTGATCTTACGCTTGGTGCGGCACCTATTGCCCGAGCTCCTTACCGCATTGCACCTCCCGAGATGCAAGAATTATCTAATCAACTGCAGGAGTTGTTGGAAAAAGGATTCATTCGACCTAGTTCATCCCCGTGGGGAGCTCCTATCCTATTTGTTAAAAAGAAAGATGGGAGCCTTCGTATGTGCATTGACTACCGGGAACTGAACAAGGTAACCATCAAGAATCGTTACCCGCTTCCTCGTATTGATGATTTATTCGATCAGCTCCAAGGCTCCAGTTTTTATTCCAAAATTGATCTGAGGTCTGGATATCATCAACTGCGGGTACAAGAAGCTGACATTCCAAAGACCACCTTTCGTACACGTTATGGCCACTTCGAGTTCCTGGGCATGCCCTTTGGTCTCACGAATGCACCTGCTATTTTCATGGACTTGATGAACCGCGTTTGCAAGCCCTATCTTGATAAATTCGTCATCGTGTTTATTGATGATATCCTGGTTTATTCTAAGAACGGGACAGATCATGAGGAACACTTACGGTTAGTCTTGGAACTTTTGAGATGGGAGCAGTTGTATGCTAAGTTCTCAAAGTGTGATTTATGGTTACGTGAAGTACAATTCCTAGGGCATGTGGTTAATGAACTAGGAATTCATGTCGATCCGGCCAAGATCGAAGCTATTAAGGACTGGGAAGCACCAAAGACACCCTCTGAGGTGCGGCAATTCCTAGGTCTTGCGGGTTACTATCGCCGTTTCATTGAGGGATTTTCGAAGATCGCTCAACCCCTCACCACTCTTACCCAGAAGGACCGAAAGTTTGACTAGGGAGAACCGCAGGAATCAGCATTTCAGATGCTGAAGCTTAAACATTGCTCTGCACCTATCTTATCCTTACCTGAAGGTACGAATGATTTCATTGTGTACTGTGACGCTTCCATTCGTGGTCTCGGTTGTGTGTTAATGCAACGCGGGAAAGTTATTGCCTACGCTTCTCGCCAACTTAAGGTCCATGAAAAGAACTACACCACTCATGATTTAGAGTTGGGTGCAGTGATCTTTGCGTTGAAAATCTGGAGACATTACTTGTACGGTACCAAGTGCGATGTATACACCGATCACAAGAGTCTCCAGCATATTTTCGACCAGAAGGTGTTGAACATGCGGCAGCGACGCTGGGTTGAACTCCTGAACGACTATGACTGTGCTATCAAGTACAATCCTGGCAAGGCGAACGTTGTGGCGGACGCCTTGAGCGGGATGGAGTCTGTGAAACCTCGTCGTGTTCGAGCCTTACAGCTCACCATTCATTCTTCGTTGCCTGACCAAATCCGTTCTGCACAATTGGAAGCTTTGAAGGAGGAAAACCTTAAAGCTGAAACCATGCACGGTGCTGATAACCACCTCGAGCTTGGGTTTGATGGCCTGCATTACTTTGCCGAACGAATTTGGGTTCCCTTATTTGGGGGTTTGCGGGAGCTTGTCATGGACGAAGCTCACAAATCCCGGTATTCTATTCATCCGGGTTCCGATAAGATGTATCAGGACCTAAAGATACTCTATTGGTGGCCCAACATGAAGGCTGACATAGCTTCGTATGTTAGCAAATGTCTGACCTGTGCTAAGGTCAAGGTGGAGTACCAGAAGCCGTCTGGTCTTCTACAGCAACCATAAATTCCGAAATGGAAATGGGAACGGATTACAATGGATTTTGTGACCAAACTTCCGAAGTCGCCCAGTGGTTGTGACATGATCTGGGTGATTGTCGACCTGTTGACAAAGTCCGCACATTTTCTCGCTATTAAGGAAACTGACAGTCTGGAGCGATTGTTGGTTTCCAAGCACGGGGTGCCCGTCTCTATCATCTCCGATCGTGATTCCCGTTTAGCTTCACGTTTCTGGAAGCAATTACATAAAGCGTTAGGTACTCAACTGGACATGAGCACCGCATATCATCCGCAAAGTGACGGTCAGAGCGAGCGGACGATTCAGACGCTTGAAGACATGCTTCAAACATGTGTCATCGATTTCGGTAAGAATTGGGAGGTTCACCTACCGTTGGTGGAGTTCTCTTACAACAATAGTTACTACTCCAGCATTAAGGCGGCACCGTTCGAGGCTCTGTATGGACGGAAGTGCCGGTCCCCTCTTTGTTGGGCCGAGGTGGGCGAGAGCCAACTCACTGGCCCAGAAATGGTGTACGAAACTTCCGAAAAGATCGTACAAATTCGTAATCGTATGTCGGCAGCTCGTGATCGTCAGAAGAGCTACGCTGATCGTCGTCGCAAACCTTTGGAGTTCCAGGTTGGCGACAGGGTCTTATTGAAGGTATCTCCATGGAAGGGTGTTATACGCTTCGGGAAGCGCGACAAACTTAACCCTCGTTATGTCGGACCGTTCCCAATTCTGGACCGTATTGGGCCGGTGGCATACAAACTTAACTTACGAGCCGAGCTTAGTGGCGTGCATAACGTCTTCCATGTCTCGAATCTTAAGAAGTGTTTGGCGGACGAATCTCTCGTAGTTCCTCTCGAAGAAATCAAAGTTGATGATCGTTTACGTATCGTGGAGGAACCGGTTGAAATCCTTGATTATAAGATTCGTAGCCTTCGTCGGAGTAAAATCCGCATCGTTAAGGTTCGTTGGAATTCAAATCGTGGACCGGAGTTCACGTGGGAACGAGGAGATCAGATGAAGGCTAAGTACCCTCATCTATTTCCTAAGCGTGCTTTTGAATCGAACTATGTTGCTTCCAAAACTAAATGAATCTCGGGTCGAGATTCCTTTCAACTGGGGGATGATGTAACAACGGGAAAATTTTTCTTTTCTTTCTTCCTTTCGTCTCTTCATCTCCGGACTTCATTAAATTTTCGGGACGAAAATTCTTTCAACTGGGGGATGATGTGACACCCGGCATATTCAGGTTAATACTTTTCATATTTTACATACATGCGTTTCATACTTTACATACATACGAGTCTACCTCAACGAAAACATTGAAAACAACTACTTAAGATAGGATTTTTATCGTTTAAACATGATTGTTCTTGTGTTATTAGCATGTTTCTGATCTAAATAAGTTAATATGATAATAATCTAGGAATTTGAAGGTTCATAGATGTGTAATATTGATATTAGGCATTTTGACCCGTTTGGGCGATTATGGTGGATTGATGATGATATGTTGTGTTTTGTTGATTATTTAAGGATAGGGTTTACTCTAGGATGATGCTAGAACAGTAGGATAATGTCGGATAACGTCGTTATGTGATGAAATCTGAGTATTTGCTATTTAGGGTAAGTTTTACATGTTGATGTGATGCTTACATGCAAGTTATGCTATTTTGGGAAACCGCGTGCATTCGGAACAGCTAGGGTGATGATAAATTAGGGGTTTTTGCTTGAAGTAGTTGGGTTAATGTTTTGGGTTGGGTTGGGTTGGGTATTGGGTGTTTACGCATGTTTCAGATCTAATTTGGGGGGTTAAACGCGCAAAAAGGATGGAACAGACCTGTACTAGCGAGTAGGAGTTCTAATCGCTAGTGTTATAGGTGATTAGCTCCTAATTGCCTGATATACATGCGAATAGAAGCCCTATTCGCCCCAACAACTGGCGAGTACAATCCTAATCCCCACTTCTACTAGTGATTACAATCCTATTCGCTAGTTTGATTCCTAATCGCGTGTAATGCTACATTGTATAATTTTTTTCAATCCTATTGGGACTGACAGACCCCACCCGTCGGCTGGGAGCCGGGCGGGTGCATATTGTCTCGGTCATAAGCTAAATCGTTTCGGGCAAAATCATATATCGTTGTTTGTAATGGTTTCCGGTCATAGCAGTATTATTCATGCGTCTAGCTAACGCTATCATTTCTAACGTAGTGATAACATGATGGCTTTTATTACTTAAACATTTAATATAAAACCTGTGAACTCACCGGCATTATTTGCTGACGTTTTTAGCATGTTTGTCTCAGGTCGTTGAGGTAGCAGCTTATCATAGGCGCACGGAGTCACACGGCGTCTAGGATTCATATGCATTTTACTTATCTTTTTCAGACTTACGTACTTTTACATTTTGGGTTGTAATAAAGTTTACGCTTCCGCAGCGATGGATTTATGAAAACTTGATGGCTTGTTTATGTCATTTTTACGAACCATATAGTGTCGTTTATTGTGACCGTTGACTTAGATCCTGGTTTGTCACGCGCCTCGCGGTAAAACCTTGCACGTGGAATTTGAGGGTGTGACAATAAAAGAATAAGAAAACAAAAACCTACATAATTTGTTATAAATTCCTACAAGTACTTAATACAACATAAAAAAACTTACATGTGAAGTATGCCAGATCCGTTTGGACCACCACGAGTCTTGACTAGGTCCCCACCGTGGTATGTTCATGGATCGTCGCCAAGCATAATCGTTGGTGGTCTAGCAAGTGAAGTACGCCAGATCCGTTTGGACCACCTCCGGATCTAGGACCATCGGATCTTGACTCAAAACATCAAAGATCAGTTACCCCACCATTTGGATCTTAAAACCATGAGAAGAGATACATGGGAGGAGAGAGATATATGATAGGATGTATACAAATGAGAAGATGGAGAGAGGTATGAGAGGAGAGATAATGTGTCGGAGTTAAAGTAGTGAGGTATTTAATGGTGAGTAAAAGACATACATGCCCTTGGTCATATCTAGAACAAAGGATACCTAGAGGAATAAGAGCTATGGGTTGGGTTTTTTAAGTTTCTTTAACTGGGATGGGTTTTCTAGTTATAATTCCCGTATATATATATATATATATATATATATATATATATATATATATAGTGGAGAGTTCAAATGAGAAGAAGTTTTATTGTACGAAGAAAAAGAAGAAATTTAAACCAATAGAAATCTTCCATTTAATAGTTGTATTTAATGTTAAATAAATTTTTATGTTTTTGTAACTCCCATAAACTAGTTAAATAAATGAAATCATAATTGTTTTTCAAATATATATCTTCAAAGCAAATATAATTTATAGTGAAGGATAAATTTCGGTATGTGTAGGATGAATTTCTACATGTGTAGGATAAACCTAATGATATTTTCGATATGTGTAGGATAAAAGTATGACAATTTCGATGTGTGTATGATGAATTTTGATATGTGTAGGACAAGTTTTGATGTGTGTAAGATAAAATATTTAAAAGTAATTAATTGAATAATTAATGTGAAATGAGTTAAAGTATTTAATGTTATTTTTTCTTTTTCTTCTCAAGTTGAGATTATATATATATATATAGGGAAAGTATACATTGAAAACCCCCTTGAGTTAAGAAAACTTAGAAAACCCATGTAAAAACCATCTAAAAAAACTTTTTATTTTTTGAAAAATTACAGAAGGTAACATATTTGTATTTAAGTGTTTTGGGCCAAAAAAATAAAAAAAACGCCAAGGGAATTTAAAAAAATAAATAAACAACCCAAATTTTGTAACAACGCTGTTAACATATGTTAGAAAGCAGCAAAGATATGTTAACAGCGCTGTAACATATGTTAAAAGGGCAGAAAACATATGTTGACAACGCTGTTACAAAGTTTGCGTTGTTTATTTTTTTAAAAGTATCCCATCGGCGCTTTTTTAATTTTTTTGGCCCACAACGTTTAAAAACATGTATGTTACCTTGTATAATTTTTTTCAAAAAAGAAATTTTTTTAGATGGTTTTTACATGGGTTTTCTAAGTTTTCTTAACTCAAGGAGGTTTCCAATTTATCCTTCCCCTATATATATATATATATATATATATATATATATATATATATATATATATATATATGTTTAGGATCCTGTACAAAGTACATTTTTCGTGAGAAGTGTGAGAAGGACTAAGAATTGACATGTAGACATCATGCTTTGGATTTAGGAATGATGTTTTAGGTTGTTTTAACTTGAAAAACACCAAACACAACAATCTAAAACACAATACAATGTATTATAGTCATTAAATTTAAAAAACAACTAAAACACACTACTTTACGCTTAAAACACACTGCTTATGTTCTTAGCATGGTGTTTTAAGTTTTAAGCCTAAAATACATTGTTTTCGGTTTTTAATTGTTATGTTTGGTTTTTTTATAGGCAAAACAATCCAAAACATCACGATTAAGTTCAAAAAATGATGCCTAAGTATCAATTTTTAATACTTCTCACACTTCTCATAAAAAAAACACTTTGTACACGATCTTGACCATATATATATATATATATATATATATATATATATATATATATATATATATATATATCAAACACTACAATTAGGGCCAGGTTAACCATTTTGAAGGCCCAAAACAAAACTAAAATTTGGCACCTTTTTTCCTTCTAAAAAAAGGGTTTTCAGTTTCCTCTATGTTTGCTTGTTTAGTAGCTTTAGTTTCTTCCCCTATAAGAAGTATCACATATTAAGAAAACATTATCTAGTTTGTTCCTTAGAGATTTATATTTTGAGTTTTTAATTGGGGTGAAAATTTTTAAGAACAAACTTATATAAGGAAACATATAGCTCTTAAAAAATTTATAAAGTTGTTTTTTTTTTTGTCAAATAAAGTTGTCAAAAAGTTTTATTATCTGGTTGTAGTAAATGGAGAACATAATTCTTGATTTTTTGTGATATAAATATAGGCATAAATGTAATAACATAGATTGGAAGCAATGGTGTAACTTTGAAGTGATGTAATTGGTTGGTGACTACGGCTTGAATGTTTCGTCTTGGAACAATCTTGCCTGCTTGTCGGTTTGTTAATAAAGTATACTTAAAAGAAAGTAAATGGAAAACACAAGCCATGAGTATTTCTTAGTTCATTCAATATTATTTAGTATGACTATATGAGGAAGCATAAAGGTATTTAGAGACTATTAGATTTCCTCGTTTAAATCACTTAAACACGAAGTTTCTGTAGCTTTTATAAATGAATTATTGGCGTTTTAAACCTCTTAAAATGTGGTTTTGTGTCATAGGTTAATTTGGTTGGGTATTATAAGCAGTAATTAAATTAGAAGATAATCTGACATAGAATTTATAATAAAAATGTAATTGTTTTATAGTCACTTGCATTATTGGTTGTAAAATTTTATTTTGTAAATATTGATATGTGAAAAAAAAAATCATGTTAAAGGTTATCAAAAAATCGAGTTAAAGGAATTCCAAGAAACATTTAAAGTTAAGTTAGAATTTACCAACGGTTTACAAAAATGATAATTTTAAAATAAATATTTAGTTAATTGTGATTAACTTTCCACAGAGAAAATTTGTCGCTATTGATCCCAAAATGTAGAAATGAAGTTTGTGACATAAATTATAGTAGTTGTTTTTTACGGCCGCAATGCGGCCGTGACTTAATATTGCGTAAGCGATCAAACACTGAATGTATAAACAATTTCATTAATCATTTGGGCTAAGCATATTTACGTTAAGAACATCATATTTACATTAGAATAAAATGTGGTAAGTCAATTATTGATGTTATGCCAGCTAAGATAATCAAATCTTAAACTATAAAGGTCATGAGTTTTGAGTTGATTAGGGTCATACATGCATCACCTACGCATTTAAACGGTATTCAAAGTAGCAGAAAATCGAGGAAAATGCTAAGTTGGGTGGAGGTTATCATGGAATGAGTTGTTCCGAATCAAATATTCATTGATCAAAGCATTCACGCATTCTCTCTCTAATCTCTTTCTTAGACACACAGAGACATCTCTCTCTCTCTCTCTCTCTCTCTCATATGCTGCACCAAATCACAACTCCTAACAACACTAAAACAGCGAAAGACTGTACTTGCTTCAAGCAAAGAATGAATGTGGAACTTGAGATACTGGAACAATAGCCACTTGACTTGGATAAACATTGCAGAGATCTTTGCATGCCTAATTATACAAATAAAAAGAATAAATCAACACCTAATATTGTAAGTAACATCGTTTATACCCGTCCTCGTCTAAACAGAAAATAAAGAAAATAAACTAAGATAATCAGTCAAATGTACCTCATTAATGTCACATTGCTTTTCAGCTTCAATATAAATAAAACCGTTAACATGCTCAACCACAAAAGCAGCAGTTATTTGTAACTTTGTTCCAAAAGCTTTTACATCAACAGACTTCTGTATAAGGCAGAAGACTGAATGCCTCTCACGTCCAACCTACAGCTAAAATTTTGTATCAAGCAACAAATACGTGAGACTATTAGAGTTGAACAGTCAGCAACAACAAATATACCGTGCTTTTAACATTCCAAATTGTTGGATCCTTCACTAACGACGTCATAAACATGTTGCTTTCATCCATCCTAGCAGTTCGAGGTCAGTCTTCTGCATATTTAACAAAATTAGCACCTGGTTTATAGCGTTCTTCCATTAGTTTATCCATCTCCTCTTCATCCATCTCCACAACCTTAGAGAGTCTTTGGTTCCACCTTGACTTCTGGAGCAGGGCCAAGATCATCTTAAAAATACACCTCAGCAGACTAAAATTAATTAATAATTAATAAATTTAGAATGGGGCCAAGATCATCTTAAAAATACACCTCAACAGACTAAAATGAATTAATAATTAATAAATTTAGAATGCGACTTTTAAACATTAAAAAAACGAAACATTGTAAAATGAATACCCAAACTGCAGGATATTTAACAACGACAATTCGAAACCTAAATTTATAGCTCAAGTGATACACAACGCACACCCTTCATTGACATACACACATTGTTTTACAAACGAATTTTCTTTTAAAATGTTGAACTACGAAAACAACACACACCAAGCGTTTTTCTTGAAATGCCATGGCTCCACAACCTAGGCGTTTTAAGATAAAAAATACCTTAATGTCCCTACATTCAACTTTGTGTAAAGCAACCTAAAACTCTCTCCGAGTGTTGCAGTATAATAATTCGATTTAGAATCAGAGCGAAAACATACCACAAAAGCAATTTGTAGATTATAAAGCTTCATTTTGGCTTAATCCCTGAATCCTGCACTGCAACAACACCACCCTGCTCACTCCTCGCCACCACCTTGAACCCGGCTGCCAAGTCCACCATGAGTCATCCACACACTTCACAGAATAGTAATAAGAAAAACTCTGACACTCTCTCCCTCACACACACAGACATCTCTCTTTCTCTCTCTCTCTATCCCTCTCTCTCTCTCTGTGTCTCTATCTCTCTCTTTCTCTTTCTCTAGAAGATGAGGAGTAAAAATACTCTATAAGAAATTCCACAGCCAGATCCTTAAGGCTGACTTTCTGCAAATGATTTTTAACCTTCAATATTGCATTCTCAATGCAATGTTTCTCCCCACAATCATAATCATTCAAATAGAGTATCACCCGATGATCATTATGAACATTCTTAATCCCTCTTCACAGCCACGAAGCACCTCCGTCTACAGCCACATGATCCAACCCCACCATCCACAGCCACGAAACACCACCATCAAATCCGTCATTGAACCCGTCATCCAACCCACCACCATCAAAACCCTGAAAAAACACCTTTTGTTCATCTTCGTCGTTCACAGTCATCATCGAACCACCATCGTCACCTGTTCAGATGCCAAACCACCCTCATCGAACCCCTGAAAACCAACATCTGTTCATTAGACTCCTCCCCTACAACACAACATGAATCTTTAATAATGATAATAATAATAATAATAATAATCTTCACCTGACCATGATCGGAGGATCTGTTTACAACCACCTACCACCGCCTTCTACAGCCACATCATCGAACCTCAACCCGTCATCGAACCCACCACCATCACCACGAACTACCACCGTGTGCAGCCACATCACCGAACCCCACCATCCACAGCCACGAAACACCGCCATCAAACCCGTCATCGAACCCACCACCATTGAAACCCTGAAAACCATGCCTGTTTGTCTTCGTCACTGTCGATTCAGATCCCAAACCACCCTCATGACGAACCCCATTCACATCCCAAACCACCCCTCATCTTCTATAGAGATAGAGAGAGAAAGAGAGAGAGAGGGAGAGATGTCTTTGTGTGTGTGTAGAGAGAGATGTGTGTGTGTGTAACAGAGAGATTAGAGAGAGTGTGGGGCGGTTATGTCTGTGTGTATGTGTAACAGAGAGATTAGAGAGAGTGTGTGGTGGGCGGTTACGTGTAAGAGAGAAAGGGAAGAAGGAAACATGGCAAGCTCTCAAATGACCAAGATACCCTTAAAAATATCTATAATTACAAGGGTAGGTTAAACAAAAAAAAAAAACTCAAAAAACGGGACTCAGGGATTCGAACCTGAGCAGGCCACCTTTAACATAACCACCAGACCAACACTAACAACTTGATAAAGTCTTTAAACTTAAACTATATAACAAATGAAAAATTATTATGAGGAATTGTGATGGTAGTGTTCAATTAGTAGAAGTATAAAGTGAAGTATAATTCCAAAGTAAAGTATGAACGTCACATCTATACTATATTATAATGCATGAGGTTAGAGTAATTTAAAATACTTAAAAATTAAGAACTTTATTTTTATTAATAACCTTAAAATGAGGGGTAAAATAGCCATTCAAACACTTTTACATTTTGATACATTATTTTAGTTACAATTTAATCCCTTAAACTTACTCAACTTTTGCTTATTTAAATTACTAGTCAGGTGTCCATGCGTTGCGGCGGGAAACAACATTTAGTTAACATGTGCATTGTGTGTTGTACTTTAACCAATTATACTGTAAATCTTAAATTTAAGAGGTCAATAAGAAATGCATTATAATATAGTATAGATGATTTTAGTTCATTTTTCGTTTGTTTTCGTTTCGCTTATTACTTAACCGTAACATATCATTTTTAAATTAAAAAAAAACTATAGCAATACTATACTCAAATTAAAGAGAAAAAAAAATGTTCGTTTATACGGTGTAATAATATTAGGAAAATATTAACGTATAAAAAAATTATGGACGTTTAAAAATCGTGGGGGTAGTTGGTTAAAGTAAGGGT
This sequence comes from Ambrosia trifida, assembly GCA_028751855.1. Lineage (NCBI taxonomy): Eukaryota > Viridiplantae > Streptophyta > Magnoliopsida > Asterales > Asteraceae > Ambrosia > Ambrosia trifida. The sequence continues at coordinate 99,281,867 of CM054124.1, read as the reverse complement.
GAAAAGTGTAATTGTTATCTATATAAACTTTCCATAATAGGAGAAGCGTGAGTGACATCAGAAAGCTGATGTGTCAAGCGGAGAGACAATCCACCAATGCCTGTATGATGCAATAGGTGACGTCACTAATCAGCTTAAAATCTAAAATTAAATAATTAACTAATGCCAATTGCCTGAACAGTGGTAATAATGTCACTTGCCTAAACATTGGTTGTTAATAAATTAATTAAATATTGCCACTTGACACAACAGAGTTTTCTAGGACTGTTGATTTAAATTTGAGCTCCAAATTCAAATTCAAATTTCAAATTCGATACCCCATTACACAACGATATAAAGGTATCATGTCCCTCTCTTTCTATCAAATAATTTTTAAATCTCTCAAATAATTTTTAAATCGTAACAGATGCTTCTCTCACATTCATGTTCACGTTGAAGGATTCGAGTATCAGGTAACCTAATTCTAATCGATCTTATCAATAAGAATAAAATTTATCCGTTTTGGTTTTCAATAACCCTCAATCTTTTTTCTGCTCCATTAGCAACCAGAGTATTTACGTTGAAAAAGGTGTCGACTTTGAAAGATTCTTACAATCAAAGGAAAATATTAGTTATCCCATTACCATCGGTTGTAGATTTTGGGACACCCGGCATATTCGGCTTAAACATTTTAGTAACATCTAAGTCTACCTTAGCGAGAAACGTTTATAAACGGACTTAACTGGGTTAGTTGAGTCGGGTCAAGTTAGGATTGTCCGGGGTTCAATGATCTGGAGGATCATTGGGAGTCATTTTGGGATTACAATAGTACCGGGTCCCGTTGTTGGTGACATTACATGAACTAATTAAGTATAAATACCAAACTTTGTCATTTTTCACCATTTCACAAACCCTAACCGTCTCAAAACACTCTCAAACGATTTTAATCACTAAGGAAGGAGTTTTTGCTCTTCTTTTTCATAATCTAACCTATCTACAACATCTAAACAAGAATCCAAGGTGTGTTCTTGATCCTAAAACCTTTTTAAAGCATTTTAATTCGTTTTCATCTAACCCTAATTGTCCGGATCTGTTCTAAGGGTGTTTTCATGATTAAAAACCTTTTAAACATCTTTCTAAATCAAAACCCTATCATTTAAACATAGGTCTTCATGATGATAAACATACGTAAATTGTGTATTATGTGGTGTTATGTGTTGTTCAATGATTTGCTGCTGTATCTATGATAGAAACATGATATAGGATTGTTATTGATGCTAGATTATTGTTGTTTAGGGTTAGAATTGGATAGATGGTGATGTTATGGGTATTTTGGGGGTTTTAACGAATCTAGACTTGATGCATGATATTTATGATCAATAGAACTAATAAGGAAAATCGAACACTCGACAAACTGAGCATTTTAAGGTGAATATGAATCGATTTCAAAAGTTTCCAAATTGGGTAAAGAATCCATGCATGATTGTGACGTTTCCATATTTCTTACCATTTTAGGAAAGGGCTGAAATAGACGTATTATTGGGGGAAATCGGTGGGGTTTTGTAGGGATAAGTATTACATACTTTACTGCTGTGTTTGATGATGTTTCGAGGTGTTTCGAATGTGTTTGAAGCGTTTTTAGGAAAATTTGTACAACAGGGGCGAACCTGGACTCCTTCGACCAATCGGGTGGGCGAAGGAGAAAATCCAGGGTCGAACGTGGAAAACGTTGGGCGAACCTGATCAAACGGTCGAACGTGGAAAAACGGGCGAAGGAGATTTAATCTGGGCGAAGGAGATTTTATCTGACTGGTTCGACCGTTCTGATGCAGAAATGAGATTTTTGATGCAAACTAAGTGTTTTATGCTTGAACCTTGTGTGTAATCTATGTGTACTTGATTAATTAGGGTAATGAGTCACCAACGGGATGTCGGGTCGGTCTAGTGTGTCGGTTAAACATTTAAACACGTTTTAAAACATACGTGGTTACGATCTAGACAATCGGGGACTAGATAACCTTATGGTTATTAGTCGGAACACTTATGTGAACATTTTGATAGATCTCCGGTAGAGGGATTATCAAGGGCTTAGCATTTTTACTTGTAACCGAAGAACGCTATCTAAGGTGAGTTCACGGCCCCACTTTTACTGCTTTAACTTTTGGGGGAGAAAACATGCGCTAAACTATTTTGGTAACATATGTCATACTATGGTTTTTAACTTGTATTGCTATACGATCTTTGAAAGTCCCGGGGGAAACCATGAATGTGCGGGGATGCACAACGGGGGAAATGTGGATAGATCTATTGGGCGTGACCCGCCCCACTCGTCGGCTTGGAGGGCCGGGTGGGTGCATATTGTCTCGAACAGGAACATTGGTATCATGCTGAACATTCGGGCTGCTTAAACATATGCTAAACATTGCTCAACGTGTCTAGTAATGGTTTCCAATCATAGTAGTAATAAAACATACGCCTAGCTAGCGTACTTGGTAACATTGATATAGTATGGACATGGTAACGTTTTGGTAACTTTGGTAACTTATTAAACAAACCTGTGAACTCACCAGCATTATATGTTGACATCTTTTTGGCATGTCTTTCTCAGGTCGCTAAGGTAGCAACAAATGGAACTAGGCGCACGGGTCTGCATTGGCGTCTAGATTTAGTTCATGTTTTGAAATAAACACTTGGTATATTTGGGTCTATGGTTTGTAACTTGTCTAATGCTTCCGCTACTGATTTTGAGTTTATGAAAACCATAACTTTTGAATGTCACGTATCTTCATATAGAGTGGTTTATTGTGACCGTTGACTTGGATCCTGGTTTGTCATGCGCCTCGCGGTAAAAATCCGCAAGTGGAAATTGAGGGTGTGACAGATTGGTATCAGAGCCAATGGTTATAGTGAACTAGGACTGCATGTAGAGTCTGGTCTATAGCCGAGTCGCACACACTAGATGGTCACATACTTTGAGTCTATTAGTGGGATACGTACTAACGTTGTCGGGGTGTCTTTACATCATCATCATGCTTCTCCATTACATCATCCGCTTTTACTTGGGTTCTTACCTACTCTCGTCTTCTTCTTCTGGATTGAAGAAGGAGGGGTTGATTTGTTGGTTCTAGCACACACATGCCTTCTTACACTTGCACCTATCGTAACACGTTACTAGGCGACGATATTCGGTGACCGGAGTCTGGATTAGGGGTACATCTGGAGGACCATGTAGAGCGGTTTATCATTTCGGGTGCACACAAAATAATAAACTGAAATGCATGAAAATCCCGATGGACTTCGAGTTTGGATGTAGAGTCCTGGATTTGTGCCTAAGTTAACTCTTGTAAATTTCTAGTGGTTGACACTAGAAGTGAATCTGAACCCCTCGATTTCTTGATTTGTTAGATCATGTCTGGTGCTCGCGGTGGTGGACGTCGTGGTGGCGGCGGTGGCCGTGCTGGCGGCGGTGGTCGTGCTGGAAGCTGTGGTCGTGGTAACATCAACATGACCCAAGCGGAGCTGAACAACTTGCTACAACAGCAAGTGAACATGGCTATGGCTAATTTCCAGGCCGGGATGTGACAACCTGCACCCTTCACTTTTCATAAATGTGCATAATTGGTTCCTCAACTATTTCAAAATTTTCATTTTTTACCCTCGTAATTTAATAGGACCAAAATTCACAATTTAATAAAACTTATAATTTTTATAAGTAAAAGTATGCACGTTTTATGCTCACATCTACACCTGAGCACGTATGTTTCAGAACTTGATACTCAAAGCCCTTAATTTTCGGTCCTAAAACAACTTAGAAACAGAAGGAAACAAGTCAATAACTAAAAATTGATTAAATTAGAAAAATTATTTTTTTTATCCCTCGCGGTCCGCTAAGACAGTCAAACAGTCAAAGTTCCAGTCAAAGTCTTAGTCAAAAGTCCTAGTCAAAGTCTCAGTCAAAATCCTAGTCAAAGTCCTAGTCAAATAGTCGATTCATCTTAAAACCTTACTTTATTTTGTTGACCAATTTTAAAGTGTAATTGAATCCAAAACTAGTATAAAAACCCCCATTACACTTTGCACCTCTAAATCGATTGTTTCAATTCTATTAAACTCTCCCTCATACCTTTCTTCTAGAGTATATTACTTCTACAATTGAAGCTTTTATTATAAACTTTTGTAATTGGCGAATTGGAAGCTTGATATTTTTTTTACTATTCGGTTTCTTTTCTTCTAAATTGGACTAGTTTCGTTGTTGAATCTTTGGATTGCTCGCATTTTCACGCTCGCTTAGTCATCTAGTCATTTTGCGAAAGTGAGTATTTCCTATCCCCTTTTTGCTTTTATTCATTTTTGGGGTGTTACATGTACACTTATACAAATTGCAAATACAAGTTCACATTTTTACAATACAATTCTAGTACTATGTGCATTTGCTTACAAACGTGTTTTATGCTTAGACATTTCATGTAGAATACATTTGTACTTAGTGAAATCATTAACATTGTACAAGCCGACCTTAACATTGGATAACGCTATTGGATTGACAACCCGCCTAGGTTGATTCTCCCCCTTTTTCATCGGAGAATCCATGGTCATTGTTAAGTTATTATCCATTTATTGGATAAGTACACCGCCATTCATTTTAGTACATTATATAGTCACAGGATTGATTTCGCTCATTTGTATGATACATATTTTACATAAATGCAATGTAGCTTGCACTTGAATTGTATAACATTTTTCCAACTTACTATATGTATTAAAACTAGGAATGCTCACCAACATTTCATATGTTGACAAAACTTATTTTGTACATGTTTCAGGTGCAGTTTGATCTTAGTTCCATAGCATTGGATTTTAGTGCTTGCTTTTAATAATTTATTTCAAATTTCATTTTTTGTTCAGACTTATGTATTTTTCTCATTTCATCCATGTAAGAAAATTTAAATTATTCAATAATATATTTACATTTTAGTACCATGTGCTTTTGAACAATCGTCACTACGTGACACCTCGATGATTCCGCCATCGGTTGGGGTGTTACAGATTGGTATCAGAGCCATGGTTATAGGGAACTAGGTTATTAGAATGCCTTTTAGCCTAGTCTATAACCAAGCTTACATTCATGAGTCCTCTCGTGTTTATTTCTCTTTATCCTATTATTTTCTTTCAAGATATTTTCGCTATGATTCTTTCTCGTTATTCTTTCGGTGTGTTGTTTAATGAAGAAGATACTCGTATTTCACAAACGAAACGATATCACCAAGTTAGGAGTGACATCCATACCTTGGTGATTAGTTTCACTCCTCTATATGTTATTTATCTTAGGAATATATCTTTAAGATAGGAGTGACATCCACACCTCAAAGAGTATTTCTTTCAAAAAGGAACTTAACCAGTAAGCTGGGAGTGATATCCTTAACTTAGTGATTGGTTGCATTCCACAATCGTTTTCAATTTTGAAATACATCTTTGAGTTAGGAGTGAAATCCAAATCTCAAGTATCTATTTTTGCATCTTGTTTTTAATCTCGCTAAAGTTTTGGAATTCACTATTGATGGGGCACGTGCAATCTGGAAGGGTGAGCGCATGTATCCTGAGTTTTCTGTCTAGACCTGGTATTTCGTATAAATCGCAATCAGACGAGGGACCCGTATACCTACCTGGGAACTCTTGGGATGAGCATTCACTTATAGGCTAAAGTACACCCCCACAAGTCACTAGGAAATTTCAAATACTTGAGTTGGTCAAAGTTTCCTATAGAAACAATTCCAATGTTTTATATCATTGATATTTATGTTTGTTTATCATTTGAAGATTCCATTTAATCACTTGATGTTTCATATGCCATTATTCATTGATCATTCGCTTTTGAATCCCTTTTCATCACTACTAAAACTTTTGTTCGATATATTAACGCAAAACGATTAATTTGACAACTTATTCTATAAGTCTTTTCACAAAGCCTATTCGCCAAATTAGAACACACTTTTCATACATCTTGTGCCTTGAAACAAATAGCCCGCTATGAGCCCAAAGAGATGCCTTAACGATCCTGCAAATAAATGATCTTTCAATGTATAAATTTCGTAAAAGTTTGAAAATTTAAAAGGTTTCAAGTTTACCCAGTCTTAACGGGTAACACTTCGATTTTCTCAACATTTCATAACAACTAAAAATTTCCTACTTTTCAAACCACAAGTTAAAGAAATGTTTAAATACAGAAAATTTTATTTTCCAAAATTCGTCAAGGCATCTGGGATCATTCACAACCTTCACATCATTTTAAATCTTGGTCTTTTGAAACACATTAGATTTACACACACTTCATGAAATGGTTTCATCTTGCATTTTATAAACTTGCATTGCATATTTTACAAATCAAATGTAAATCTGCATGTTTTCATATAACGTATCCAATATATGTTTTCGGGAGGAATTTGCATCTAATAATATACCTTATAACACTTTTCAAACTCGACTTCTCGTAAACACATGAAAATGTGTACCTACAAAATCTTTTCATGTGAACCTGTTCTGATCTTAAAACATTCTTTGGTTTCCAAAAAGTTATCCTCATACCAGTAGACTATATGTCTGTTATGCGCACTTTCATTTACAGTAAATTTCATTATTTTTTACACCATTATATTTATAGTTACGTTCGTACATTATCTTATTATTTTTGTATTATTCTTTTGTTGGTAGTTATTTTCACACGTTATTCGCAACTATTCTCGCACTAGTTATTAGTAGTTATTCTTACAACACTAGTTTTGAGCATTAATTTAACTCGTTTACTTTCATTTTGTGCAAATTGTGCGATTTACTTGATTACGTTATGCTATTCTATGCTATACTTATATACTTACATGAACACATATTTGGTATGCATACTTTTTTTTTGCTGTGAGCAAAACCCTGTTATACTTTATATTATTTTGTTCATCATCATGGCCAACGAACATACTAATTGATAGCTCGTATGAGATCTAAGCCAGTTCCCATGTACGACTCGGTTCAGAGTATTCCTCTAACCCGAGGGGAACGGTGTAATCCTTAGAGTTTATCAATATGGTTGTTTAAAGCCCAATGACGTGAACAGAAATTTACCGGTTAAGGGTGAACCCCAAAGGTGAAGAACCCTTAATCATGTCTTATACTTACACATTAATCTCATTACAGTTAAAGGGTGAACCTGAAAGGGGAAGAACTTCTAACCGCATCTTATACTTGAGCAGTATCTACTACTTAACACATTTTGGTTGCACGCATTGTTTCTTGTATTACTTATGTTAGTGTTATGGAAAAGCATAGCACCTTAGTGTAAGGTAAATCGAAGATTACGGTCCAGAACGCAATCATGGATTTACAGGTACATGGGGGTGGTGCGTGATTCTACTTAGGCTATTGGTAGACAATCAGTACGAGTCCAAAGTATTAGTAGTGTGGTGGGTTAGCTGCGGTACACCCTATATATAAGCACGAGCGATGCCGCGGGAGCGAACTAGGAGTCTGACCAAGAACCTACCCATTACTATCTCTTTATTAGATCGTTGACTAATAGCTAGCATTTTCGATAAGAATGTTCTTACACGAGCTTCAATTCGACTTCCTAGAGTCTTTCTCTAGACCATTCACACAGAAAACACAAACTTTCTATACTCTTACACTCTTTGTTAGTCGAAATCCTGTTGCATGTCCTTAATAAAGTTTGGTCAGATACTTCTCTAAAGTAAGGGAAGCTACTATAACACTGCCCTGCCCTCACCAGTTTCATACTTTTCCCAAACCATGCTCATTATAAACTCTTAATTCTCTAACCTTGGGTCACACTTTAAGGATTTTCAAACTCTTATTTTGGGTATTAAACAACTACTTCAAACTTTGTCAAATCATGGTTGATGCATTTCTTAAAATCTACTTGCCTTTTTACAAATGTCTTTTGTTTCATGGAAACCTTCACTTGAAAGTAATTTCGGGACGAAATTTTCTAAAGTAGGGGAGAATGTGACAACCTACACCCTTCACTTTTCATAAATGTGCATAATTGGTTCCTCAACTATTTCAAAATTTTCATTTTTTACCCTCGTAATTTAATAGGACCAAAATTCACAATTTAATAAAACTTATAATTTTTATAAGTAAAAGTATGCACGTTTTATACTCACATCTACAACTGAGCACGTATGTTTCAGAACTTGATAATCAAAGCCCTTAATTTTCGGTCCTAAAACAACTTAGAAACAGAAGGAAACAAGTCAATAACTTAAAATTGATTAAATTAGAAAAATTATTTTTTGTAGCCCTCGCGGTCCGCTAAGACAGTCAAACAGTCAAAGTTCCAGTCAAAGTCTTAGTCAAAAGTCCTAGTCAAAGTCTCAGTCAAAATCCTAGTCAAAGTCCTAGTCAAATAGTCGATTCATCTTAAAACCTTACTTTATTTTGTTGACCAATTTTAAAGTGTAATTCAATCCAAAACTAGTATAAAAACCCCCATTACACTTTGCACCTCTAAATCGATTGTTTCAATTCTATTAAACTCTCCCTCATACCTTTCTTCTAGAGTATATTACTTCTACATTTGAAGCTTTTATTATAAACTCTTGTAATTGGCGAATTGGAAGCTTGATATTTTTTTTACTATTCGGTTTCTTTTCTTCTAAATTGGACTAGTTTCGTTGTTGAATCTTTGGATTGCTCGCATTTTCACGCTCGCTTAGTCATCTAGTCATTTTGCGAAAGTGAGTATTTCCTATCCCCTTTTTGCTTTTATTCATTTTTGGGGTGTTACATGTACACTTATACAAATTGCAAATACAAGTTCACATTTTTACAATACAATTCTAGTACTATGTGTATTTGCTTACAAACGTGTTTTATGCTTAGACATTTCATGTAGAATACATTTGTACTTAGTGAAATCATTAACATTGTACAAGCCGACCTTAACATTGGATAGCGCTATTGGATTGACAACCCGCCTAGGTTGATTCTCCCCCTTTTTCATCGGAGAATCCATGGTCATTGTTAAGTTATTATCCATTTATTGGATAAGTACACCGCCGTTCATTTTAGTACATTATACAGTCACAGGATTGATTTCGCTCATTTGTATGATACATATTTTACATAAATGCAATGAAGCTTGCACTTGAATTGTATAACATTTTTCCAACTTACTATATGTATTAAAACTAGGAATGCTCACCAACATTTCATATGTTGACAAAACTTATTTTGTACATGTTTCAGGTGCAGTTTGATCTTAGTTCCATAGCATTGGATTTTAGTGCTTGCTTTTAATAATTTAGTTCAAATTTCATTTTTTGTTCAGACTTATGTATTTTTCTCATTTCATCCATGTAAGAAAATTTAAATTATTCAATAATATATTTACATTTTAGTACCATGTGCTTTTGAACAATCGTCACTACATGACACCTCGATGATTCCGCCATCGGTTGGGGTGTTACACGGGATTAATGCCATGGGTGGTGAGTTGATTTCTGTCGACCTTGCCTCATTCTTAGGTTTCACGTCCTTTCGTTTGTGTTTTATTCGTGTACCGTGTTTCAGGTGTTGGTGCCAATCCACCCCCACCTCAGTGCTCTTATAAGAAGTTTCGGGACTGTCAGCCCAATAACTTCGCTGGAACTGAGGGAGCGGTGGGACTGCTCCGATGGCTGGAGAAGGTTGAGTCTGTGTTCGTCATGTGTAACTGTCCTGCTGGGGATCGAGTGAAGTATGCTACCGCGACATTTGAGGGGCCTGCACTGTCGTGGTGGAATGCTACTACTCAGAACATGGGGTTAGGGGAGGCTATTGCTATGCCTTGGGCGGAGTTTGTGCAGCTGTTGAGAAGAGAGTACTGTCTGAGAGAGGAGATACAGAAGTTGGAACATGAGGTCTGGAGCTACAAGATGGTTGGGTCCGAGATTGAAGAGTACACTGTGAGAAGGAATGAGCTGGCGGTGTTGTGCCCTGATTTGCACACACCCGAGTACAGGAGGATCGAGCACTATGTGTCTGGGCTAGTGCCGGAGATTGCGGGGCTGGTGGCTGCTGGGAATCTTCCCACTATTGCTGAAGTTGTCCGATCTGCTCATCGGATGACTAACCTGAAGGTGGCAGAAGGTGTTTTGCCTCCTAAGGGTGCTGCTGTGAAGGTTACTGAAGGGAACAAGAGGAAGTGGGATAGTGCAGGGAAGAGTGTTGTGCCAGCACCATCTCAGCCGGCGAAGAAGTATGATTCATCTGGGTCTTCTTCTGGGCAGAAGTCGAGTGGGTATGTTGGGAAGCATCCCAAGTGCAACAAGTGTGGTTTTCATCATTCTAGGAGTTGTGATCAGGCTCGTTGTCATCGGTGCCATCAGTTGGGGCATCATGCTAAGGATTGCAGGGTGGCACTCACCCCAACTCAGACTCCTGCTACTACTCCTACTCCTGCTGCTCAGGGGACTCCGGGAAAGCAGGGGTGCTATAACTGTGGTGATACGGGACACTTCAAGCGTGAATGTCCTAAACTGAAGCAGGACGATAATGGAAGGGGCGGAAACGGTAACGGGAACAAAGGCAGCGGAGGCAGGACTGCACGTGCTTTCGTCATTGGATCTGCAGAGGCTAGGCAGGATCCAGACACAGTTACCGGTACGTTCCTTCTTAATGATCGCTATGTTTCTGTCTTGTTCGATTCTGGTGTCGATAAGAGTTTCGTATCTATGGACATTAGTCGATTGCTAGATATAGTACCCACACCTTTAGAGGCTAAGTACTTAATAGAATTGGCTGATGGTAAGAAAATCGAAGCGACAGACACCCTTAGGGAATGTCGCTTGGAACTGTCGGGTTTGTCTTTCCCCATTGACCTTATGCCGGTACCCCTGGGTAGTTTTGATGTCGTTGTCGGCATGGATTGGTTATCGTTGTATCGTGTGGAGATCGTTTGTTTCGATAAGATTATTCGGATCCCTCTCCCTGATGGAGAGACTCTTTCGGTTCATGGCGAGAAAAGCGGTGCTCTGCTGAGTATCATTTCTAGCATGAAAGCCCCTAAGTACCTTCGGAAGGGTTATTCGGCCATTCTGGCACTTGTTAACGTTTCTACTGACGATGAGAAGAAGATCGAGGATATTCCGGTGGTTCATGATTTTCCCGATGTGTTTCCTGATGATTTGCCTGGTCTTCCTCCCCATCGTCAGGTTGAGTTTGGTATCGATCTTACTCCGGGTGCAGCTCCTATTGCCCGAGCTCCGTATCGTCTTGCACCTCCCGAGATGCAAGAGTTGTCCAGCCAGTTGCAGGAACTCTTGGAAAAGGGTTTCATCCGACCGAGTTCTTCCCCGTGGGGAGCTCCTATTTTGTTTGTGAAGAAGAAGGACGGAAGTCTTTGCATGTGTATTGATTATCGCGAGCTGAACAAAGTGACCATCAAGAATCGTTATCCTCTCCCTCGCATTGATGATCTCTTTGACCAGCTCCAAGGCTCCAGCTACTATTCGAAGATTGATTTGCGGTCCGGTTATCACCAGTTGCGTGTCAGGGAAGCTGACATTCAGAAGACTGCTTTTCGCACTCGTTATGGCCATTTTGAGTTCTTGGTCATGCCTTTTGGTCTCACTAACGCACCAGCGGTGTTCATGGATTTAATGAACCGCGTTTGCAAACCTTACCTTGATAAGTTCATCATCGTGTTTATTGACGATATTCTGGTTTATTCTAAGAACAAGGCGGATCATGAGGAACATCTACGGTTGGTCTTGGAACTTTTGAGACAGGAGCAGTTGTATGCTAAGTTCTCGAAGGGTGATTTTTGGTTACGTGAAGTTCAATTCCTAGGACATGTGGTTAATGAACTGGGAATTCATGTCGATCCGGCTAAGATCGAAGCTATTAAAGACTGGGAAGCACCAAGGACGCCATCTGAGGTGCGGCAATTCCTAGGTCTTGCGGGTTACTATCGTCGTTTCATTGAGGGATTTTCGAAGATCGCTCAACCCCTCACTACTCTTACCCAGAAGGACCGAAAGTTCGACTGGGGTGAACCACAAGAATCAGCATTTCAGATGCTGAAGCTTAAACTTTGTTCTGCACCAATCTTATCTCTACCGGAGGGTACGGATGACTTCGTTGTGTACTGTGACGCTTCTATTCGTGGTCTCGGTTGTGTGTTGATGCAACGCGGGAAGGTTATTGCTTATGCTTCTCGTCAACTCAAAGTTCATGAGAAGAACTACACTACTCATGACTTGGAACTGGGTGCGGTAGTCTTTGCGTTGAAAATCTGGAGACATTACTTGTACGGTACCAAGTGTGAAGTATATACCGATCACAAGAGTCTTCAGCATATTTTCGACCAGAAGGTGTTGAACATGCGGCAGCGTCGCTGGGTTGAACTCCTGAACGATTATGACTGTGCTATCAAATACCATCCTGGCAAAGCGAACGTTGTGGCGGACGCCTTGAGCAGGAAGGAGTCTGCGAATCCTCGCCGTGTTCGAGCCTTACAGCTCACCATTCATTCGTCATTGCCTGACCGAATCCGTTCTGCATAGTTGGAAGCCTTGAAGGAGGAAAACCTTAAGGCTGAGACTATGCACAGCGCTGACAAGCATCTTGAACTCAGGACCGATGGCTTACACTATTTTGCGGGACGTGTTTGGGTCCCATTGTTCGGGGGATTGCATGAGCTTGTTTTGGATGAAGCTCACAAATCCCGGTATTCTATTCACCCTGGCTCCGATAAGATGTATTAGGATTTGAAGATACTTTATTGGTGGCCGAACATGAAAGCTGATATAGCTTCTTATGTCGGCAAATGCTTGACTTGTGCTAAAGTCAAGGTGGAGTATCAGAGGCCGTCTGGTCTCCTGCAACAACCAGAGGTTCAGGAATGGAAGTGGGAACGAATCACGATGGATTTTGTCACCAAGCTGCCAAGGTCACCTAGTGGTTATGATATGATCTGGGTGATTGTTGACCGGCTGACAAAATCGGCACGTTTCATACCTATTAAGGAAACCGATGGACTCGAGTGGTTAGCTCGACTTTACCTTAAGGAGGTGGTTGCTCGGCACGGGGTGCTTGTTTCTATTATCTCTGATCGTGATTCTCGTTTTGCTTCGCGTTTCTGGAAGGCTCTGCACAAGGCTTTGGGTACTCAGTTGGATATGAGTACGGCTTATCATCCGAAAACTGATGGACAGAGTGAGCGGACGATTCAAACCTTGGAAGACATGCTTCGGGCGTGTGTTATCGATTTTGGCAAGAGTTGGGAAATTCACCTATCGTTGGTGGAGTTTTCCTACAACAACAGCTATCACTTTAGTATCAAGGCAGCTCCGTTCGAGGCTCTTTACGGACGGAAGTGTCGATCACCACTTTGTTGGGCCGAGGTGGGCGAGAGCCAGCTCACTGGTCCGGAACTTGTGTACGAAACTTCGGAGAAAATCGTACAGATTCGTCACCGTTTGGCTGCTGCACGGGATCGTCAGAAGAGTTATGCCAATCGCCGTCGAAAACCATTGGAGTTCCAGGTTGGGGACAGGGTACTTCTGAAAGTTTCACCATGGAAGGGCGTCATACGCTTTGGAAAGCGTGGCAAGCTTAACCCTCGTTATGTCGGACCATTCGCAATCCTGGATCGGATTGGACCGGTGGCATACAGACTTGACTTACCGGCGGAGCTCGGAAGTGTGCACAACGTCTTCCATGTGTCTAACTAGAAGAAGTGTTTGGCTGATGAATCTCTCATTGTACCAATGGAGGAGATCAAGGTTGACGATCGTCTTCGCATTGTGGAGGAACCTGTCGAGATTCTCGACTACAAGATTCGTAGCCTTCGTTGGAGTAAAATCCGCATCGTTAAAGTTTGTTGGAACTCGAATTGTGGACCGGAGTTCACATGGGAACGGGAGGATCAGATGAAAGCTAAATATCCTCATCTTTTTCCGAAACGCGCATTTGAATCGAGGCATGTTACTGCCGAAGCGGAATGAATCTCGGGTCGAGATTCCTTTCAACATAGGGATGATGTGACATCCGGTAATTTTCTTTTCGTTCTGTTCTTTTCGTTTCTTTCATTTTGGGGCTTTTAGCAATTTTCGGGACGAAAATTCTTGCAACGTGGGGATGATGTGACACCCGGCATATTCTGTAACATCGGGAATTTCCCCTAACTTTTTTTTTGATAAAAAGAATGTATTGTTTTAAACAATATATGTTTTAAATACCTTAAACTAATAATTATTTGTATCTCGACACTTTTGTACGTTTTAAAAATATTTCGAGTCACTTTCGGGCTTATATAATCATATTATGAATTTAGAATAATATAGTTTTAGGGAAATAATTGCCAAAAAAAGATTTGTGTGGACCGGGACTCGAACCCGCGTCCACAGCCAACCAACACACAGTGACAACCAACTGAGCCAACTATCATCTTGTGTAGTATTTCAGAAGAAAATAAACTTAACACATTCCTTAAATTGATTAGTCAAAGTCTTAGTCAAACAGTCAAAGTCTTAGTCAAATAGTCAATTCATCATAAAACCTTACTTTATGGTGTTGACCAATTTTAATGGCTAATTGACTCCAAAACTAGTATAAAAACCCACCTATGACCCATTATACTTTGCACCTCTAAATCGATTGTTTCAATCCGATTAAACTTTCCCTCATACCTTTCTTCTATAGTCTATTACTTCTACAATTGAAGCTTTGATTATAAGCTCTTGTAATTGGCGAATTGGAAGCTTGATATTCTTTCTTTTTCGTTTTCTTCAATTTGGACTAGCTACGTTGTTGAGTCTTTGGGATTCGCCTCACATACATTCACAACACATTATTCTATTTTTTTCACGAGACATAACATTTTGCTAAGGTGAGTTTTACGTAGCCCCTTTTCTATTTATCACTATTTTTGGGGGTGAAACATGTTACAACATTCTATATGCAATTCAATCATAAAGTGTCTATGAGTTTTTTCTATGTTGCATTATGTCTTAAACATGACTAGGGTAAGCACAATATTCTAGCATAATCATTAACATTGATCAGCCGACGGTATACAATGATAGATCTATTAGACTGACAATCCCACCCGGATACGTGCCTCCTACAAAGGTAGCGTGGGTGATTGTTATCGCATAACATAATAGAGTGAACCATGAGCGTATGGGATGGACCACAATATAACAGTCACAAGGGTTGATTATGCACTCGATTTACTTCTAGTATGTTTTCACATATGGACTAGACGACACTTGAATTGTACAAGTTTTATTCGATTATCAAAACCTATGTAATTCTCACCAACTTTTGTTGACCCAAAATATTTTCAAACTTAACATGTTTCAGGTTATAGCTTGCTTGAAGATTAGAGTTATTGCTTGAAGATGTGTAGCTAGTATTTTTCATTTTGATGTACAAAATTCTTAGAACAATTGTATGTAATTTATTTAAATCATTTATTGAAATTTATTATTTACCATGAGCTACTGAACAATCATCAATACGTGACATCCCGATGTTTCCGCCATCGGTTGGGGTGTTACATATTCGGCTTAAACATTTTAGTAACATCTAAGTCTACCTTAGCGAGAAACGTTTATAAACGGACTTAACTAGGTTAGTTGAGTCGGGTCAAGTTAGGATTGTCCGGGGTTCAATGATCTGGAGGATCATTGGGAGTCATTTTGGGAATACACTAGTACCGGGTCCCGTTGTTGGTGACATTACATGAACTAATTAAGTATATGTGTAGATTATGGGTCGTATGGTGGATTATATACATAGATGTGTTTAAATGATGTATAAATGATTATCCATGCTTAAATATGTTAAACATAGACTAAGGTTGCATGCTCATGTGTTAAGATGTGTTAGAATGCGTTAAACACGACAAACTGGAAAACTAGATAAACATGGGTTCTGGTTCAACCACTTCGAGTGGACGAAGGAGAAATTTTGTGTTGGTTCGACCCTTTGTAAATGGGCGAACCTGGGATGTGGAATTGAAAGAATTCCCTTCGACCAGGATAGGGCTCATTCGACCCTATGGAAGGGTCGAAGGAGGCTACCTTCGACCACTTACAGGGGGCGAAGGAGGATCAGTATAAATACCAAACTTTGTCATTTTTCACCATTTCACAAACCCTAACCGTCTCAAAACACTCTCAAACGATTTTAATCACTAAGGAAGGAGTTTTTGCTCTTCTTTTTCATAATCTAATCTATCTACAACATCTAAACAAGAATCCAAGGTGTGTTCTTGATCCTAAAACCTTTTTAAAGCATTTTAATTCCTTTTCATCTAACCCTAATTGTCCGGATCTGTTCTAAGGGTGTTCTCATGATTAAAAACCTTTTAAACATCTTTCTAAATCAAAACCTTATCATATAAACATAGGTCTTCATGATGACAAACATATGTAAATTGTGTATTATGTGGTGTTATGTGTTGTTCAATGATTTGCTGCTGTATCTATGATAGAAACATGATATAGGATTGTTATTGATGCTAGATTATTGTTGTTTAGGGTTAGAATTGGATAGATGGTGATGTTATGGGTATTTTGGGGGTTTTAACGAATCTAGACTTGATGCATGATATTTATGATCAATAGAACTAATAAGGAAAATCGAACACTCGACAAATTGAGCATTTTAAGTTGAATATGAATCGATTTCAAAAGTTTCCAAATTGGGTAAAGAATCCATGCATGATTGTGACGTTTCCATAATTCTTACCATTTTGGGAAAGGGCTGAAATAGACGTATTATTGGGGGAAATCAGTGGGGTTTTGTAGGGATAAGTATTACATACTTGACTGCTGTGTTTGATGATGTTTCGAGGTGTTTCGAATGTGTTTGATGCGTTTTTAGGAAAATTTGTACAACAGGGGCGAACCTGGACTCCTTCGACCAATCGGGTGGGCGAAGGAGAAAATCCAGGGTCGAACCTGGAAAACGTTGGGCGAACCTGATCAAACGGTCGAACGTGGAAAAACGGGCGAAGGAGAACTTGAAAACGGGCGAAGGAGATTTAATCTGGGCGAAGGAGATTTTATCTGACTGGTTCGACCGTTCTGATGCAGAAATGAGATTTTTGATACAAACTAAGTGTTTTATACTTGAACCTTGTGTGTAATCTATGTGTACTTGATTAGTTAGGGTAATGAGTCACCAACGGGATGTCGGGTCGGTCTAGTGTGTCGGTTAAACATTTAAACACGTTTTAAAACATACTTGGTTACGATCTGGACAATCGGGGACTAGAGAACCTTATGGTTATTAGTCGGAACACTTATGTAAACATTTTGATAGATCTCCGGTAGAGGGATTATCAAGGGCTTAGCATTTTTACTTGTAACCGAAGAACGCTATCTAAGGTGAGTTCACGGCCCCACTTTTACTGCTTTAACTTTTGGGGGAGAAAACATGCGCTAAACTATTTTGGTAACATATGTCATACTATGGTTTTTAACTTGTATTGCTATACGATCTTTGAAAGTCCCGGGGGAAACCATGAATGTGCGGGGATGCACAACAGGGGAAATGTGGATAGATCTATTGGGCGTGACCTGCCCCACTCGTCGGCTTGGAGGGTCGGGCGGGTGCATATTGTCTCGAACAGGAACATTGGTATCATGCTGAACATTCGGGCTACTTAAACATATGCTAAACATTGCTAAACATGTCTAGTAATGGTTTCCAATCGTAGTAGTAATAAAACATACGCCTAGCTAGCGTACATGGTAACATTGATATAGTATGGACATGGTAACGTTTTGGTAACTTTGGTAACTTATTAAACAAACCTGTGAACTCACCAGTATTATATGTTGACGTCTTTTTGGCATGTTTTTCTCAGGTCGCTAAGGTAGCAACAAATGAACTAGGCGCACGGGTCTGCATTGGCGTCTAGATTTAGTTCATGTTTTGAAATAAACACTTGGTATATTTGGGTCTATGGTTTGTAACTTGTCTAATGCTTCCGCTACTGATTTTGAGTTTATGAAAACTATAACTTTTGAATGTCACGTATCTTCATATAGAGTGGTTTATTGTGACCGTTGACTTGGATCCTGGTTTGTCATGCGCCTCGCGGTAAAACTCCGCAAGTGGAAATTGAGGGTGTGACAGATTGGCAACGTCAAACTCAAGTTGGGTATGTCTATGCTTTTTTAAAGCCATCTATGCGACTGTTTAATGCGTGTTAATTTTTTTCTGCTCAACTTGTGTGTTTGCTTAATTTGAGTCATGCTTGATTTAGTATTTTTGTAAATATTTGACCGTTAACAGATAGGGGCGTTAGCTTAAGCAATCAAGTGTTTTTCCAGATGGCATTAGGCAAGAAATTGATTGCGATTATGCTTTTACGCCACTATGCTTATCTTTTGAGGAAATCGTTTGCGTCTACTTCCGCTTTTGTGGTTCCCGCTATTGTTCTTGTCAACGGGTATGTTTGTTGAATTTCTTATTTCTTTAGTTTGTTTTTCAAGGCTTGTAGTTGAAGTATAACTGTGAATGTTTTTTTTCTGTTCTATTAGCAAGCAGAGTATGTGAGGAAGCACCTTGAGTATGTTGAGTATTCAAGATTAATCTTTTGGAGATTCTTTCCAGTCAAAGAAACAAATATGTGTTGAAGACTGATGGGTGTATAATGACATGTTATATTAAAAGTTGATATGAATGTATTAGCAACATCAGTTTCAAGTTTTCTGAAGATTAGTAAAAAAATTATTTTCATTCTGTTAGTAGTTTTTTGTAATGTCTGTCCGGTCAAGACATGTTTGTCAATAGTCTATAGTATAAATTGAAGTTGTATTCGATGACAGTTGTTTTGTAAACATCTGTCCAACTTTTCTGAAGATTGTATTACAGTTGTTTCATTACATCTGTTGACTTACCAACAGATGTTTCTTTTAAAATAAATGTTGTAATTTATTAGTAGAAGAATTCGCTTCACTCTGTTGGTAGTTTTTCATAACGTCTGCTTATAGTCAAGACATGTTTCTAAATATCCTATAGTATAAACTGAAGTTGTGTTGGATGCCAGATGTTTTTTTTAAGATCTGTTGACATGTCAACAGGTGTTGTAAAAAGATGTTGTGCAAATTTATTGACAGTTTTTCATTATATCTGAAGTTGTATTGGATAACAACTTTTTTGAGAAGATCTGTTTACAAGTCAACAAATGCTGTAAAACAGATCTTCCGATTAATAATAAATAATACAAATAAGCCCTACGTTTTGAATGTTTAAGAGGGAAAGTTTTAAATTATGATAGGGAAACGTGTTTACGATTTTGAACATTAACAGTGTTGAGTGGTAAATAATAAGAGTTTTGAGAGCAAATATGGTTATTGTTATTATTATTATTATTAATTAATTGATTTATATAAGATATAATATTGTATCATTATATATACTTGGTTGCATTGTTCAATAATATTCAAGTTGAGAGGTTATTTTATAAGAAACCTGTTTAATATCAGTTGATTATTTTCTAAAAATTTTGTATATAGCATCATTTCATTTTGATAAATAAATAACATTAATAAATATTTTAAAACCATCTTTAATAAATAAGCCCTAACTTTTGAATTTTTAAGAGGAAAAGTTTTAAATTATCATAGGGAAGCGTGTTTACGATTTTGAACATTAACAAGGTCGAGTTGCGAATAATATGAGTTGTGAGAGAAAATATTGTTATTGTTATTATTATAAATTAATTAATTCATTTACGTGGCATATTGGAAATTCTAAGTGAAATTCTATTGGATGACAATTTTTTCATTACATCTGAAATTCTTTTGGATGACAGCTATTTTGAGAACATCTGTTGACAAGTCAACAGTTGTTGTAAAACATATCTTCCAATTAATAATAAATAATATAAATAAGCCCCAAGTTTTAAATGTTTAAGAGGGAAAGCTTTAAATTATGATATGGAAGCGTGTTTACGATTTTGAACATTAACAGTGTTGAGTGACATATAATAAGTGTTTTGAGAGCAAATATTATTATTGTTATTATTATTATCTAATTGATTTAGATAAGATGTAATATTGTATCATTTTATATACTTAGTTGCATTGTTCAATAATATTCAAGTTGAGATGTTATTTAATAAGAAACCTATTTAAAATCAGTTGGTTATTTTCTAAATATTTTGTATGTAGCATCATTTCATGTTGATAACAAATAATAATAATTATTATTTTAAAATCATCTTTAATAAATAAGACCTAAGTTTTGAATTGTTAAGAGGGAAAGTTTTAAATTATCATAGGGAAGTGTGTTTACAATTTTTAACATTAATAGTGTTCAGTGGCAAATAATAAGAGTTTTGAGAGCAAATAAATAAATAATTGATTTATATATGATATAACATTTTATCATTATATATACTTGGTTATATTGATCAATAATATTCAAATTGAGATCCTATCTTATAATAACCCTGTTCAAAATCAGTTTGTTATTTCTAAAGATTTTGTATGTAGCATCATTTCATTTTGATAAATAAATAACATTAATAAATATTTTAAAACCATCTTTAATAAATAAGCCCTAACTTTTGAATTTTTAAGAGGAAAAGAGTTAAATTATCATAGGGAAGCGTGTTTACGATTTTGAACATTAATAGGGTCATGTTGCAAATAATAAGACTTGTGAGAGAAAAATATTGTTATTGTTATTATTATAAATTAATTAATTAATTCATTTACGTGGCATATTGCAAATTCTAAGTGAAATTCTATCAGATGACAGTTTTTTCATTACATCTGAAATTCTTTTGGATGACAGCTGTTTTGAGAACATCTGTTGACAAGTCAATAGTTGCAAAACAAATCTTCCAATTAATAATAAATAATACAAATAAGCCCCATGTTTTGAATTTTTAAGAGGGAAAGTTTTAAATTATGATAGGGAAGCGTGTTTACGATGTTGAACATTAGCAGTGTTGAGTGTCAAATAATAAGTGTTTTGGGAGTAAATATTGTCATTGTTATTATTAATATTATTAATTAATTGATTTATATAACATATAACATTGTATCATTATATATATTGGTTGCATTGTTCAATAATATTCAAGTTGAGGGGTTATTTTATAAGAAACCTGTTTAAAATCAGGTCGTTATTTTCTAAAGATTTTGTATGTAGCATCATTTCATTTTGATAAATAAATAATAATAATAATTATTTTAAAACCATCTTTAATAAATAAACCCTAAGTTTTGAATTTTTAAGAGGGAAAGTTTTAAATTATCATAGGGAAGTGTGTTTACAATTTTTAACATTAACAGTGTTTAGTGGCAAATAATAATAGTTTTGAGAGCAAATATTGTTATTATTGTTATTATTAATTAATTGATTTATATAAGATATAACATTTTATCATTATATAAACTTGGTTGTATTGATCAATAATATTCAAATTGAGAACCTATCTTATAAGAACCCTGTTCAAAATTTGTTTGTTATTTCTAAAGATTTTGTATATAGCATCATTTCATTTTGATAAATAAATAACGCTAATTAATATTTTAAAACCATCTTTAATAAATAAGCCCTAATTTTTGAATTTTTAAGAGAGAACGTATTAACTTATCATAGGAAAGCGTGTTTACGATTTTGAACATTAACAGGGTCGAGTTGCAAATAATAAGAGTTGTGAGAGCAAATATTGTTATTGTTATTATTATTAATTAATTAATTCATTTACGTGGCATATTGCAAATTCTAAGTGAAATTCTATTTGATGACAGTTTTTTCATTACATCTGAAATTCTTTTGGATGACAACTGTTCTTAGAACATCTGTTGATAAGTCAACAGTTGTTATAAAACAGATCTTCCAATTAATAATAAATAATACAAATAAGCCCCAAGTTTTTAATGTTTAAGAGGGAAAGTTTTAAATTATGATAGGGAAGCGTGTTTACGATTTTGAACATTAACAATGTTGAGTGGCAAATAATAAGTGTTTTGAGAGCAAATATTGTTATTGTTATTATTATTAACTAATTGATTTATATAAGATATAACATTATATCATTATCTATACTTGGTTGCATTGTTCAATAATATTCAAGTTGAGAGGTTATTTTATAAGAAACATGTTTACAATCAGTTGGTTATTTTCTAAAGATTTTGTATATAGCATAATTTCATTTTGATAAATAAATAATAAGAATAATTATTAATATTTTTTTAAACCCATCTTTAATAACTAAGCCCAAATTTTGAATTTTTATGAAGGAAAGTTTTAAATTATAACAGGGAAGCGTCTTTACGATTTTGAACATTAACAACACTTAGTGTCAAATAATAAGAGTTTTGAGAGTAAATATTGCTATTGTTATTATTATTAATTGGTTTATATAAGATATAACATTGTAACATTATATATACTTGGTTGTATTGATCAATAATATTCAAATTGAGAACCTATTATATAAGAAACCTGTCAAAATCAGTTTGTTATTTTCTAAAGATTTTGTATGTAGCATCATTTCATTTTGATAAATAAATAACATTAATAAATATTTTAAAACCATCTTTAATAAATAAGCCCTAAGTTTTGAATTTTTAAGAGGAAAAGTTTTAAATTATCATAGGGTAGCGTGTTTACGAATTTGAACAGTAACAGGGTTGAGTTGCAAATAATATGAGTTTTGAGAGCAAATATTGTTATTGTTATTATTGTTAATTAATTAATTCATTTACGTGGCATATTACAAATTCTAAGTGAAGTTATTTTTTGGATGACAGTTTTTTCATTACATCTGAAGTTGTATTGGATGGCAGCTGTATTGAGAACATCTGTTGACAAGTCAACAGATGTTGTAAAACAGATCTTTCGATTAATAATAAATAATACAAATAAGCCCTAAGTTTTGAATTTTTAAGAGAGAAAGTTTTAAATTATCATAGGGAAGTGTGTTTACGATTTTGAACATTAACATGGTTGAGTGTAAATAGTAAGAGTTTTGCATGGAAATATTATTATTATTATTATTATTATTATTATTAGTATTATTATTATTATTATTATTATTATTATTTTAATTATTATTAATTAATTGATTGATTTACGTGGCACATTGTACATTCTATTGGAAAATCGTATTGGATGACAGTTTTTTCATTATATCTTAAGTTGTATTAGATGACTGTTGTTTTGAGAAGATATGTTGAGAAGTCAACAGTTGTTTTAAAACAGATCTTTCGATTAATAAACTATAAAATCACTTGTAAAATATATAAAAGTTTGTCTGTTCGATCAATATTATAGTGTTAGTTAAATAGATCATCTGATTAATTTTCATAATAGATCTTCCAATTAATATTATATATATATATATATATATATACATTTACCAACTGATTTACGCATGTTTTGTTGTACCATGCTGTACAAGTGCTTCATCTTTTACTTTCCAGCTGTGAAGGGAGCAAGACACCAATTATTTGCTCTTGCTACGTGTAAAAATTCAAGCCTTGCAATTATCTCCTCTTTTACCCTGCAACAAAACCACGCACAACAACCACCACCACCAATATTACCTTTTCCTTTCTCTCTCAAAAAAAAAATCTAACCCTTCGCCTGAGACACCACCACCAAACAACCACCGCCACGACCATTCGGACCATTATGTTGAAGCGGATCTTGCAGCAGCAGTGACTCAACGAGCAACAACGAATAAGTAATTTTTTTCGGCCCCTACTCTAATTCTTTTTTCCTTTCGATTTCAGGTTGCCAGAAACAACCTCTGTATAGGACTCTACTCCGATATCGGCAAAAGAGCCAGAGATTCGTTCCTTCTCTCTCTCTCTCTTGAAGTCTCTCTCTCTCTCCCTCTCTCTCTCTCTCTCTCTCTCTATATATATATATATATATATATGGGTTTTTAAATGTGTTTGATGTGTGATGCAGATCTTTTATACAAGGATTACCAAGGGGGCCATAAGCTCACCATCACCACCTATTCACCTACTTGAGTGGTCAGTCATTTTTTTTACTTTGTTTTGCAGATCTCTTAAATCGTTGTGAACGTGATTGTAGTTTTATATTATAATTTAGTTGTATGTTGTTGACGAATGATTATTTGTTTGTTTGTAGTTAACTGTAGGTTGGGATAATCAATAAGTTTGCTGGTAAGTAATGAATGGAACAATCTGAGTAACATATGAGGTCTTTTGGTTTTATATTCCTATATTTTGTGGCTGAATATGGATGAACGACAAGCTGGTTTAAGTTATGATTATCGTGAATATGTATTGTTAGTTCCTTTTGATTTGACAATAAGTTTTTTAACCACCATTACGTTGTTGTTTCACTAACTGTCTTTGCATTATGTTTTTGTTGGTGACAGATGTTGCTACACGTATATTAAAAAACCCAGAAAAAGTTCGATCAAATCTTTTAAGACTACCTTAAGTGTAAGGCGTTTACTAGATATATTTTCTTTAGTATTTCGTATTCTATGGTTTAATTCGGGTGACTTGCCTATACGTGAATCATGATTGTTCTTAGTTTAACGTAACATACCCATCGAAATACCATGTGGCAGATGTTTGTTGTACCCAGCAAAATACCATGTTTAGTGACTGGTGGCGGCGCTGGTAATACTAACCCTCCTAGGCATTGTTTGTTGTACTTCTGGGTACAATTGTTTGCTGCTGTGTTTGTGTATTCCACATGGTTATTAGTTGTCCATATATATATGTTCGTATCAATAACTCAATTAAATATGAAAGTGCAGGTATATGTCCCGTCAAAAATTTAATCAATATTTCCACTTCCTCTCTACTCATCGCCATAATCACCACGACCACAACAAAACCACCAACATCGTTGTCTCTTCTCTCTAGAAAAACTCAAACCCATCGCCTCCCACAACCACCAACGAAGTCACCATATGCTGAAGGGGACGGGCCACAAGGATGGTGTTCTGTGGTGGGTGACCAATCAGAGACTAAATCAACCTGAAACGAAGGCAATTTGGGGATTCTTGGTGTAGATCTTGCTTCGTCGATGACTCAACAAGCAGCAACAAACTTTTTTTGTGGTGTCAATCCCTACTCTAATTTTTATTCTTTTTTATTTCAGGTTATCAAGTTTCATCGCCAAGTTTCATCGCAACTCTCAAGATCGTCAACATCTTAAGGTGCAATTGTTAGTTTTAGGAAGTTAATTTGGATTTTCATGTGCAGTTCATAATTAGGAATTGTTATGTGCATCACGATGGAGAAAGAGGTGTTTGTAATTGGTCTTTTATCGCCCTTTCTCCTCTCCGTTTTAGCTGTAGTTTTAAGATTAATGTTTTTTTTTTCTTCCCATGACATATCTTTGAAGAATATATATGATCTCCTTTTTTTGTTCATCGCTTAATCGCTGCTTATGCTTTTCAATTTTTGTAGTGGGGTTTTAAAATTCAAACTTTTGTCTTTGTTCTTACACAAGCCTTTGTAAATCCACAATAACTAAGCTTGAAGTAGTGCAACTATGGTTGTATAGTACTGTAACTATGGATGTTCCTTTGTGAAGCAAGAATGACAAAGCTTCAAGGCTGCTATAAACATCATGTAGTACGGTAATTAGGCCTGGTCAGGTCTTTTGACTCTTTTGTAACACCCACGTGACATATCAAAGTACTGTAATATGCAGCCTACAAAACAACACTCAATATACTAACAGCTTAGAATCCTTTTGTAAATTATATTACAATGCTTCAAGCATTTCGTCAACACCACGCATGAACCGCCACGACGCATTGTTGAAGCATTTCGTCAACACCATCTGAATAAGCACGCATGAACCGCCGCAACGCGCGGGGTCAAAAACTAGTTAATAAATAAATAAATAATAATACAACCCACTATAAAATAAGTTTTTAAATTTCTTTAGAGTTTGTTCGTACCATCAAATACTGTATCAGGTTAAATAGAGGCCCAAAAGTCCAAATTTAATGATTACAATTTTGAAAGTTACTTTATTTACGCTTTACTTGGTAATTTGTAATTGGAAAATTGTATTGGATGACAGTTATTTCAAAACATTTGTTTGACAAGCCAACAAATGTTGTAAAACAGATTTTGTGATTTATAACTTTTTTTTTGAAAATTGTGATTTATAACTATAGAGTTAATTCGTAGTCTCATTTTGTCCAGATAAATAATAAATAATAATAAAATTTTAAAAGTATGTGTTAAGTCCAAAAGTTTTGAACTTTTAAGAGGGAATTTTTAAATTAACATAGGGGAGTGTAGTACTTAGTTATGTTGCAGTGGTAAACATAGCAATAAGTTTCCTTTATAAATATATCCTATAAGCACATAACAATACAAACCTTCTAAATTTTTGCAGAGTGTCTTCTAACCCTTGTCTCATCTTGGTATAAACAAATAAATATATCAAAACTATATCAATGGAAGCTGTCAACAATAGTCTCAGTTTTATTTATGATCTGAACCCAGGGAAAGATATGTGAAGTATGAAGGGACGCGTTATACGAAAATGGAAACAAAATTTTAAGATGGAGCTCATATTGATCGATGAGAAGGTATGGTCATGGATATGACTGTTTATGTTTTTTTATATTTTGTTTTAGGTTAATGTTGTTATCTTAAGTTCATGTTATATACTTATATCTGTATTTTGAAAAAGTTGTTGTGTTTGATGTTTATCTTTTGTTTATGATTATTCGCAGGGTGATAAGATTCAGGCTTCTATTAAAGGTCATTTGGTGCAACATTTTGACACTAATGTTCATGAGGATGATGTTGTTGTTCTCT
This sequence comes from Ambrosia trifida, assembly GCA_028751855.1. Lineage (NCBI taxonomy): Eukaryota > Viridiplantae > Streptophyta > Magnoliopsida > Asterales > Asteraceae > Ambrosia > Ambrosia trifida. The sequence continues at coordinate 99,255,078 of CM054124.1, read as the reverse complement.
CCAAATTCAGCGTTGGTGAAAACAAGGACCCTGATGAGCCGGTCGTTACGGGTCATGCAAAACCTAAATAACCTTGGTAGCTAGGGTAAGTAGGGTATCAATCCAAGGAGCGTGTGGTTAGTGAATGTTGTTTAGTTGATTGGAAACTATTGCTTATGAAGATGCTATATAACTTATGAAGATTGAACTTGGTTCATTTAAGAAAGTTTAGATGGAAGGAGTTTTGATTTATAAAAATTGGAATAGAAATGTAATAGAAAATAGTAGTAAAAAATTTAGATTGTAAGCAATTTGATTAAAAGGATCACACATAGGTTTCAACAAATGAAGTCTAAGGTTATCACAAATGGGTCAAATAATTATCATGCAATTGGTGTTAATGGGGTGATTGTTCAATAGGCTTCATTACATTCAACAATGGACTAAACTACACTTCATTACCTAGAACATACAACCCTATGTTTGTATTAGAGCAAGACACCATGTTCATGAAACTTAGAAATTGGTACAAAATCAATTAACTAAAAATGGCTTCAACATAAGATTAATCACAATCTAATACAATAGTTCAAACACACAATCACACAATCAAAAGTTTAAAGCAATACCCAAATGTTAAACCCTAGAACTTCAATTGTTTACTTCCTAAGCATGATACACGAGATTAGCCACTCATGGACATAGAGTTCTTCAAATCTTGTGTTCTTGGTTCTCTAATCTTCAAGAAAAAAATGATTGTAAGATGGATGGATTAATTTCGTGATGTGTAGTAATGATCATTGATGTCCCTTCACAAATCTGGTTATAACTACTCTCCAAATAAGTCTCTAGCCAACCCTCATCAAAACAATTAAAATCTTGCATTAAATTCCATGTTGACCAATTCTTGTCATATGACACCGTCAGAGACGACGAGACTGCCGTCAGGTACGGTGATGGCGTTAGAGACAGTATGTTTGCTGTCAGAGACGGCCAGAACCTTCATTGTATTTCTCTTGGTCTTCTTTCTCGCAATGCTTCTCAACTTCAATATTTCATTCTAGCATTGTGTAAACTTCACTCCATAAACGCTTTTAACCTGAAACATCAAATCAAATCAAAGTGCTATATCCCGCCTCAAATAATCAAATAAAAACACCTTTTTAGATTTAATAGAGGCAAGGTTTTCAATCACGCATCACATCCCCACACTTATCTTTTGCTTGTACTCAAGCAAATTCAATTCACACTTTCACATTCATCAAACATGAGGTAGCTTACCATCCTTAAACATTGAAAGTTAAGGTCCGAAGTCATACCCAACTCATTCTATCCACACGCTTTAGAATGTCATGACATACTTAAGATTTTTATGTTCAAAACAAGTGGTTACCCAGAACTATATCTCTTTCAATTGTTAATGTTCCAGCACACACATCCCTCACAATTTTCTCTCCACTCGGTTCAAATTGACTAGTATTAATGTACTAGTATATATATGTGTGTGAACACTCTTAGCCAAATGTGACCCATGTTAGCATAAGTTTGCATCTCAATCACCCTCCACCAAATTGCACAAAGTTATTACACAAGTCAAAAGGTCTTTCCAAAGGGTTGTAACGGGGCTTGGTGAAAGGTTATAGAATGGGAAATTTGAAAGTGACTAAGGTAACGAAAGTTCGATTTTTTATTACTTTACTCTCAACCTATGTATAATCTAAACAATCTAATAACTACAAGGCAATATTGTGCCTTTTATTTTCTCAAAGACAATACATGCTTTTCATGTTTCTCTTCTTTTTCACAACTTTGTTTTTGAACATAAGATTTTTATAATACAAGAACCTCCTAAAATCGAACTTTCATTACTCGGGTTTTAAAAACAAAAAGGTTGAATGAGTCAAATGGTTTAATTCGGGTGTTTCAAAAGAAAGGTTTAGGCTCAAGATTGTTTAACTAAGGGAGGTTGTTTTTGGGTCAAGGATATAAAAGCAGTGTAAATATAAAAAGGCCAAACCTAATGCCTTAATCATTCTTGTGCATAAAATTGGCCCATGGTCTCAAGCGTATCAAAGGATGCAAATTCTACCACATATGATCACATAGGCGCACTCAAATCCAAATGAACATAAAATGCAAAGAGATGTAATAGTATGTGAAATATAGCATGTTATGGTGGCTCAATTACTCAAAATTGGAATTAGGTGAGGTATGTGACATATGTGTGGATCATCAACTTCATCAAGAGACCTACTTCCAAGTAAACACTCATACTTCTTTTTATAAAATTACAATCAAACATCTATCACGTGGGCTTTCTTGAGTTTAACCATGACAAAGGACCAAAATGGTCACCCATCCCCTGTAAGTTCCTGTTAATCGCGTTCTTTAAAATGCAATTCTGAGGACATTTTTGAAAAAATTTGAAAATTTTTAGCTATTTTCTCACCCATCCCCACACTTTGAGGCTAACATTGTCCTCAATGTGTAGAATTTAAATGAAGGATTTCAGTTTTCAAAATTTTCCCTCCCCACACTTAAGGTCAACATTGTCCTCAATGTGAAGAAGGATTCTTTATGTTTCCTGGGAATGTGATGACACCACAACCATAGATGTCCCCCCCCCAATGTAATCGAAATAGCAAACAAGTTGACTAATTTCATACTACAAACTAGACAAAGGAATCTGATGCACCTGGTCGTTCTTGGTCTTTGAATACTCAATCTTCTTAATAATGCATCTCTCCTTTTCATCTTCCTCGGCTTATTCTTCCGGTGTTAAACGCCTCTTTCTTGCGTTTGATGAGCTTTCTACCAAGTTGAACTTAGATTTCTTCCTTCGATACATCATGGATGTTGAGAACACAACTAAATGATTGAACAAATGATAATAATCGACCACGAACAGAAAACCCCCAAAATTTCAAAAAATTTCGTGACCAAGAGGTCCAAAAATCGTAAAATGCGTGCAGAATCTTGCAAAAAGAACCCAAAATTTGAATTCCTCTTGAAAAATTGCACGAAATAGACCCCAAAATTGCTTGATTTGGTTGAGTTTTGAGTGAGTTATGGTGATGGGAAGATTAGGGTTCTTGAGTGTTTTATTTGGAGAAGATGAAGAAGAAAAGAAAAGAAAATGGTAGGTTATAGATTTAATTGAAGAAGGTTAATGATTTGATGTTTGGGTGTTTGGATTCGGGTGTATTGGTCTAGATTTGGGAGTGTTTGGGTGAGGATTAGAGTGAGTTGGAAGGTGTTTGGTGATGATTAAAAGGCTATAAAACAAGAGAAAAAAAAATAAACTGACGTCTGCCTACCGTTTGCCGCGAGTTTTGGCGTCCAGGGGAGTCCTGCTGTCTCTGATGGCTGGGCCGCCGTCGCTGACGGCGGCTGGTTTAAAATGAGCCATCTGGCAGCCGTCTGCCGCCCATTGTGGCGTCTGGGTAGATGTCGCCGTCTCTGACGGCTAGGCCGCCGTCGTTGACGGCGGCTGGCTTCAATTGGGACGTTTGGCTAGCCTCTGCCGCCACTTTAGTCGTCTGGAAACTGGGTGGCCGTCTCTAATGGCGGCTGCTATACAATTTTTTTTTGGTTGCCTCCTGAAACGCTAAGTTTTAGGGTCTTCAGCCCGACCAAATACACTACCCTCATGGTGGTCGAGTTGGATTCCTTCCTCCCTCCGCCTCTAAAGATGCAACCCTCATACGTTTCGCTGGGTCCTTTAAGGCGTTCCTAACCGGGTCAACCATCTTTTCTGTTCTTGTTTCATTGTTCAAATCAGGCGGTTTCTTCCACTTTGTCTTTCTTCCTTTCACCGTGCAATTCTTGACTGCTCCAAACCTGTTAACTACACAAAAATCCTCTTTTGGGTGATCCTCTTTTACAAGAGGGCCACCACTATTAAAAATGTCATTTTTGGGACATTTCTCATCAACAACCGAGTTAGACAAATTTGGATATACATTTAAACATAACTCACGGTCACCAAACTTCATGCGTACCGTTCCATTAGTACACTTTATAATAGCATGCGCAGTTGCTAGGAATGGCCTACCTAGTATAACAGTGGGTTGGGTGTTTTTAGCACTACTTACATAGTCTACCACCAAAAAATCAACTGGGTAGTAGAAATCCTCTACCTTCACCAACACATCATTCACCATCCCCCTTGGATGCGTGGGAGTCTGATCAGCTAACACCACCGTGGTGTTAATTTCATGTAGTGGACCAAAGTCATATTGGTCAAACAGACTCCTAGGAAATATACTCACATATGCTCCAAGATCTAGGAGCGCCCTTTCTATTTTAAACTCTCCAACCTAAATTGGAATCAATGGGACTCCTGGATCTTGAAGTTTAGGGGGAAGAGCATCCGACAAAACAGCACGAACATGTGCCCCTAAGTGTTTGGGCAACTTATTGTGCTTGTTTTTATCACACCCTCAAATTTCCACATGCAGAGTTTTACCGCGAGGCGCGTGACACACCAGGATCCAAGTCAACGGTCACAATAAATGACAACTATATTTAAGAAAATACGTAAGACATTCCATGCAATAATCAAAAACCATGATTTAAAATATAGTGGAAGCACATTTAAGTTTACAAAATCTTAACAAAGTAAAACATGAGTCTAAAGTTTAACATCCCAAAAGTATGATCCTAGACGCGAGTGCGACTCTATGCGCCAATCCCGACTGCTGCTACCTTAGCAAGCTGAGAAAACATGCTAAAAAGTCAACATATAATGCTGGTGAGTTCACAGGTTTTATAATAAGCATTTCACTAATCCTTTGAAATCCGTTACCGTTTCTACTATGTTGTGTGAACGCTAGCTAAGCGTTAAGATAATTACTACTACGGTTGAAACCATTGCTGACTGTGATTTATAATGTGATACTCTTTACGGACTACCATCATCTCCGGTAGGTCTCGTGTGATTGAGACAACATGCACCCGCCCGGCCTCCAGCCGACGAGTGGGGTTTGTCATGCCCAATAGCGCTATCCACATTTCCCCGCTACATACCCGTATTAGTGGTTTTTATGGGATTTAGATGAGCCGTATAGCAATATAATGATAGCCATAGTATAACTTGAAATCATCTGTTTAAAATGTGTAAGCATGCTTCTCCCCTGAAAACAAAACTTGATAAAAGTCGGGCCGTAAACTCACCTTAGGTTGCGTCTTCAGTTAAAGAGTAATCCGACACGTGTGTCATAGCCCCAACTAGTGGCGACCTATCAATGAGTTTACATAAGTGTGATGACTACTAACCCGAAGGCTAATCAGTCCCCAATTGTCCAGACCATAACTGTGTTCGTTGAAAACATGTTTGAACGTTAAACTGACCATACCGGATAAGACCCGACATCCCACATGTTAGCCAAATGCAAGATATCATGAAATCATATGCAATTATACACTTAACATGCACAAAAGTTCACCAAGTCTAGCATATAGCTCAAATAATGCATAAACGAGTCCGAACACGTGTAACCAATTTATTAGACATGTCACGGGGTTCCTAGCATGTTCCTAGGTGTCAAACCATGTTCCGATTAGGCAAAACACACGATTAGGAATCAAACATGCAATTAGGAAAGTCAACTAGGAATTAGGATGGTCAAACAGGCGAGTAGGGGTGTAATCACTAGTTCCAACTGGCGAGTAGGCTTCCTACTCACCCCCTGCAGACTTAAGCCACTTTTTCTCGTGTTTAACCCTCTAAATCAGATCCGAAACATGTATAAACACCCAATATCAAACCCAAATCATTTATCAACCTATCCCAAGCAAAAAACCCCCAATTTATCATCATTCTAACAACTCCAAATGCAAGCGTTTCCCAAAAATAACATATTATTATGTAAACATCACATCAACATGCAAAACTTACCCTAAATAGCAAATATCCAGATTTCACCACATAACAACGTTGTCCAACATCATCCTACTATTATAGCATCATCCTAGAGCAAACCCTAACCTTATGAAATCAACAAAACATATCATATCATCCTTAATCCTTCAAAATCATTCAAACGGGTCAAATCGCCTATTATCAACCATACGCAACTATGAAACTCCAAACACATCAACAATCATGCTAACAACCTATTTATCTCAGAAACATATCAAACACACGAGAATCCTCATGTTTTAATAATAAAAGTCCTATCTTGCATGAATACACCACATAGAACATATGATAAAAGATTAGACTTGTTTAACAATTGATTTTTATGGATTTTCAAAGACACAAATATTATAAAACCAGGTCTGGACCTTTAGGGATAATTATAACAACTTTACAAAGGTTTAGGATGGATAACACACCTTGGATTTTGCTAAAGAATGATGTATAAGCTTGAAAGGATGGATTTAAGGGCAAAAACGTGTTCCAGATGTTGGTTTTGGTGTGGAATAGCTTTAGGGTGAGTTAGGGTTACATCAATGATATTTTGGAGCATAAGGGTGGTATTTATAGGCGTTTCTAGTCGTCACATAAGTTTCAAGCGAGTAGGTTGCTGCTATAGGCGATTTGGTTTTGTAATCGCCTATAAACTAGTGAATAGGGCGTAAATGCATGTTGTAATCGCCTGTAAACTAGTGAGTAGGCGTAAATGCATGTTGTAATCTCGTATAAACTAGTGAGTAGGGTAAATGCATGTTGTAATCACCTATAAATTAGTGAGTAGGGTAAATGCATATTGTAATCACCTATAAACTAGTGAGTATGGTAAATGCAAGTTGTAATCACCTATAAACTAGTGAATAGGGTAAATGCATGTTGTAATCACCTATAAACTAGTGAGTAGGGTAAATGCATGTTGTAATCACCAATAAACTAGTGAGTAGGGTAAATGCATGATGTAATGCATGTTGTAATCACCCATAAACCAGTGAGTAGGGTAAATGCATGTTTTTGGGTTTTCGACGCGTTAAACACTATTTTAACACATATAACTACGTTTTCACATACCGACAAGTCATATAATGATTATAAACATATAATGCATGATAACTAAAACGTTCACATTCATTCACCAATTCCCGGGACTCGAGACTTGCGTGTGTGCATTAAACCTGGAGATTCTACAAATCACCAACTACGGGACTCGTAAGTCGTGTGTGTATGTGATAAGCCTAATGATCCCCCGAATGATTGATCCCTGGACAATACGTAACGCGACTCGACTCGACTCAGCTAACTCTGTCAAGTATGTTTGAAAATGTTTTTCCCTAAGGAAGACTTATGTGTTTTATAAAATGTTAACCTGAATGTGCCGGGTGTCACATCATCCCCCTGTTGAAAGAATTTTCGTCCCGAAAATTTCTCAAAGCCAAAAACGAAACAGACGAAAAGAAAGAAAAAATTCCCGGTCGTCACATTATCCCCCTGTTTAAAGGAATATCATCCCGAGATTCACTCAGCTCCAACAGTAACGAGTGCCGACCCACGTATATACTTAAACAACGAACGAGGTTGCCTAGATCCCCTATCTAGTCCCCTCGATCCTATGAGAACCCCAACCCATAACATGAACCGTAATGAATTTGAAAGATAAGAAGAATTACACGCACACGCAACATTACACAAAACTCTGAACGAGTCGAAAACCCCAAACTAAGGATGCCAAAAACAGATAAAATGAAATAAATGCTACATACTACCACAAGATTAGTCCTCCCTAATCAAAGACGCGCTGAAGACTCTTGTGATCGGTATAAATGACGCACCTGGTACCATCCAAGTAGTGTCTCCAGGTCTCCAACATCAAGCCGACAAACACACGATATCTAAGTCTAACCACCGACAAAACTTAATGGATACGAAGCTTCTAACGGTGTAGAAAGCAAAAATGAACCCAAATCATAGCGATTAGTAAGAATGAAACATACCGGTAACAGTGTCAGGATCTTCCCGGGACTCACGCGAACCGATGACATAAGCACGACCATTCCGACCACCACCTTCGTTGTTTCCACCACCAAAATTCTCCCCGACTACACCTTGAACCAACTTCGGGCAATCCCGCTTGAAATGGCATGTTTCCCCACAGTTATAACAACCTTGGTTTCCCCGAGGAGCAGGGTTGGGACGACCGCTTGTATCTGCACTGTCTGAGGGTTAACCCAACATTTCTCAGCAACATGACCTACCTGATTACAACGATTGCAACAGAACTTTTCACAGCTACCATAATGATGAAACCCACACTTTTTGCACTTAGGTTGCTTCCCAACATACCCACTCTTGCTGCCCTTAGACTGCCTCGGATGAGGGTTGAACCTACATTTCCTAGCCCAGTGACCAACCAGATGACAACGGCTACAACGAAACGTGTCGCAACTCCTGACATGATGGTACACGCACATGATGCACTTTGGATTTTCCCCAACATATCCCCCCCCGCTTCTGACCAGATGATGAACTTGATGCTCCGAACTTCCTTGAACACCTTAAAAGTAGACACTTGCTGACCCAGATGAGGTGGTGGTGGAGGATGAACGACATTCCCACCGACGCATGGCTGAGCGGCCTGATAAGCAGTAAGAGCAACAGTCACTTGTTGCTGGATTAGATTCTTCAGCTCTTCTGGAGCTATGTTGATGTTGTCACGAATCCCGCCACCATTATGTTCACTATGATTTCCAGACATCTTCTGCCGAAACAAGAACAAAACACTCAATCCATCACCAACGCTAAACCAACAGAAATCAAAAGGAGCCAAGAATTGGGTCCAAACGTGACCATTGATCCCAACACGAGGTCCACCAGGCCTTCCATGCATTTCAACTTATGATTTCGTGTGCACCCAAAATGATAAATTGCTCTACATGGTCCTCTAGGCGTGCCCCGAGCTTGAACCTCAAGCCACCCGATACCCACAACTTAGAAGAAATGATCAACTCAAAAGAATTTCTAAGTGACCAATCACTTAGAGGTATACTGCAACGAGTACATGTGCAGGATAATGTGTGTAAGCAAATGGGTCCATTGGAGCATAGAAGGGAGATGTCCGAATCCTGGACAGATCTCGAGGATGAGCCGAAGCTACTCCAATGTACACCACCGCCTTGCAAGGTTCAACAATCAAGTCCCTTCGACTTTAATCCAAAGGGAAAGATAGAGTAGAGATAGAAATAACAAGGATAAGATAGATAATATAATACTATGTGATGAGGATACCGATACCCCGACAAGGTTAGTACGTTTACCAAAAGACACGACTCATATGTATGTGATCGTCTAATGTGTGTGAGACTCGGCTATAGACTAGACTCTACATGCAGTCCTAGTTCACTATAATAATTGGCTCTGATACCAATCTGTCACACACCCTCAAATTTCCACATGCGAAGTTTTACCGCAAGGCGCGTGACACACTAGGATCCAAGTCAACGGTCACAATAAACGACAACTATATGTAAGAAAATACGTAAGACATTCCATGCAATAATCAAAAACCATGATTTAAAATATAGCGGAAGCACATTTAAGTTTACAAAATCTAAACAAAGTAAAACATGAGTCTAAAGTTTAACATCCCAAAAGTATGATCCTAGACGCGAGTGCGACTCTGTGCGCCTATCCCGACTGCTGCTACCTTAGCGACCTGAGAAAACATGCTAAAAAGTCAACATATAATGCTGTGAGTTCACAGGTTTTATAATAAGTGTTTCACTAATCCTTTAAAAACAGTTACCGTTACTACTATGCTGTGTGAACGCTAGCTAGGCGTTAAGATAATTACTACTACGGTTGAATCCATTGCTGACTGTGATTTATAATGTGATACCCTTTACGGACTACCGTCATCTCCGGTAGGCCTCGTGTGATTGAGAAAATATGCACCCGCCCGGCCTCCAGCCGTCGAGTGGGGTTTGTCAGGCCCAATAGCGCTATCCACATTTCACCGGTACATACCCGTATTAGGGGTTTCTATGGAATTTAGATGTGCCATATAGTAATATAATGATAGCCATAGTATAACATGAAATCTTGTGTTTAAAATGTGTAAGCATGTTTCTCCCCCAAAAACAAAACTTGATAAAAGTGGGGCCATGAACTCACCTTAGGTTGCGTCTTCAGTTAAAGAGTAATCCGACACGTGTGTCATAGCCCCAACTAGTGGCGACCTATCACTGAGTTTACATAAGTGTGATGACTACTAACTCGAAGGCTAATCAGTCCCCAATTGTCCAGACCATAACTGTGATCGTTGAAAACATGTTTAAACGTTAAACTGACCATACTGGACAAGACCCGACATCCCATTGGTGACCCGACGTCCCATGTGTTAGCCAAATGCAAGATATCATGCAATCATATGCAATTATACACTTAACATGCGCAAAAGTTCACTAAGTCTATCATATAGCTCAAATAACGCATAAACGAGTACGAACACGTGTTACCAAGTTATTAGACATGTCACTGGGTTCCTAACATGTTCCTAGGTGTCAAACCATGTTCCGGGGCATCAAAATACACTTACAACAGCAAAACACACGATTAGGAATCAAACATGCAATTAGGAAAGTCAACTAGCAATTAGGATGGTCAAACAGGCAAGTAGGGGTGTAATCACTAGTTCCAACTAACAAGTAGGGTGTAATCAATAGTTCCAACTGGCGAGTAGGGTTCCTACTCGCCCCCTGCAGACTTTAGCTACTCTTTTTCGCGCGTTTAACCCTTTAAATCAGATCCGAAACATGTAGAAACACCCAATATCAAACCCAAATCATTTATCAACCTATCCTAAGCAAAAAATCCCAATTTATCATCATTCTAACAACTCCAAATGCAAGCGTTTCCCAAAAATAACATATTATTATGAAACATCACATCAACATGCAAAACTTACCGTAAATAGCAAATATCTAGATTTGACCACATAACAACGTTGTCCAACATCATCCTACTATTATAGCATCATCCTATAGCAAACCCTAACCTTATGAAATCAACAAAACACATCATATCATCCTTAATCCTTCAAAATCATTCAAACGGGTCAAAACACCTATTATCAACAATACGCAACTATGAACCTCCAAACTCATCAATAATCATGCTAACAACCAATTTATCTCAGAAACATATCAAACACACAAGAATCGTCATGTTTTAATCATAAAAATCCTATCTTGCATGAATTCACCACATAGAACACACGATAAAAGATTAGACTTGTTTAACAATTGATTTTTAAGGATTTTCAAAGACACAAACATTATAAAACCAGGTCTGGACCTTTAGGGATCATTATAACAACTTTATAAAGGTTTAGGATGGATAACACACCTTGGATTTTCCTAAAGAATGATGTATAAGCTTGAAAGGATGGATTCTAGGGCAAAAACGTGTTCCAGAGGTTGGTTATGGTGTGGAATAGTTTTGGGGTGAGTTAGGGTTGCACAAATGATGTTTTGGAGCATAAGGGTGGCATTTATAGGCATTTCTAGCCATCACATAAGTTTCAGGTGAGTAGGCTGCTGCTATAGGCGATTAGGTTTTGTAATCGCCTATAAACTAGTGAGTAGGGCGTAAATGCATGTTGTAATCGCCTGTAAACTAGTGAGTAGGCGTAAATCCATGTTGTAATCAACTATAAACTAGTGAGTAGGGTAAATGCATGTTGTAATCGCCTATAAACTAGTGAATAGGGCGTAAATGCATGTTGTAATCGCCTATAAACTAGTGAGTAGGCGTAAATGCATGTTGTAATCACGTATAAACTAGTGAGTAGGGTAAATGCATGTTGTAATCACCTATAAACTATTGAGTAAGGTAAATGCATGTTGTAATCACCTATAAACTAGTGAGTAGGGTAAATGCATGTTTTTGGGTTTTCGACGCGTTAAACACTATTTTAACACATATAAGCACGTTTTCACATACCGACAAGTCATATAATGATTATAAACACATAATGCATGATAACTAACACGTTCACAGTCGTTCACCAATTCCCGGGACTCGAGACTTGCGTGTGTGCGTTAAACCTGGCGATTCTACAAATCACCAACGACGGGACTCGTAACTCGTGTGTGTATGTGATAACCCCAATGATCCTCCGAATGATTGATCCCTGGACAATACGTAACACGACTCGACTCAACTGACTCTGTCAAGTATGTTTGAAAATGTTTTTCGCTAAGGTAGACTTATGTGTTTTATAAAATGTTAACCTGAATGTGCCGGGTGTCACAGTTTTGGTTGCTCAACTCTTTCACACATTCAACATGAGCAGGAACTTTTTCAATTGCATCAATAAGTGGTAAATTTATTTTGACTTGTTTAAAATTTTCCCACCTCTTGTCCTTTGGTGGGATCCACTTTGACACATTGTTTGGGTCTACTAAAGCTGCAAGATATGGGATGGTGTTAGTCTCTATCCCCACACTTGTCTTAGTAGACATCTCATTTAAGCACTTTTCTCAAAAAGATTTTTTAAAATTTTAACTTCAAAATTATTTTGCAAAATATTTTCCTCTTCCTGCTCATCATCACTACCAACCTCCTCCACCACACCATCAACAAATTGTTGTGGTGGAGTTGTTTCATTACCCACAACCTTATCATTTAAAATAAAACTTACCGCATTTATGTGCACGCTTTGAGTGTTCTTTGAACTCGATGCTTGATGTTGTGGGTTTATTGTTGTGTCACTTGGAAGTTCCCCGTGCTTCCTCTCAATTGAGACATTTCTTCCACCAACTGCCCCCACTTGTTTTGCTAGGGCCTCGTGAGACTTGTCTCTCACCTCATTCTTCTTCTCATTCTCCTTAAGCAAATTCAAGATTGCATCAAACTTCGAATCGCTACTCCCACTTTGGTTGCTTGATGACCCACCTTGATTATTCCCTTTTTGGTACCAACCACCTTGGTTGTAACTTCGTTGGTAACCCCCTTGATTGTAAGAATTCCTTTCGTAGCCACCTTGGTTATAATTTCTTTGTCCATGAACCATGTTGACTTGGCAATTCTCCACCTTATGCCTCAAATCGCCACATTCTTCACAAACCGAGTATTGAACCACCGATACTTCCTGTTTCTTGATGCGAGCCAATTCTCGTTCCAAAGTTCCAATTCAATCTTTTGCATTTGAATCAAAATCGGATGAGGATTTTGAAATGGGATGCTTGGTCCTTCTATCCACGGATTCTTCGGCTTTAGAATTTTTACTCATTAACTCCAAAAAATCCCACTATTCTTGCTCCAGGTTGGATAATAAAGTCCCATTGCTATTGGAATTTAAATACTTCCTTTTCTCCTTATTCAACCCGTTTTCAAAATTGTTAACCAATTCCCATAACTCGATCTTGTGGTGTGCACATTTTCGAATCATTTCTTTGAAACGGGTGAAAGATTCATAAAGTGGTTCACCCGGTAGTTGTTGAAAAGAATGAATTTCCAACCAAGCCCCATCCGTATTAAAACTAGGGAAATACTCATCCAAAAATGCTTGTTGCATCTCTCCCCAAGTATAAATGCTATGTGAAGACAAAGTGAGAAACCAATTCTTTGCCTTATCTTTGAGGGAAAAACGAAACAACCTCAATCGAACTTCATCTTGGGAGAAATCATGGCCCCCCATAGTACTACAGACTGCTGTAAATTCAGAAAGGTGATCATATGGGTCCTCGGTAGCCATCCCATGAAAGTGAGGAAGAATGTTGATGTAGTTCGACTTGCAATCAAAATATCTTCTTCCTTGAGGCGGTGGAACAATGGGTGACCCATTTTCAGAAACAATTGGTCTAAAACAACCATTAACCCCTTGCATTGGGACTGGAGGTCTTCTTCGTGGAGCGTCGACCTCTTCATCTCTTAATTGTCTTCTCCCATGAGGTCTTCTCTCCTCCCGACCCACATAATTTTCATCCCGGTTTTGGTTAATATTGCGATTTCGGTACCCTCTTGGATTTTGCCTTGGTTGATGGTTGATGAAAACATGATTATAATACCCTTCATTACCCGAGTTTCGATTCGCACCCACATTGGAATGATGATCACTTTGGTACTCTTCTTCATCCTCGTGACCATCATTATTATTTCCATAACTCCAATCTTCGTCTTCCTCAGTGTAATCCCATTCTGAGTACTTATCTTCCCCCGAACGATAAGTATGAACACTAACTCAATCCGATGATTGATGACCCGGAACACTAAATGCGTCATCATCATTGATGTTTGCCCTTAACTCTTCAAGATTCTCAATGTGGTCATCATATTCGGCTTCATTATACCGGTTCACAGGATCAAATGTGGCATTGCCACGGTTAGATATGGAAGAGCCTTCGTTGACATTTCGGTTATGATTTGGTTGATGAGGTGGATGTTGTTGTGGGTGTTGGTTTCGGTTTAGATGAGGTGGAGTGGGTGGTCTTTAGTTCTCGCCTGAACGGCGATTTTGGGTTGAATTTGCCATTTGGACGGTTCCAAAGAACAAGTTTTGATTGGTAAGTGATGATTGAGAGTTAGATGGAATCGGCTCCTCTAACCAGGGTTGTCGGTTTCTTCTTGCTATTCTTTCAATTTCCGGTTTGAACACTAAAGGAGATGTCATCCCGAATGTCTTGAACGCATGTAGTACCTATAAACTGTTCAAATAACACACCCTGCGTAACAAGGAAAAAAAATAGAGAATAGAACCAAACAAACAATTAAACAGATTATCACACAATCAACTAATCACTAAATACTAAGTGCACTAGCTCCCCCCCAACGGCGCCATTTGATGAGCCGGTCGTTATGGGTCATGCAAAACCTAAATAACCTAGGTAGCTAGGGTAAGTAGGGTATCAATCCAAGTAGCGTGTGGTTAGTGAATGTTGTTTACTTGATTGGAAACTATTGTTTATGAAGATGCTATATAACTTATGAAGATTGCACTTGGTTCATTTAAGAAAGTTTATTTGGAAGGAGTTTTGATTTATAAAAATTGGAATAGAAATGTAATAGAAAAGAGTAGTAAACAATTTAGACTGTAAGCAATTTGATTAAAAGGATCACGCCTAGGTTTCAATAAATGAAGTCTAAGGTTATCACAAATGGGTCAAATAATTATGATGCAATTGGTGTTAACGGGGTGATTGTTCAATAGGCTTAGGTGTCAAGTTTCATCAACATTCAACAATGGACTAAACTACACTTCATTACCTAGAACATACAACCCTATGTTTGTATTAGAGCAAGAAACCATGTTCATGACATTTAGAAATTGGCACAAGATCAATTAACTAAAAATGGATTCAACATAAGATTAATCACAATCTAATACAATAGTTCAAACACACAACCACACAATCAAAAGTTTAAAGCAATACCCAAATGTTAAACCCTAGAACTTCAATTGTTTACTTCCTAAGCATGATACAACGAGACTAGCCACTCATGGCCATAGAGTTCTTCAAATCTTGTATTCTTGGTTCTCTAATCTTCAAGAAAAAAATGATTGTAGGATGGATGGATTAATTTCGTGATGTGTAGTAATGATCATTGATGTCCCTTCCCAAATCTGGTTATAACCACTCTCCAATCAAGTCTCTAGTCAACCCTCATCAAAACAATTAAAATCTTGCATTAAATTCCATGTTGACCAAGTCTTGTCATATGACACCGTCAGAGACGGCGAGACTTCCATCAGGTACGGTGATGGCGTCAGAGACAGTATGTTTGCTGTCAGAGATGGCCAGAACCTTCATTGTATTTCTCTTGGTCTTCTTTCTCGCAATGCTTCTTAACTTCAATCTTTCATTCTAGCATTGTGTAAACTTCACTCCATAAACGCTTTTAACCTGAAACATCAAATCAAATCAAAGTGCTATATCCCGCCTCAAATAATCATATAAAAACACCTTTTAAGATTTAATAGAGGTGAGGTTTTCAACCACGCATCAAACCCATACACTATTGTTGCACATGTTTTTAAAATCATTTTTTATCGTTGTACTACTGTGAAGCATAATTTCGGATGGGATGGTGTTGAGTATGGGTTCAGGTTCAGTCCATTTAAAGATATTCTGAGTGGAGAAGCAAATAAACTATTGACTGTTGGTTGGTCTATTATGATATTTTATGTTACAGGGGTTTTTGATGGTTTAATTTGTATAGATTTTTGATATAGTTGTATTTTATATTTTTGCTGCAGATGTTGCTAGTAGTCTTATTTTGTATGGTGATTTGGATGTGTTTGGAAAAGCTCCAAAATTAATGAACGGATGAACTTTGATCTTCAAGATTTGGAGCGAGCATTGACTTGTATTTTTATAAATTTTGTTTGTTGTAATGTTTCCAAAACTTAATACATACAATCATTTGTGTAATAAATGGTAAGAATTAATGAAGTGGTGTAGTAAATGTAAAGAAGAATATTCTCTTAAATTAACGGACTTGTATGTTATTTACTGATGCAATAAATGTTGTATAGTCCCCCTTTTTTTATATGTATTTACAATCTTAAAATTAGTGTTTGCATGTAGAGGTACCATTTTAAGATGTACAATGTGGAATGATTATACAATACTGTTTAAGAACCTCATTTCTAATAACCCTGCTAATGAGCATGTGATGGTTGTTATACGGCATGGTAAAGTTAAGGACTGGAAAGGTAACTTTGTGTTAGTTTTGCGTATTTCAAAATAATTGCTAACATGAAACAAAGTCACTAAGTATACGTATATTGTTATATATAGAACAAATTACCGTACAAAGCGAAAAGTATGGAACTCGATTGTTTCTGAATGTAGAAATTGATGAAGTTAACCAGTTAAGGAGGAGGTACAATATTTAGAACAATTTTATACAGAAAAGGGCAACGTTTGTAACTTTTTTTTTGTCATTCTTTTGAGTCTTGTAGGTCATTTTTTATGTTAATTCTTTTTACCATTTTTCAGTCTTCTTAAGAAGCAAGCTCAAGAATCTGGTTCTACTTCTCAAACACTACGTTCCTCCGAGTCTGTTTACTCATTGCATCAAGAATTCGTTGTTTTAACTCCAACGAAAGATGTTGACGAGCTTAGCGACATAGAAACGGTGTCAATATTTTTTTTAATAGATTTCATATTTGTTTATTTCTTTGTTACATTTAATTTGTTTTTTATATCTGATTGAAAACAATGATCAATATATTGTTGTATTGCAGGCAATGTGTTGTGTCGTGGTTGCAGGTATAAAACTTGTGCAAGAAGGGTCTGGTTGGTTTTATGTTGCTTGCAGGAAATGTTTCAGAAAGGCGTAAACTAAATCAGAGTACTTACAAACTGCTGCAAAAGTTTCTGAAGAAATTCTCGATTTGCCTGTTACAGCTTTGGTTTGTCGTAAATGAGAGTCTGAATGTATATCTATCTCAAGAAAGTAAGATAAAATGTTTATTTACAATTTTTTCAAGTTTCATAAAATTACAGTCAACTTATTGTAAGTTATTAATTTCAGGTTTAAGGTTCAAGTCAGGGTTCAAGATCAGAGTGGTAGTGTGTCCTTTATGATGTTTGATAGAGATGTGTCCAGTATTGTTGGTTCATCTGCAAGTGATATAAGGGAAAGACAGTTGAAGTTTGAGGATAGTGAAGGCTTTCCCCAAGAATTATTTCGGCTGGTAGATAAGCTTTTGGCTTTCAAGATTGAAGTTTCAGAATACAATCTTAAAAATGACTACCGCGTGTACACTATCCAGAAGATATGTGATGATCCTGCAATAATTGCTGAGTTGGTTATGTGCAGTGATTATGAAAATGATAATGTTGGAGAGGTATTTAATTACTTTTGGGTTGTGTTCTTAAATTTGGTAAACAAAGATTTTGAAGTTCACTGTTAGTTTTTTTTTTTTGGATCACTTCTTAGGTTAGTTAGGATGATGGTGAATACAAGTGTGCTAACCTTGATGAACCTTCTGATGGTGCTTTCCAAATGTTGTCAAAGGTGAGTATACATTTTTGCAAGTTCTTTAAGCTATCCAAAGAGTTTGTTTTCTTCATTTTAATAATTCAGTAGTTTTATTTTTAATTTTTTTCAAGGATGTTTTTTGTATTACTACCGACTCTTCCGTCGATGAAGCTTTAAAGGATTCTGGTACAAGCCTCAAAAAACGAGTATTGAAGATGCTGATTTTTAAATGTTGTAAGTGCACGAAATGTGACTATCGCTATTGGATTGGCAATATAGCATTTTTGTTAGATTTTGTGTTGACTAAGTACCCATTCGATCTGTCGAGGGGTCGAAGGAAGAATATCAGAGGGTCAAAGGAAGCTTTGTTCAGAAGATTACTTGGTTCGAGCTTATGTTGGGGTCGAAGGACTCGTTCGACCATGTCGTGAGGTCGAACGTGCAGTCTATGTAAACATAAAGTTTTATTTTGTGATTAAATTTTTGGTCATTTTGTCTAGAGTTCATGTGTGTATTCTCTCTAGGTTCTAGAACTTTCTGTTATTGACCTTTTTCATTGTAAACACTATCTAAAACAAGATTATTAAACATGTTTATGAATGAAATGATTATTGAAAAGGTATTTGACTGTGTTCAGATTTGATCTCTCTATCATATTGCATACGGTCTAGGGTTTCCGCACCTGGATTGTTCCATTTGTATGATCATCTAGTCGTTTTCTATAAAACCGATCCTCTACAAAGTAGTATCAGAGCATATCTCGATCATACAATTGCAATTTGATAGTTTTAGAACAGATTTTTCTCCAAAAACACCTAATTTTTTTTGTTTTGGATAAACTTAGAATGACAATGGAGATTGATTGATTTTGACTAGATTTCACTGATAAAATCAAAATTTTCATTCATTAAAGTTGATCTCCATCAAATCCAAAGCAAAACCTGATTAAGATCATCAAAATCCATCAACTTTTGAAAAATTTGGATCAAATTAACTGATTTTTAAAGAATAACCGTTTTTCAAATGAGTCAGGTCGAACCAGAGAGTTATAGGCCGAACGAATAAGTTTTTGGGTCGAATCAATGATTTTTGGTCTAACCCGAGAGAGTGTAGGTCGAACCAAAAGTTTTTGAGTATGTTGCGTTGTCATTCGACCAAGTTTGTTTCATTCGACCATTATGTGAGGTCGAAGGAGAGTTTGTGTTAGGTCGAATCAAGTCTAGTGTGATACATTTTCTCATTCGAGTCTGTTTAGAGGGTCGAACCAGAAAATTTCCTTCATTCGAACCCACGTTTTTGTTTCAGAGGTCGAACCAGATTCTGTTTTTGAAAATTTTCTAAGTGTTTACATTCCGAGCATTATGGGTTAAATTTGGGGATATTCTTCTACATCTAGACCTGCTACAACACAGCAACAACATGTTCCAATGAATCCGTGGGCAGTCGTTTCTCAAAAGACGAACACACAGTCATCACAGCCGATCAACTACATTGCTATGACAAGTTCAACACCACCACCTGTAACTCAACCTCCACAACAACAAGTGAATGATCTTTGGGGAGTTGCAGCAACAGCGGTACAATCTCAGACTACTAGTGCGATTACTACACTCATCAATGACTTATCATCGGGTAGTGGTAACCGTCCTCCAAAGTTGTTGGACATGTCCGAGTACCACAATTGGTAGAAGAAGTTCAAGATTCATCTGGAAGGATTGGGATTAGAAGGAGGAGAAGCATGGCAAATGATTATGAAGGGATATGTTACTCCGATAGTTGAGAACACGAACATCCCAATTCCACTTGAATACTTAAAAGCTGACGAAAAGAAGAAGTTTGCACTTGAGAAGAAGGCTATATCTCAATTTTCTCAAGCATTGTCCACAGACTTATTGCATCAGTTTGGATCATCTACTACTTCCAAACAACTTTGGGATTGTTTGAAGAATAGACATGATGGTGATTAGAATACCAGAAGACTTCATATGGAACTGTTGAAGAAAGAGTTTTAGAATTTTAGCTATGTGGGAAATGAGACGTTGAAGGAGATCATTCCAAGATACCGTCATTTATTGTCTGAATTGTCGAATTATGAGATTAACATTTCTATGCAGGAATTGGTGGATAAGTTTGCTGACTCGTTGCCTCCGTATTGGAGTCAACATGTTGAGGTATTGAAAGAGAAAGTTGCGTATCAATATTGGTCCATCAATGACTTCATACAGAAGTTGGATAATAAAGAGATGGAAGAAAAGAGGAAAGCAAAGAGATCCCAGTTTCCACAAAACCCGGAGTTGTACCATGCTACTTCATCTGCTTCCATGTCTAATTCATCAATAGGTGGAACTGCTGCACCACACATTGCTTGTATTTCAAATGTTGCTAAACCACCAAGAATTCCAATCAATTACCTTGCACCAGCACCATCTTATACACCAACTTCATGACCTCAACTTCCTACATACCAACACAACCACAGATGTCAGCGGCTTGCTATACTTCATCTATGCCTCAACAACAACAGTATGCTCCTCAGATGATAACTTAAGCATCTTCGAGCCAAAGTCCAATCGTGTTGGAAACCTCCTACATGAATAATGTGACAGTTGAAGTGGCACAACAACACATTGCTTCAGTCTTAGCAATGGCCGCTTCATATAATGGACTTGTGGCAAGTCAGATTGGAAACAATAATCTGACCAATGAAGATTATGCTCAGATCGACAAGGAAGAGATTGAGTTGATCGATATTCAGTGGGCATTTGCTAGCATGATGAGGAGAGCGACCGAGTTTATAGAAAAGACAGGGAGAACTGATCTCGCCACTTTACCTAATGCTACCTATGATTTCAACAAAGCCAAGGTAACCTGTTTCAATTGTGGAACATGAGGACATTTCAAGCGAGAATGTACTCAACCCATGCAACAAGGTAACCGCAATCCATTTAATTCCAATTATCAGAACCGTCAGTCACAAAACCAAGTCACTTATCAAAGCCAAAACAACAACATCTATCCACAACAAAACAATTACCAAAACCGACAAAACACCTCTCAAAATACCACACCGAGATAAACACCTACAACTAACCAAAACCAAACTACACCTAATACTAACCCAACCAGAACCATTGTTCCAATTACTACACCAAATACCAAACCTTAAAAAGAAAACCAGGCTTTGGTGATTCAAAAAGACGAGGGTTTTTATTGGAATTGCATGCAAAATATGCAATTGGGTGTTGAAGAGGTTACCGGTGGGAATGTAGCTTGTTTTGCACAAGAGATGGTTTTAGAGGAACCGGTGATAGATGATGATGAATTGGTTTCTGAGAAAGTTTGTGAGAAAGTGACTGAGAAAGTTTCTGAAGTGGTGATTGAAGAAATTGTTGAAGAGACTGTTGAGAAGGTTACAGATCATGTTGCAGAGAAGGTTGATGAATCGGTTAGTGAAACGGTTTCAGGGACGATTATCGATTCCGTTGCTAATGTCTCTGATGAACCAGAACCTGTCTATTCAGATTCAGAAAGTGAATCTGATTCTGAAGCCAACATTAATTCTCTTGATGATGATATTAATGAGCTGCTAGCAGAAGCGGATTTTCTGATGACAAAGAAATCGTGCATGGTTGATCATGCTTTCACAAAGATTGACTACTCAAAGTTCTTTGATGGGAAGGAAACACATTTAGCATTTATGGCCATGACAGATCCACCTAGACCGGTATGTCCTAACTCTGCTAATAGTGATAATAAGTATTGTGGAAGTTGTGATAGATTAACTGACTAAGTAAAGCAACCAAAGCATCAGCTCGACAGTGCTAAAATCGTCATTCAATCTTATCGTAAGGATGAGCATGATTTTAACAAAACACTTGATGGTTACAAAAAGGATGTTTTAGAATTGATAAAAACTCAATCTTTGAAACAAATATCCATTAACAATTACATCAATGAAATTGAAGAGACAAAACTTGAAATAGCTAAAATCAAGTGTTTTGCTAAAAAAGTCAACAAGAAATTAGAAAGTTACAAACATGTGGCTTATGTTTTGGACCACATTGTTGAGGAACCATCACAATCCAATGATGCCAATTACAAGGCAGTTCCTGCTCCAGTGTTATTTGAAAACCACAATTTAAATTCAGTAACACCTGAGAGTTCAGTGAAATCGGATTACTCATCGGGAAATGAATCGAACACTTCCAGTGTTGGTGATCCAAATTTCGATGTGAGACCGATACATGGATTGAATGATGAAGGAGTCGTTGCAATAACTGATGATTCAGATACTAAATATAAGGAACCTAAGAAACATGATGATATTCCATTGGAAAATCACATAAGAACAAATGAGATAGTTTCACCATCTTAGGTTTCTCATCCTCAGAAAATTGCAAACAAAATGAATCAGCCAGTTAAAAAGGTTGAACAGAATGAACCAATTGACAAACCAGTTAAGGTTTTCTATCGGATGGAAGGATTCGATAAGATAATCGCAGATGAAGAATATCCCATACAATTTGCTGATTATTCTAAGATTGAGAAAATCTGGCAAGAGAGTATCATTTGGTTTCCTAAACACGAAAGGACCAATGATATTCCTCCTGAACTTATTCGAAGATTGTATGGTGAGGATTCTTCACAACCAAAGGTTCATGTCATTGAGTTTATAAAGCCAAAAGAGAAGGTTAATGGATTTTCTAAACCGACTTACTCAAAGGAGCCCGCTCCTGAGAGTTTAAGGTGTAAGTTTGTTGATGACCAACACCCGGTTAAATCTTTCGCTAAACCTAACTTTTAAGAATGTGTTTGAAGACTACCATGCATGTTTTAAATGTGGGGAGAGAGGTCATTTACTTGCTCACTGCCCATATGTAAGACATAAGAGGCACGAAGTTGAAAGAAAGCATAATGTGAGGAATTCGGTGGAAGATCATAGACATTATTATTCACAACAACATTTTTCCCTCAAAGGCAACAATTTTTTTAACCAAAATCGTTTTTATCAAAAGAGGGAAAAACGTCCATTTGTCTATGATAACAGAAACCGAATTGCGATGGAAAAGAAACTGAAGAAACCAATGGTGAACACGACTAAAGATAAACAAAAGGTTTTTCCAAGACCGATTGTTAAATCATCGGTTGGACCTGTATCTGTTAAATCAGATAAGGTAGCCAAGAAAGTTTCTTTTACGAACGATACAAAGAAACCTATAGAGGTTAAACGTTCTGAACAGACTTGGACACCAAAGGGTTCTCCAGGTGCTTCTACATCATCTGCAAAAGTTGAAGTGAAAAGTGAGAAAGTTGTGAACAACCAGCAAAAGGTTGATTCAAACTTGAAAGTATGTGAAAAAGAATATTTGAAAGCTAACATTAAAAGACCCAAGACCAAACTGGCTTGGTTCCCTGTTAAAAACTAATCTTGTTTGTGATTTGTGCAGGGGGCTCTAGCTGGCCCTGTTAGCAGTCTTTGGATTGTCGACAGTGGAGCTTCTGGGCACATGACCGAAGATTTAACGCTGCTCTTTGATATCAAGAATATTAATGGAGGCTATGTGGCGTTTGCGAGAAACAAAGGAGGTTATATAACGATGGAAGGGAGTGTTAGCAATGGGATTGTGAGTTTTGAACGGATATCGTATGTGAAACAAATTGATTATAATTTGCTGAGTGTGAGTCAGATATGTGATAAGAAGTTTTCGGTTCACTTTGATGACAAATCTTGCTACATACTGAAAACCGGTTTTGTTATTCTAAAAGAATGGATCATGTTGAAGGCTCCAAGAGTGAATAATCTTTACATTCTTGACATGAGAAAGGCAACCACGAAATAGGGACAAGTCATGTGCTTTCTATCCAAGGTTACTGAAAATGAATCTATCATGTGGCACAGGAGGATGGGGCATATTCACCTAAGAAAAATGAATCATTTGGTGAAGAATGGACTTGTTAAGGGTGTGAATGTGAAGCATTTTCATCTCAATGATAAATGTGTAAGTTGCAAAAAGAGGAAACAGCACAAACAGTCCCACAAACTCAAGAAAGTAAATTCTGTCGAACATCCACTTGAACGTTTAGAGATGGATCTTTTCGGACTAGTTAAACTTAAGAGTACCAACGGTGAACTTTACTATCTTGTGGTTACCGATGACTTTTCAAGATTTTCATGGGTGATGTGCATGCAACGCAAGAGTGAAACGTTTAATAATTTGAACGTTCTGTTTACACAGTTGGAGAACATATATGGATTGAAGATCATGTTGATGCGTTTTGCGACTAATGATTGGATAACTAACATATGTTAAGATTTGTATATATATGGGCGAAGGTAGATAAAAAGGGGCGAAGGTGAATTGCTGATGGGCGAAGGTAGAATGAAGCTGATCAGAAGATACGTTCGACCATTGGTAGTGGGCGAATGTGGAAAAGATCCACATTCGACCAGTGCAAAGGGGCGAACGTGCAGTATCTATAAATAGGTTTTGTGTTTTTGAGTATGTAATAGAGTTGTCAGTTGTGTATGTGTTCAGGTCAGGTTCCAGGTGATTTTGTGAAAGTCTGTATTTGATCTAGATTAACGTGTGTGTGATTGTAATTGAATATTTGACAAAGTTAATCTATGAAAAGATATTGAAAATGATCTTGATTGTGTTTTGATTAGAGTTTTATCTTTTTGTTCAGAACTAGGGTTTCCGCACCTAGTTTTGTGACTTGTATGATCATATTATCCTGTTTTAGTTAAAATCTTTCGCTTACAAAGTGGTATCAGAGCTATACGGATCATACAACAACAAATTTGATAAACTCAGAGCTGATTTGGACATGTTTTTGATCAAAATACATCTGTTTTTACATAAACATGGTTTTTGAGTGTTTTTGATTGATTTAGAGTTATATTTGTGGTTAAAATCAAGTTTTCCAAGAATTAAAGTTGCTCCAAATCAATTCCGAAGCATAACCTGATTAAGATCATTCAAATCCACAAACTTTTGAAAATCTGAGATCAAAATAACCGTTTTTCAAAGAATAACCGTTTTTCAAAGTGAGATCTGAGCAAAATGGGCGAACCTGGAACCTGAGTGGTCGAAAGTGTTTGTGGGTGGGCGAACCTGAGTAGAGTTTGGTCGAACCTGAAAATTGTTGTAGAAATTTTCACTTTCGGGTGCATAATTCCACATTCGACCGGTTTGTTTTGGGCGAAAGTGGAAAGTGTCTTAGTCTGTGTTTACATTCTGGTGATTTCTACGTTCGGGTGGTACTGTTTGGTCGAAGTTAGAATCAGAAGGGACGAAAGTGTTATTGTTTGGGCGAACCTAGTTTATTTTGGGCGAATCTAGGTCAATCCGGGCGAACCTAGGATTTACTTTGAAAATTTTCTAAGTGTTGAAGTTTTCTAAGTTTGTGATCATGTGGAATTTTCCGACTACACCGAGACCAGCAACGACACAACCACAACAGCAAGTGATGGACCCATGGACAGTGGCAGCACAAAAGACGAGCACACAGTCTTCGCAACCAATAAACTACATGGCGATGACGAGCTCGATGCCTCAAAGTGTAGCACCTCCAGCACCACAACATGACTACTGGGGAGTAGCAGCGGCGGTGGTAAACACTCAAACTACAAATGCTATTTCTACATTGATTAACGATTTGTCTTCAGGTAGCGGGAATAGGCCACCGAAGCTCATGGACATATCAGAATACAATCAGTGGCAGAACAAATTCAAGATTCACTTGTAGGGCATGGGAGTGGAAGGAGCAGAGGCATGGAGCATGATTGCTAAAGGTTACACAGCACCGATTTTGGAGAATACAGGTGAAATGATTCCTTTGGAAAGCTTAACTGAGGATGAGAAGAAGAAATATGTGGTGGAAAAGAAAGCCTTTTCCCAATTGACTCAGGCAATCACAAATGATCTGCTACATCAATTTGGGACTTGTACAACCTCTAAGCAATTGTGGGATGTGCTTAAGAGGAGGCATGATGGGAACGAGAAGACGAGAAGTTTGAGGATGGATGAACTGAGAAAGGAGTTTGAGAATTTTTCTTATATTGGAAATGAAACTTTAAAAGAATTAACTCCTAGATACAGTCATTTGCTTACCGAATTGTCTAGTTATGGTATACACATTCCCATGAAGAATTTGGTGGATAAGTTTGCAGATGCTCTACCACCTTACTGGGATCAGCATGTGGAAGTTCTCAGGGAGAAGGATGCATATCAGTACTGGACTATTCAAGAGTTCATACAGAAGCTGGAAAACAAGGAAATGGAAGAGAAGAGAAAAGCTAGGAGAGCACAGGTTCCTCAGAATCCTAGTTTATACTTTGGAGGTACTTCAGTTCCTGTGAGTAACTCAAGTTCAGGAGGGGTAGTTGCACCACACGTTGCTTGCATTTCCAATGTTATGGAACCACCAAAACCGACCATCAACTACATGGCACAAACTTCATCCTACTCACAACCATCATACACACAACCACCACCACAACAACAATACAACAATTCCTACATTTCACCATTTTCCCCAATGCAACAAGAAGGTTTCTATACTGCTAGCCAATCTCAACAACCAATGAACCAAGTTACTCAACCTAATCAACAACAAGTGGTTTTGGAGACTTCTAACTTGGGCAATGTGACTGTGGAAATTGCTCAACAACATATTGCACTAGTCTCAGCAATGGTTTCATCCTACAATGGACTTGTTGCTAGTCAAATTGGGAATAACAACTTAACCAATGAGGACTATGCACAGATCGACAAGGAAGAGATGGAACTAATTGATATACAATGGGCTTTTGCAAGCATCATGAGAAGAGCAACAGATTTTATTGAAAAGACAGGTCGAACAGATTTGGGAACTTCTCCTAACACAACCTACGGGTTCAACAAGGAGAAAGTTACTTGTTTCAACTGTGGAGAAAGAGGTCACTTTAAACGTGAATGCACCCAGCCACCAAAACAAGGTAATAGAAACCCATTCAATGCAACTTATCAGAATCGTCAACAACAAAACCAAAACCGAGTTTCTTACCAAAACAACAACAACTACCAAAACCGTCAAAACAACTCTAACAACAATCAAAACAGACAACCTAACACATCAAACCAGATTCAAAACCAATCTCCTAACAATTCTAACCGAACAGTTATACCAATCACTACACCAAATGAGACACAACAGAACACGAGTCAGAATCAAGCACTGATGACTCAACAAGATGAAAGGTTTGATTGGTCGGGATTGCAGATAGGAGTGGAGGAAATCACTACTGGTGGAAATGTGGCTTGCGTTGCTTGCGAGGTTGATATTGAAGAGTCAGTGATGGAGGAAGAAAAGAAAGAAACTGAGGAGTGTGATAATGATGATTCTGAGACTGAGATGAATGTGGAGAATGAACCTGTTGAGGTTAAGGTTGAAGAAACTCATTCTGGAATGGTGATGGATACAGTTTCTGATGTTCCTGAGGAATGTAGATCAGTTTATTCAGACTCGGACAGTGAATCGGACACAGAGGCAAGTGTTGATTCTTTAGATGATGACATTGATCAGCTGCTAGCAGAAGCTGATTTTCTGATGACGAGGAAGTCGTGCATGGCTGATGATGCTTTTACCAAGATTGACTATTCCAAGTTTTTCACTGGAAAAGAAGCTCATTTCGCGTTAATGGCCATGACTAAACCGCCAAAACCTGTAAGTTCTGAATCTAGCACTGATGTTAGGAGTGATAAATATTATGGAACATGTGATAGATTGACTGAGGAGAATAAACAACTCCGAATTCAACGTGATAGTGCTATCATAAACAGTCAATCTACTCGCAAAGAGTTGAATGCTTTCAACAAAGTATTAGATGGCTATAAAAAGGACATTTCTGACTTGAAAAACACTTTATCATTGAAACAATTGGCAATTAACAACTATATCAATGAAATTGAAAACACCAAGTTGGAAATGGCAGCCATAAAATGCTTTGCTGAGAAAGTAAACAAAAAGTTGGAAAGTTATAAGCATATTGCTTATGTGGTAGACCATATCATTGATGATAACACCACCAATTACAAGTCTGTACCATCTCCGGTTCTTTTTGAAAATCATAACTATCACCAAGTTATACTGGAGAGCTCGGTAAAATCAGACTCATTATCGGAAATGGAATCTAATACCTCGAGTATTGGTGATCCTCATTCCGATGTGAGACCGATTTTAGGCTTGAATGATGAGGGTGTTTATGCTGAAAGTGTGAATTCAGACTCAGAGAATGATGATACTGGTAATGACCAAACTGTTAATGCATGTGAAATTCCAAAAGAAAATCACATCATTACTACTGAACCAGTGTCACCATCTCAACATGTGCATCCGATGGCAACTGCTCATCGTGAGAAAAAGTCTGAAAAGAATGAGAGTAGAAAGGATCTTGAGAATGAACCAAGTGACAAACCTGTCAAGGTGTTTTATCGGATGGAGGGATCCGATAAAATCATCTCTGATGAGGAATTTCCAATCAAAAATGCTAACTATGCTAAAATTGAAAAGATTTGGCAAGAAAGCACTATTTGGTTTCCAAAACATGAGAGAACAAACGAAATTCCACCAGAAATTTTAAAGAAATTGTTTTTGGATATTCCTCAAGAACCAAAGGTCCATGTCACAGAGTTCATTCGACCAAATGACAAAGCAAATGGTTTTCATGAGCCCACTTACTCAAAAGGACCACTTCCTGAGAGTTTGAGGAATCAACAGTATAATGATCAATATCCTGTTAGATCATTTGCTCCACCAAATGCTAATTATGTTTTTGAAGAGTATCGAAAATGCTTTAAATGTGGAGAACGCGGGCGTTTACTTGCTCAGTGTCCATATGTAAGGCATAAAAGACATGAGGTTGAAGTTAGAAATTCCATGAGAAAACCGATTGATCATTATGTTCCACCACATAGACGAGTTGTTCCTCAACAACAACAGTTTTATAATCAAAACAATTTTCAAATGAGGAACAATCGTCCAATTCAATATGATCAAAGAAATCGGATTGCTATGGAACAATCATGGAGAAAGCCTGTGGTGAACGCAACAATTGATAGGCAAAAGGTTCCACAAAAACCAATTGTCAAATCAAATGTTGGACCTAAGTCTGTTAACTCAGATAAGGTAGCCAAGAAAGTTACTTTTGTTAACAATGTTCAGAAACCAATTGAGAAACCAAAATCTCAAATTCGCATTCTTAAAAGGTCTGAACAATCTTGGTCACCCAATGGTACTCCAGGAGCTTCTACTTCAAAGGTAAGTGAGAAAAAGGAAAATGTTTTGAACAATCAGAAAAAGATTGATCCAAAACAAAAAGTTGTTGAAAAAGTTAATGAGGATGTTTCTTTGAAAGCCGATGTTCAAAGGCCCAAGACTCAGGCTTGGGTCCCCCGAAAGAACTAAATGATTTACTTTTTGTGTGCAGGGAGCTTCAGTTGGCCCTATTAGCAGCCTCTGGATTGTTGATAGTGGAGCTTCAGGCCACATGACGGGGGATCTCGCATTGCTGTTCGACGTGAAAAACATCAATGGAGGGTATGTCGCTTTCGCGGGTAATAAAGGTGGTTATATCACAATGGAAGGAAGCGTGAGTAATGGGATTGTGACTTTCGAGCGGATTTCTTATGTCAAGCAGATAGACTATAATCTGTTGAGTGTTAGTCAAATATGTGATAAACAATTTTCTATGCATTTTGATGACAAATCCTGTTATATTTTCAAACCGGGCATCAAAATTCCAAAGGAGTGGGTAATGTTGATGGCACCTCACGTCAACAATCTCTATATTCTTGACATGTCCAAGGCAATGACATCACAGGGGCAAATAACATGCTTTCTATCCAAGGCGACCGAGAAAGAATCGATAATGTGGCACCGCAGAATGGGGCACATTCATCTGAGAAAAATGAATCAACTTGTGAGAAATGGGCTTGTCGATGGAGTAAACGTGAAACATTTCCATCTGAACGACAAGTGTGTAAGTTGTATGAAGGGGAAGCAACACAAACAGTCTCATAAAGTGAAGAAAGTTAACTCTGTTGAGATGCCGCTTGAGCGATTGCACATGGACCTTTTCGGACCGGTCAAGCGCAAAAGTCATCTTGGAGAGCTTTATTGTTTAGTTGTCACTGATGACTATTCAAGATTTTCATGGGTGATGTGTTTGAAGAACAAAAGTGACACCTTTAATAATCTACAAGTTCTGTTCACTCGATTGGAGAATATCTACAATGTGAAGATAAAAAGAATCAGGAGTGACAACGGGACGGAGTTCAAAAACGCCAAGATGGATGAACTTTGTGAAAGCAAAGGGATACATCATGAATATTCGGCTCCATATACCCCACAGCAGAATGGTGTTGCTGAACGAAAGAATAGGACTCTAATTGAAGCGGCTAGAACAATGCTCGCTGATTCAAATCTTCCGGTAATGTTCTGGAATGAGGCGATTTATGCAGCAAATTATACATTAAATCGGGTTCTAACAGTGAAGAAGTTTGGAAAAACATCTTATGAACTGTTACACCGACGAAAGCCCAACTTAGAGTATCTAAAACCTTTCGGGGCGCCATGCACGATGTTGAATCCAGGAGAGAAGTTTAGTCCTAAAGCTGAGGAGGGATATTTTGTTGGATATGCAACCCCGCTCAAACGGGTATTCAACAAGAGAACTCGTCAAGTGGAGGATTGGGCTAACGTGGAAGTTCAACGATATACTCAAAATTTACAAGGCACGGGTCCTGATTGGATGTTTGATTACAAAGATTTCTTTGAATCATTCAACCTAGATAGCTTGGTTGAAGAAGCTGTTATCAGATTACTTTACGAGTGTGAAAACGCGGCAACTTCACCGTTGATGCGTCCAATCACCGTGAACCCCCTACCAGCTTCTAATGATACCAGTGCTCCTATACAAGAGGAAGAGATGTTTCAAGAGGCTTCAACCTCATTAGACACTTCAGAATCTGAAGATGAACAATTTGAAGAAGCCGTTCTTGAACATGCAGAAGAATTAGAGGCGCAACCTGTGAACTCAACTCCAAATCCAGATGTTGCTTCATCATCAAACACGGGTCATGATCAGGATGATGTAGAAAACTTGACTGCTCAGACGGGAGTTATTGTACCTGTTAATCCGGAATCTCGGATTCATCGTATTCACCCGCTGGAGCAAGTTATCGGTGATCCTGGAAGTGGTGTTATGACCAGAGGGCAGCTGAAAAGCGTTAACTCACCAGAGAGTTTTGGTGCTTTAGCATTATATGCCAAAATTCAAAAATCTGGTAGTCAAAATGATTGGTCGTTTGCATGTTATGTGTCGCAGGTAGAGCCAAGGACATATAAGGGCGCTTTGAATGAAGATGCCTGGGTTGAGGCAATGCAGGAGGAGTTATTGCAATTCCAGAAATTGGGAGTCTGGACGCTCACAGATTTGCCGCCGGGAAGAAAGAAAATAGGCACAAAATGGGTGTTTAAGTGCAAAAAGGATGATCTTGGGGTTATTGTTCGCAACAAAGCCAGATTGGTCGTGCAGGGTTTCCATCAAATCGAAGGAATTGATTACAACGAAATCTATGCACCAGTAGCACGAATTGAAGCTATTCGGATGTTCCTCGCGTTTGCTTCATATAAGAAATTCAAAGTCTATCAAATGGGTGTCAAGAGCGCATTTTTGTACGGGAAAGTCAAGGAGGAGGTTTATGTCGGGCAACCACCAGGCTTTGAGGACCCAATCCACCGGGATAAGGTCTACGTGCTGAACAAAGCTTTATATGGTTTGCACCAGGCTCCAAGACAGTGGTACGAGGAGCTAAGTACATATCTCATCTCCAAAGGATTCAAGCGTGGCCTCATTGATTGCACCCTCTTCACGAAGAAGATGGGAGATGATTTGCTTCTAGTACAGATTTACGTTGATGATATTATATTTGGTTCAACTAACGAACTTTTGTGCAGGGAATTCGAAACTGTTATGCAAGAAAAGTTCGAAATGAGCGCAATGGGGGAGATGCAGTTTTTCCTCGGCTTACAGGTGGACCAAAGACCCGACGGGATCTTCATTCACCAGACGAAATACGTATCCGACATCTTGAGCCGATTCCAGATGGAGGACTCTAAGCCGATGGACACCCCGATTCAACCCAATCACGGGATTGGAGTGGACGCTAAGGGGGAGCTGACAGACCCATTTACATACAGAGCAATCATCGGATCTCTGATGTATTTGACAGCGTCTCGACCAGATATTATGTATGCAACGTGTCTCTGTGCTCGCTATCAATCGAAGCCGAAACAAAGTCATCTGACGGCGGTCAAGCGTATCCTTCGATATCTGAAGGGTTGTCCATCAAAAGGACTTTGGTACCCTAATGATGATGATTTTGATTTTATTGCTTTTAGTGATGCAGATTGGGGCGGCTGTGACAAAGATAGCAAATCAACAACAGCTGGTTGCCAGTTTTTAGGGAGCAGGTTAATTACCTGGCAATGCAAGAAACAGACTTCCGTGGCACTGTCTACCTGTGAAGCTGAGTACATTGCAGCATCATGTTGTTGTTCGCAAGTACTCTGGATCCAACAACAGATGGTGGATTACGGTTTGCAGTTTCTTAAAACCCCTATACACTGTGACAACGAAGCCGCAATTGCATTAACTAAAAATACTGAAAATCATTCTAAAGCGAAACATTTCCGGATTAAATATCATTTTATCCGTGATTGTTACGCTAAGGAATTGATAGATATGGTCAAAATCCATACTGACTACCAACGTGCAGATTTGTTTACAAAAGCTTTTGACAGATTCCGTTTTGAATATCTTTTAAAAGTAAACAATATAAAGGAAAAACAAGACTAATCGGCACCTCGGTTTATCGCTTTTTAGTTTTTAGTTTTAGTTTTAAATTTTTGCTAATTAGGAATTTCTCTTTGCTAATTGGGAATTTCTCTTTACTATCATAATCCTCAAAGAAGTTGATGCTTTCGAGGGGATTGTTTAATCCCCAAAGAAGTTGATGCTTTCAAGTGGATTGTTTCTTTCAAATTTTTGTTTTATTTTTCAGAAAAATTAAAAACCCAAAAATATGTTCTTTATTTTAGGGGGAGTCATTTTATCAGAAAAACCAAAAACATTGAAAAATTTTCAAAAGACCTAAAAATTAGAAAAACCAAAACGATTTCCTGGATAAAAAGAGGAAATGATAGTACATCAGTGGGGATCTGACACAGGCTAAAGAATTGTATAGTATAATGAGACGTATGTTGATTACGTGTGATATGCTGATAGGCTTCGTAGACTAAATATTGCGTGCATTAGTGATACAAACATAACAAACTACGCGTTTGTGGCTGAACATCTCATGGGCATATGGTCTTAGTACCGTAATTTCGTTTGATAGGATTGCCAAAATCTGAGGTTCGGGTCGTTATGTTATTGTTATCCGGGATATTCTGATTAAACTTCTGTCGTATTGATTTACGGACCTAGTTTCATCAGAATATTTGCAAAAAGAGCTTAATTGCCAAAACCGGAAGTTACCGAATTGAGGAACTTTATGTTTTATTGATCAAAGATCATTATTACATCGTATTGACTTTCTGATGCAAATCAGTGGTTAATATCAGCCTCAACCTAGTGTATACGCACATGTTACTTTGCTGCATTCATTTGCTGACCTGTACACCTCTGTGCTATATACTTTGTAAACTTTACGGATAACTCTAGCATAATCACGCGTTACGATGAAGCTTTGAGAAATTAGTTGATACGGGAGTATGTCGTGTGTGTGGGAACCACAATGTGTTAGTCTAAAACATCTAACTCGTATCATTTTAAAGCATTGCGAAATTGTCTGCATGTGAGCTTATGTGGACCACAATATCAGCAATTGCCGTATCACATATTGTTTCTAATGATAATATTAAAACAGATCAACGTTGTGCTCAGATTTCTCAGTAAACTGATATGATCCTCTTACCGGATATCACAAAATGTTTACTGTTTTCATTTACTTTGATGCATTTTACTTTGTTGCATTTTACTTTTTATTGTCAAAAAGATACAAAATCCAAAAAGATTTTAGGTGTGTTTTGATAAAATTTCAGAAAACCCAAAAAGATTTGCATTTCTGCCTTATTTTTGATAACCGGGGATGCTTGATGGTCAATTTCTGAGATTTGATAACACCATCTGGACTTTGTATCATTCAAAATGTGAAAATTTGAGTTTTGGAAGCTTAACAGATTGAAAAATGTTGAACGGGATTCGAATTCGTGATTTGGCGAAATTTTCAGATTTTTCCATTTCACATTCGCCCCTTAATTGGGTCGAATGTGGAAAAATCGTCACTTTCGACCGTTTCAATTTGGACGAATGAGGGACATTTTCACCTTCGGGTATTAATTCCACCTTCGGGTAAAACTTTTCACATTCGGGTCATTATCTTGGGGCGAATGTGGAATTACCCCACATTCGTCCATATCCAACGGGCGAAGGTGGCCTTTATATATAAGCCATTCCAGGTTCGAGTCTTCATTCACAAAATTTTTTCAAAATTCTTCGATAACCAGACCTTGTTGCTTGATTTTCTTTTGATTGTGTGTTTCATTCCCTGTCCTTTACTGATCATTTTGACACTAATTTCACAGGTATTGGAGCTTTATTCAGATCAGAATCGATGTTTTTATATTCGGACCTAGGGTTTTAAAATTTAGGGTCTTAGCGTCTGTTTTGATACTTGATTTTGATTCACATTCAATCTTCATCAGTTTTAGGGGGAGATATTGTGAGGAATTAGGAGTATAACAATGATTAGATGTTTGTTTGATCGTTTGAAACTGATAGACCCTAATTCCACTTTAAAAACTAATGAAAATTGAATAATTATTAAAATTGATGGTACACGAGTGTTGATCGGTCATTATAGGACACATTTGGATCAAAATGAGATGTTAAAAACAACTTTGGCAAATTTTTAAATTTTGGGGATTATCTGTTTTCACCTTCGGTTCCAAAAACGGGCGAAAGTGGAAATAGATGGGCGAATGTACTGTTAAACGGGCGAATGTGTCTTAATCTCAAACACTTTTTCATGTTCGTCCAATATGTTCCACATTCGACCAGATATTTTCACATTCGTCCAGTTTAAAAAGGGCGAATGTAGAATCTTTAAAACCTTAAAATTTTAACTTTTTGTCGTTTTTGCATTTTGACGTGTTTTTCTGTTTTTGATGTGCAGATGGCTGATCAATCCGAAAACGTTGAGGCATCAGTAGAAAATGTGGAAGCTCCAGCAGAGAATGTTATTCCAGATCCGGTGCAACAGGCTGAAGCATCTGTTCCAAGCAGTTGGCCGTTCGAGCGATCTCACAATTGCTGTGCGTATCTTGGTGACGTGGAGAAGAATACAGAGTTCACCAGGATCATAGAGTTTTTGAGAAGGAGCAGAATTGTACATGCATTAGCCACACCGACGATCATATATAGAGACATTATTGAAGATTTCTACCAAAATGCGAAGTATGACTTCTGGGATAATCAGACGATTATCAAGAGCAAGATTCAAGATATGGAGATGTTTTTGACAGAGTCTGATATACGGGAAGCACTGCAGATCAAGTTTGAAGTCAGTGAAGATCCCAGAGAGTTATCATGGACTGAGCAGAAAGCTTGTTTCTTACGGATGAAGTACAAAGGTCCGATAACAGATGGATCTATGTATAAAGGGAAGCTGGGCGTGCAGTTCAAGTACTTTGCACACGTTATTATCCACGTATTTGGATGTGTGAGCGGTGGATATGACGTTATGAGAAGAAGTTTGAGTTCGTTAATGGTTGCGTTGACTCTCAACAAACCATTTAATGTTTCTGGTATGATTCTAGACCATATGCTGGAGATGCTGAAAGGTATGAAGCACAAGAAGTTCATGCTATATCCAAGATTTCTGATGATGATCTTTGACCACAAGTATCCAGAGCTGAAGAAGGATCCAACTATGATCCTAGGTCAAGATCACATGAACATTCGTACTCTAGTGAGGATGAAGGGATACAAAGGTGTGCCAGATAGTGAAAAGCCACCTAATAGGAGACTCTTTGGAGCTTTGGCTCGTCAGGATTACACTGATCCTGGCAAGAACAAAGCAAGGCACGATAATAGTGATTCGGATAATGATGATCCCTTAGTGTACGCTGATTCAAGCACTAAGAGGAAGAGACAAGTAGTCAATCCTGGAGCCAAAGGGAAGGGCAAGGGAAAGATTGATCAGGGAAGTTCAAAGAAACAGGCGGTTAGACATAAATCAACGGCAAAGAAAGGTTCAGGTTTGGTGGATGAAGAGTCAGTTGATTCAGAGGAGACTGAGATAGACGAGCAGTGGGATTCTGATGATGAAAACGTTAGGACCACCACACGTAAGGCCACTATGGTTGGTGAGTCTGAATCTTTGAACAAGTCGATTGAAGAAGCTGAGAAAAGAAAGAAATCTGTTGAAGATGAAAGTCTAGGTGTTGACTTGGCAGAGTTGAGTGTTGGAGAGACTGTGGTGGTTAATTTGCCTAAGACGAAAAAGCAAAAGACCATGGCGAAGAAGTCTAGTACGAAAGAGTTGAGAGAGAAAGAGTTAGCTCAACTGTTGAAAGGAAAAAGAGTGCCCGATGCTGGTACATCATCAAAGCTATCTTCACCTGTCACCAAGAAACAAAAGAAATCCAAAGAGGCAGAACCAATATCAGCTGATTAACTTAACGTTGCACTGGACAATGTACTTGACATGTTCAGAAAGCCTCAGAAAGAAAAAGAAGTTGAGCCATCCAAATCCAAATCCAAGAAAGTTACTGTGGATGATGATGTGATGAAGCAGGTGAATAGAAAAATGGATGACATGATGAAAATGATTGTAGCTCAACAAGCTGAGATTGCCAAATTCAAGCAGAATGAGGAGAAAATGCTTTAGATTGTGGTTGCGTCTAAATCTAATCAAGATGAGATCAATAAGAAGGTTAAGATGCTTGAAGCTAAGAATGAAAAGCTTGAAGGAAAGTGTGCAAGAAACAAGAGCAGGATTAAGCTGATTAAGGCAGATAACAAAGAACTAAGGGCTGAAAACAAACGCCTTAGTGATTTGATTGATGATTTGTATAACACTGCACCCAAATTGAAGGAGGGTGAAGAAGAAGAAGAAGAAGAAGAAGAGAAAGTTGATTATGAAGATTCTGAATCTGATAAAGAACAAGATGATGATGAGGATGATGATGAATCGGAGAAAAGTGATGATGATGATGACAAGAATGATGATGATGATGCAGAAGGTGCTGGGAGACAGAAAGGAGATGAGTTTAGCAGTGGTAGTGATAATGATAGAGGAGATGATACTTCCAGATTTACTTATGAGAAGAGAACACCAAAGAAGAATGTTACTGGAGAATCAAGTTCTAAGAAGAAAGGTGAGAACGTTGATTCAGATGAAAGTATCTTCTGGAATGAGAAGGTGAGATCTCTATCTGATGATGCTAAACAGTTGTATAAAGATATGTTGGAAAAGAGAGAATGGACCATTGAGTTCACAGGATGCTTTACTGAAATATTCCAAACTGATGATATGCGATATGAATTGGAATATGAAGATCCTGATCTTGAGGAAGGAGAATTACCTGCATCTGTGGAAAAGGAAATTCTTGATGGTCTTGCACAGAGGGTAGGGAAGACTTTTGAGGAGTTTATAGTGGACGACTCGATTCCAGATATTCCTGAAAAGGATATTGGAAGTCACTCAGATGATATGCAGACTCCTGAGAACAATGAAGTGGAGATGGAAGATATAACTCATGAAGAGTTTCCTCAGTACTTCAGACAAACGGATGAAAATGAGGTATTTCCTGATTTTACTGAGGTACCAAATAATTCAGCTAAGCAGAAAGCTCAGCAGAGGAGTGCAGAGTTTGTAGAGAAGGTATTTGGTGCTGACAATCAAGGACCTTCAAATCAGTCTGATGAGTTGAAGAGTTATTTGAGGAAATTGAGGGAAATGGATGAGAACCGACCAAAGCCTGAAGCTCAAGGTAACTTTTATAGGTTTCACAATGCCAAGTTCAAAGGCAGAGCTCTCGGGTGGACATACTTGGGCAGGTTGAAGTGCATAGCTGCGAAATGGGAAACAGGAATCTTGTACTTCAATAGATTCTGTGATTTGCTTACTCTACCGTACTGGGCGATCAGAGATTTATGTAGATTCCCAATGTCAGGTGCAGAAGTGAATGGTTCGCATGTTGGTTGGTTCGCAGATAAATTGGTTTGGGAAAGTCGAACAAGATGGAAAAGATTCCAGCCTCAATATCCCCGAAGAAAAGTTCATAGGGATATTGATCCTCAAACCAATATGAAACGAGTTACTTTGATCTACAAAGCACCTGAAGTGATGAGAAAGATACCTTTGATGCCTATGCCACAGCATTTTAGTGCTGATTTTATCTTCTGGTATTATGATTGGAGAAAGGCTGAAGCGGTGATTGTGTTGAGAGATGGAAAGGATAAATACAAGCATGTTCATGTATTTGATCCTATGTGGTTGATTAATTGCACGTTTGAAGACATCATCATGCTTTTCTACAATCCGATTTACTATGAACCAAAAGACTTTGCTCAAGCAAGAAAATATACTCAAGTGGTTGGAGTATGTTTTGCTTATGACATCAATGCGGGAAGCAATTTGGAGAACAAGATTGGTAAGACAGTGAAGATAGCAAATGTATCTAAACCAGTGAAGAGAACATTTGAGCCTCCAATGACTACTGAGCAGAAGAAACAGCTCAGAATCAAGTTGATGAACAAAACGATGGACCAACAGAGAAAACTATCCAATCAATAGTCGAGGGGGAGTTTGTTGATGCGTTTTGCGACTAATGATTGGATATCTAACATATGTTAAGATTTGTATATATATATATGGGCGAAGGTAGATAAAAAGGGGCGAAGGTGAATTGCTGATGGGCGAATGTAGAATGAAGCTGATCAGAAGATACGTTCGACCATTGGTAGTGGGCGAATGTGGAAAAGATCCACATTCGACCAGTGCAAAGGGGCGAACGTGCAGTATCTATAAATAGGTTTTGTGTTTTTGAGTATGTAATAGAGTTGTCAGTTGTGTATGTGTTCAGGTCAGGTTCCAGGTGATTTTGTGAAAGTCTGTATTTGATCTAGATTAACGTGTGTGTGATTGTAATTGAATATTTGACAAAGTTAATCTATGAAAAGATATTGAAAATGATCTTGATTGTGTTTTGATTAGAGTTTTATCTTTTTGTTCAGAACTAGGGTTTCAGCACCTGGTTTTGTGACTTGTATGATCATATTATCCTGTTTTAGTTAAAATCTTTCGCTTACAGATCAAAAGAATTCAAAATGATAATGGTACGGAGTTTAAGAATTCTCAAATTGATGCATTGTGTGACTCAAAGGGTATTCATCATGAGTACAGTGCACCATATACTCCACAGCAGAACGGTGTTGCAGAGAGAAAGAACAGGACTTTAATAGAAATGGCACGGACCATGCTTGCAGATTCTAATCTTCCGGTCATGTTTTGGAATGAAGCAATTCGTGCAGCATGTTACACTCTGAATCGTGTGTTAACGGTGAAGAAGTTTGGCAAAACTTCTTATGAACTGCTTAACAGACGAAAGCCGAACTTGGAGTTTCTAGAACCTTTCGGGACGCCATGCACTATGTTAAATCCTAATGAGAAGTTTGGACCTAAAGCTGAAGAAGGTTACTTTGTGGGATACGCGACACCACTAAAACGTGTATTCAACAAAAGAACCAAACAGGTTGAAGAGTGGGCGAATGTTGACGCTCAGCGTTACACTCAAAATGTCTAAGGAAGTGGCCCCGATTGGATGTTTGACTACAAGGAACTATTCGAGTCATTCAATTTAGAAAGCATGGTTAAAGAAACTGTTTTACGACTATATTACGAGTGTGAGAATGCGGTAACTTCACCGTTAGTGCGTCCGATCACCGTAACTCCTCCAGCAGCTTCTAATGATACCAATGTTCCTGTTAATGAAGAAGAGGTTTTCCAAGAAGCTTCTACAACTCTTGATTCATCTGAGTCTGAAGACAATGATGATGATTTCAGTGAAGCTATTTTAGATAATGCTACGGTAACACCACTAGTGAACCCAAATCTATATGGTGCATCTTCATCTAATACGGGTAATGATCTAGAGACTACAGAGAATCTCAATGTTCCAGCGGTTATTCCTATTCCTGATCATCCGGAATCTCGGATTCATCAGATTCACCCGCTCAAACAAGTTATTGGTGATCCCGGTAGCAGTGTGATAACGAGAGGTCAATTGAGAAGAGCATCTTCACATGACAACATTGGAGCCCTAGCCCTGTATGCTAAAATATAGAAATCTGGTTGTCAAAATGACTGGTCTTTTGCTTGTTATGTTTCGCAGGTTGAGCCGTGGACGTACAAGGATGCTTTACAAGATGATTCATGGGTTGAAGCAATTCAGCAAGAACTTTTACAGTTTCAGAAACTCGAAGTCTGGACGCTCACAGATTTACTACCAGAGCGGAAGAAAATTGGTACCAAGTGGGTATTCAAGTGTAAAAAGGAAGATTGGTCATACAAGGTTTTCGTCAAATAGAAGGAATTGATTACAATGAAGTCTATGCACCTGTTGCGTTCATTGAAGCAATCCGAATGTTTCTTGGGTATGCATCCTACAAGAAATTCAAGGTGTATCAGATGGATGTAAAGAGTGCCTTTCTGTATGGTGTGGTCAAGGAAGAAGTGTATGTTGGGCAACCACCAGGTTTTGAGGATCCTATCCACCGGGATAAGGTCTACAAGCTTAATAAAGCTTTGTACGGTTTGCACCAAGCTCTAAGACAATGGTATGAGGAGCTTAGCACATATCTTCTTTCCAAGGCATTTAAACGAGGTTTAGTAGACTGTACCCTGTTCACAAAACGAACAGAGGGTGACTTGCTTCTTGTTCAGATTTACGTTGATGACATTATATTTGGTTCAACTAATGAACTTTTATGTAGAGAGTTTGAACAAGTCATGCAGGAAAAGTTCGAGATGAGCGCTATGGGAGAAATGCAATTCTTTTTGGGCTTGCAGGTGGACCAATTGCCAACGGGCATTTTTATTCACCAGACAAAATATATTTCTGAAGTCTTGAGCCGATTCCAGATGGATGATTCAAAGCCTATGGATACTCCCATTCCAACCAATTACGGGATTGGAGTTGATGCTAAGGGGAGCTTATTGATCCCTTTACATATAGAGCCATCGTCGGATCTTTGATGTATCTAACTGCATCTCGTCCGGATATAATGTTTGCAACGTGTCTCTGTGCTATATTCCAATCGAAGCCGAAACAGAGTCACCTGGAAGCTTTTAAACGAATCCTGATATATCTGAAGGGTTGTCCCTCGTAAGGACTATGGTACCCTAATGATGATAATTTTGACTTCATTGCTTTTAGTGACGCGGATTTGGGCGGATGCGACAAAGACGCAAAATCCACAACGGCTGGATATCAATTTCTAGGGAGCAGGCTTGTGACCTGGCAGTGTAAGAAGCAACCAGCAGTGGCATTATCTACATGTGAAGCAGAATATGTGGCAGTCTCGAGTTGTTGCTCACAGGTTTTGTAGATATAACAACAAATGCGCGACTATAGTTTGAATTTCTTAAAACCCCACTTCATTGCGATAATGAAGACGCCATTGCACTCACTAAAGATAATGTTAATCATTCTAAATCTAAGCACATCCGGATTAAGTATCACTTTATCCGTGATTGCTATGCTAAAGGTTTGATTGATATGGTCAAAATCCACACTGACTATCAGAGGGCTTATCTTTTTACCAAAGCTTTTGACAAATCACTATTTGAGTTTTTATTAACAGCTAATGGTATTAAAGAAAAACAAGACTAATCGTCACCTCGATTTATCAAATTTATTTTGTTTATGCTTTCAAAAAATTCAAAAACCCAAAAATATGTTTTTAATTTCAGGGGGGGGGGGGGCATTTTTAGAAAACCCAAAAACATTGAAAAATTTTCAAAATCTATAAAAATCAGAAAATCAAAAATGATTTTTCCTAGAGAAAAAGAGGAGATGATAGTACATCAGTGAGGATCTATTGCATGCTAAAATAAAAAAAATTGAAAATGTTAAAATGGTTGATACATGTTAATTTTGAGTGATGTGCTGATAGGCTTCGTAGACTTATTACTGCGTGCCTGGCACATACATATCAAATTGTTTCTCTATGTGGATGAACACCTCATGGGCATATGGTCTTGGTACCGTGATTTCGTTTAATAGAGTTTATACAAAATTCGGAGGTTTCGGGTCGTTATGTTATTAGTTATCTGGGGATAGCCTCTCTGATCTTTTGTCGTAAGGTATTACGGACCTAGATCAGACAGGGTATCTTAATAAAAGAGCTTTAATGCCAAAACCCAAAGTTACCGAATTGAGGAACTTTAAATGTGTGATGATAATCAAAGATTATCTAATGCATCGTATCTAATCATTGATGCAAATCATGATTGATATAAGACCTCAACCTGGTAGAGTGCACATGTTTCTCTGTAGCATTGAGTTGCTGAATTGTACACCTCTGTGCCTCATATCTTGTAACTACAGATAACAATAGCATAATCACGCGTTAAAAAGAATATTTGTGCAAAATTCCTTGATACGGGAGTATGTCGTGTGTGTGGGAACCATAGGTAAATTGATTTATACTATACATAGCAGTATCAGTCTAAAGCATTGCATAACAGTCTGCATGTGAGTTTATGTGGATAACAATATCAGCAGTTGCCAAAGTTACATTGTCAGTACAGTTTAAATATAACAGAACAACGGTGTGATGTGATCTCTCATAAACTGATATGATGCTCTTACTGGAAAATCACAAAAAGTTTATTTCTTTCTGTTGATTTAGTTCATATATATAAAAACTCAAAAAGATTATTGGTGTGTTTTAACAAAATTTCAGAAAATCCAAAAGATTTTACATTTCTGCTTTATTTTCGATAACCGATGGTGATTGATGGTTATTTTCTGAAGTTTGACAGACCAATATGAGTTTTGTATCAGTAAAATGATAAATGATGAATGTTTAAAGGCTTAAATGATCAAAATTGACAACATGGGATTCGAATTTGAAATTTGGTAAAATTTTCAGATTTCCATAATCTCATTCGCCCTTTCGTTTGGTAAAAGGAGGTTTTTGAGCTTTGATTCGAACCTTTTAATGAGGTCGAATGAGAGAGTTTAAGTGAGTTTTTCTCATTCGAGCCATCTGTTTTTCCTTCGAGCCTTTAACTAGGTCGAATGAAAGATGGATCTTCTCATTCGAACCCATGTAAGGGTCAAATGAGAGACTTATATATAAGCCATCTGCACATTCAAACCTTCATAAAAAAAATTCAAAATTCCCACCATAATCAGACCTTGTTGATTATTTGTTTTAGACCTGAAATTATTGTTCCTTGATTGATTGTGACCCTTTTCATCCAAAATTTACAAGTAATGGATGCAGAACAAGTTCAGAATCGTTGATCCTTTGAACCAAACCCTAGACCTTCAATTCATGATTTTAAACTATGATTGAACATCAATTGAACATAGATTAACCATTATCGATGGTTTTAGGGGGAGAAGGAACCAAAATCCAGTGTTTAAAACCATTATTAATCTGAATTGATTCTTTAAAACTTTAAAACCCTAGATTTTTGGAGAAAATCATCAATAATAGGTTAATTAGTCAAATTGATTGTTGATGAATGTTAATCGGCCATATTAGAGTGTAATCAAACCAAAATGTGATGTTTATCATGTCTGATTTGATTTTTGGTAATTTTGAATTCCAAAACAGACCTGTTCGACCAGTTTATCAAGGTCGAATGAGACCTTTTAGGTCGAATGAGACAAATTTAGGTCGAAGGGACTGTTTGAGGTCGAATGATGTTTTTATACATTTGATTTTTTTCTCATTCGACACACTTTCTTCTCATTCGAACCCCCGGTTGGGTCGAATGAAAGAATGATTTGACCAAAATTCAATTTTGTCCGATTTTGATAAATTTTCATGTTTATTTTTTGTTTTGCAGATTATAATGGCTGAAAAACAAAACTCAAAGAAGGAGGTACAAGATCTAGAGCAACCTAATGAACCAAAGGAGTTATTATTTGAACCAGTCCATAATTGTTGTGCATTTCTTGGAGAAGTTAAGCAATATGAAGAATTTGCAGGAATGATAGAGTTTTTGAAGAAAAGCAGAGTAATCTATGCTCTTGCTACCCCTAAGACAATTTATAAAGATCACC
This sequence comes from Ambrosia trifida, assembly GCA_028751855.1. Classification (NCBI taxonomy): domain Eukaryota; kingdom Viridiplantae; phylum Streptophyta; class Magnoliopsida; order Asterales; family Asteraceae; genus Ambrosia; species Ambrosia trifida. The sequence goes on along the minus strand of CM054124.1, from coordinate 99,210,785 downwards.
ATGTGGATTTCTGGAAGAAAGTGGTGATTACATTCTGGGATGAAAAATCAACAATTCAGAGTTATATTCAGGGACAGTTTGTTTTTGTGACTGAAGAAGACATTCGAGAAGCTTTACAATTGAAAGATTCTCCAACTGATCCTACTGAATTGACATGGATGGAGCAGAGAAAGTGTTTCCTCATAATGAAGTACAACGCTCCTATTACTAATTGCTTACTGCACAAGGCAAAGCTGTGTCCACATTTCAAGTATCTACTACATGTGATTCTACATGTGTTTGGATCAGTGAGAGGTGGATACGAGTGCTGAGAAAAAGTTTATGTTTGCTGGTTGTTGCTCTGATTTTGAACAAGCCATTTAATTGTCCGGGAAGATATTTGAACACATGATGGAAGTTTTGAAGGGTTTGAAGGTTGATAGGTTTCTATTGTATACAAGATTTCTTTAGATGGTGTTTGACAACAAGTATCCTGACTTAAAAAGGGTCCGGTGCAGGTTGTGTACCAAACTCACATGTGTATCGCTACTTTGAGCATAATGAGAGCTTATAAGGGTGTTCTTAATAATTTGAAGCCACCTTATAAGAATCTGTTTGGACACTTAAGAGATGTTGCTTACAAGGATCCGGGTCAAAACAAAGCAAGGAATGAGAAGAGTGATTCTGACTCTGATAGCCCTTTATTTCCAGTTGACAAAGATGCTAAGCGAAAGCGTCAAGTTATAAACAAAGGTGCTAAGCCTGGTAAAGGTAAAAAGAAGGTTGCTGAGGTTGAACCAAAGAAACAGAAATCAGTGAAAGGCAAAGGAAAAGCTAAGACGTTATTAGTTGACAAAGAGTCTGCTGATTCAGAAGAGACTCAAGATGAAGCGGAATGGGATTCAGGTAATGAAACTATCAACATCACTAAACCCAAGGCCACTGTGGTTGGTGAGATTAAAAGTTTGAACAAAGCCATTGAAGAAGAAAACAAGGGGAACAGAGAACTGGATGATCAAGATTTAGAGTTGACATGTGACAATCTTGATTTTGTTGGATCTCTTGTAGCTGGTGAGAAGATAAGAAAGCCAGAAGCAAGACTATGGCTAAGAAAGATAATCCTAAGAAGAGGAGAGACAGAGAGATTGATTTGTTAGTTGTTGGAAAGAAAGTACCAGCAATCGGAAGTTCTAAAGATACAACACCCATTGCATCCCCAGCTATGAAAAAGAAGAAAGTTGTCCAAGAGGAAGTTACAGTGAATCCAGCTCTAGCTCCTAAAAACTTTTCTAGTTTGTTGAAGACTATGTTAGAACAAGTGTAGAAGAAAACTGCTAAATCTGTTGCTACACCAACTGTTGAATCATCTTCACCACAGGTTAAGTTTCAAGTGAAATAATGGAATCTGTTAATCGCCAGATTGAAAATGTTATGAAGGCGTTTAATCAACAACAGGCTGAGATTAAACAAATGAGAGAAGATGAGAAAACAATGTTTCAGATTGTTTTATCTTCCAAAGCTAATCAAGAAGAGCTTGAAGCAGAAGTTAAACAGCTTGAGTCAAAGAATCAGATGTTGATTACACGTGGTAAAATAAATACAAAGAAAATCAAGCTGTTTCAGATTGAAAACAAACAGATCAAGTCAGACAAAAAAATTCTGAGGAAGATGATTGACGATTTATACTCTAAAGCCCCACAGTTGAAAAGAAATGAAGAGGAAGAGGATAAAGAAGAAGAGCAGGTGGATTATGAGCCTTCTGATGATGAGGAAGATGATGATGACGAGTTTAGTGATACATCAGATGATGATGATGATGATAATGATGATGCAGGAGGTAAGAGTGGTTGAAAGAAAGATGATAAAGAAGATGAAGATGATAGTTCTGATGATGATGATTAAGATACTGATAAGTATAGATATGAAAATAGAGATACTGATAAGGGAGACACAGGTGAGTCTAGTTCTAAAAAGACACCTGGTGAGAATGATGATGATGATGATGATGATGATGATAGCATCTTTTGGACAGAAAAGATTAGATCTTTGTCAGATGAAGATAAAAACTTATATCGTCAGATGTTACAGAAGAATGTGTGGACGATTTAGTTAACTGGAAGATTTCCTGAAATCTTTGAATTAGAAGATATGAGATATGAATTGGAATATAATGATCCTGATTTAGAATATGGGGAAGTATCTGCTGCGGTTTCTAAAGAGATTTTGGAAGGATTGGCAAAGCAGATAGGGAAGTCTCTAGAAGAAATTATGAATGATAAAGAGATTCCTAATATTCCAGAGAAAGATGCAGGTGATCAATCAGATGATAAAGATACTCCAGTTTTTGAAGATGTTGATATTGAGGATATTACTAGTGAAGAATATCCGGAGTATTTCTGAGAAAAAGAGAAAGGTGTGATACCTGAGATGAATGAAGAAACACTTGATGAAGCAGAGAAGCTTGCTAAGAAAAAGGGCAAGAAGATTTTGGATGAAGTGTTTGAGAAGGATGCTAATCAGAAACCAAACTTTCAGCAATCAGATGATTTGAAAGATTTGTTGAAGAAATTGAAAGAAAAAGAAGCTAATAGACCAAAGATAGAAGTACAAGGAGGCTTCTACAAGTATCATAACGAATTGTTCAAAGGTAGAGCTTGGGGATGGAAATACCTTAGACAGTTATGTTGCATAGGTGTGAAGTGGGAAAAGGGAATTCTGTACTTTCACATGTTCCATGACATTAAAACCTTGTTGTACTAGGCTGTAAGGGATATCTGTAGACACACGATGAGCGGTGCTTTTGTTCTTGGGAGAGTAGAACTAAGTGGAACTTGTTGAAGCCTTAATATCCGAAAAGGAAAGTTCACAAAGAGGTTGATCCTGTTACTGGATTGAACAAAGTGACTTTGAAATATAAACCTCCTGTTGTGCTAAAATGGATTCCTTTGATGCCAATTCAACAACATTTTAGCAAAGAGTTTGTGATCCGGTATTATGATTAGAGAACAGCTGAAGCGGTTATCTTGTTGAAGAATAAAGGTGTTAACGAAGAATTCAAGAAGATACACATCTTTGATCCAATGTGGCTCATCAATTGCTCATATGAAGACATCATTATGTTGTATTACAATCTGATTTACTGTGAAGAGAAATACATGGAGCAAGCGATGAAATATCATAGGGTTGTGTGTTTCTGTTTTGCATGGGATGTAAATGCGGGGTGTGAATTTGATAAGAAGTTGGGAAAATATGTGAAGGTTAGTGAAGTGAAGAAAAGTTCAACGAAACGACAATTAGAACCGGAGATGAGCAAACAGCAAAAGAAAGCTCTCCGAATAAAATTATTGAACAAGGCGCTTGATTAAGAACGACTACAATCCAAGCAATAGTCAAGGGGAGTTTGTAAGTGCACGGAATGTGACTATGTTAGGAAAAAAAGGATTGAGGAAACCACTTTTGCAAACCTTAGTCTAATTCATACTTCTGCAAATTATTCTAAGTATAGAACTACTGAAGAAAGAAGACAAAAGTACTAAAGAAGGATTCAACAAGTACTGAAGAAGATAGATCAGAAGTTCTGAAGTCAAACCTACTCATCAGTAGTTTGTTATTCATCGGCACTTGTAATAGAATCTTTCCACCGCCCTTATGTTTCAGTAGTTTAATTGTTTATTATTACTTTATCTTTTTGTACAAGTTCCAAGAATGCAATTTGTTGCAACTTGTTGTAGACTTGCTTTTTTATCAAGGTTCATGTATTTGTAAGTCTATAAATAGATGGGTCCATCCCTCTGTTTTAGACATTGATTTTAATTGAAACTGAAATCCTTCAAAGCTCATTATTGTTATTTCCATTTCATTTACTGAGAATCTGTTTGAGTATTTATTATCATTCACATTCAATACTTAGATTCTCATTAAACTTGTCTTTAGTTTTCAAACATCCAGGGGGAGTAATAACTCCTGTTGATAGTGTAACTTTACTTACTTATTTCGCTGTGCAAATCTGATTGAACTTGATGAACACATAAGTGTTCACTAGCAAGCAAAACATCAAGAGCAATACTGATCCAACAATTGTTATCAAAGCACTGGTTTATCTGATCACATATCAATCTAACACATTGAGAATCAGACACAGGCTCTTATTGATATTCAATAAAGGATTAAAAGTTCACTTTTTCAACATCCATCACTTTAAGAGATATTTGACAAATCAATACTCTTTAAAATGGATCCACATAATATTGGTTCTGCCAATAAACCTGCTATGCTAGTCAGAAATGAATACAATATCTGGCAAAGGAGAATGGCACATACATTAACTTAGACCAACACGGGTTGCTGGAAATCTGTGATATATGGTCCTCACAAACCAGTAAACATTAATCTTGAAACTAAAGTAGAAATACCAAAAGACCCAAAGGACTATATAGAAGATGATTTCCTAAAACTTGAGCTTGATGCTAAAGCTTTCTCTATGTTGGCAATGGCACTCCCAAATGAAATCTACTCTGGACTATTACATTGTGATAGTGCCAAAGAGCTTTGGGACTGCCTAAAAGAACACTTTGGAGGAATTGAAGAGGTGATTGCCAACACTAGAGAAATCCTGGCTCAACAATATGAAACATTTGCTAACATAGATGGGGAAACTTTAACTCAACAATTTGAAAGATTCTCCTCATTAATATCTGAGCTAAAATTAAAAGGTCAGACCTATACAACTGTATCTATGCTTCATAGATTTTTAAGGCCTTTACCTGAAAAATGGGAAACATATTCTATAGTCCTCAGATCTTCACCAGACTTTAGCTCCCCCACTCTTACAAAATTACATGGGAGATTGCTAACTTTTGAAAGAGAAATCGATCAAAAGAAGAAATTGCAAAGTTCTGGTAAAACTGCTGATGACTATCTACTAGGTAGTACAGCACTATTGGGACAAGATTCACCTACTTATTCAAATAGTTTTGGATCTTTTGACCACATTAACATAACTGTTGGGATGTCATCAGAAAGATCATTCCCAAGTTATGACAAAGATGAATATAGTCAGACTGTTGATAACATGTGTTTTATCATGGATGATTTAAAAAATTTCAGCAGTGATGACTTCGAAGAAATGGACATCTTACATAAACTGGCCATGTTGAGTATAAAAACAAACAAATTTTATAAAAGGTCAGGAAGGAAATTTCCAGGACTTAACAGTTCTACAAAAATTGGTTTTGACAAATCTAAACTTAGATGTCATAAGTGTCAGAAGTTAGGACACTTTGCTAGAGAATGTAGAAGCTCTAGCTACAACCAATCTCAGTCTGGAAATCAGTTTAACCCTAGTTATAATAGGAATAATGGAACACATGGAAGTGCACATTTTGTACTGGCACAGGCTCCACAAATCCAATATGTGCCACAAGTACAATATGTACAGATGCCTGCTCAACAGATGCAGAGCCAACAATCAATCCCTTCCATTACAGCTGCTCAACAACCTCCACAGACTCAGCAACCCTCACAACAAAGTTTGTTCACTTCAGGGTATGTTGACTGGAGCAATCTTCCTTTTGACACTACTGAGTGCAATCCTGATGCAGACAACAAAATGTTTGACATCAACTGGGGAGAACCTGACAATGGCAGAAAGAATTTTGCCTTAATGGCATTTGAGGGTTGCACCTCAAAATCTGCCCTGTCTCAGGTATCAAAAGAATCTTTAACAAAACTTTGTTCAACTTCATGTAAAGAATCTTTTGCTCTCATAAGAGAGACCAATGTGCATTTACAAGGCAAAGCAAATGACTCTGAGAGAAAATTTACTCAAATGAAATGTGATTTAGAAAGAAAGCTTGCTGCAAAGGCAAAAGAAAATTCTAAATTGACTAACAATGCTATTGAAACCCAAGCACAACTTAAAATCATGATAGAAGACCTAGGAAATGTCAGAAGAGAGCTTGCTGACACCAAGGTTGTTTGTGAAAAATGGGTATAATCTTTTAAAGGGTACCTACTGCTGCTTAACAAACAAAGTGCATCAAATGTTAGGTTTGGCATAGGGTACAATCATACTGAAACACCAACTGATTTTTCCCCCAACACTACTGAAGATGGGAGAAATATTGTTTCAGATGAAACTTCTGAAGAGAAAGAATGCACATCTTTTCATGAAAACTTTCTAAAAACTCACAAAGAAAGTTCTTAAGAAGTACTGATAAAATCTAACTTTAAGCCATCAGTAGTTTCATCTACATCAGGAGTTGAGAACCTGAAAACTACTGATGACCTAAAGCAAATCAAAACAGTCAGAAATTTGCCTTCAAATGAAAAAGAAAAGGCAAAAGAATGTGAAATCTGTGGTTTGTTTAACCACAAGACAGAATTTTGTAGATATAGAAAAGGAATTTAGTATATCAAGAAAATTTCACAACTGGTTATGGGAAAACAACTCAAAAATGATTTTGAAGAAACCTTTTCTCCCAATAAACAACAACCAGTCAACACCTTTTCTCAGAAAAAGATGAAATCTCAGCAACAGTCTTTTTCTCAAAATTCTCTTTCAGTAGTTAGACCTACATCATCAGCAGTTTCACAAACTGCTGAGATTAAAGATCTCATGTATATGGTATAACTACTGGTGACCAAGGTTGATGATGGTCCTCGAAAGGATACCACCATTGCTCTTAATGAAAAATCCATTGCCAAAAAGACATGGATTCCTCAACCTGGTCAAGAACAAACTGTTAATTTTCTCAAGAGCAAACCCAAAGCCAAACTGGCTTCCGTTAATAAATCTAACTATTTTGCTACTTTGTGCAGAGGGTCTCCAGAGGCTTAAATAGCATTTGGTATGTTGATAGTGGGGGCTCAATGCACATGACAGGATGCAGATACCTAATAAACAATTTTATCAGTCAAAGAGAAGGATCTGTATCCGTTGGGAACAATGCCAAGGGATATGTGCTAGGACATGGCAATGTCTCTTCTGGCAAAATACAGTTTGACAAGGTCAATCTGGTTGAAAACATTGAGTACAACTTGCTGAGTATGTCACAAATGTGTGATAAAGGATATTCTTCCTTTTTCACAAAGACAGCATGCAAGATCGTACCACCAGAAGGCCAGAAGTTGATAGAGAAGATCATTTTGTTGATAGCCAAAAGATGTGGCAATGTCTATGCATTGGACATTGAAAAGGATAAAGTACTGAACAACACTGCCTGTTTCTTCTCAAAGGCATCAACTTCAGAGACTGATCTCTGGCACAGGAGACTTGGCCATGTGAACTTTAAAACCATAAATAAAGTCACAAAAATGGGTTTGGTCAGAGGTCTACCCTTGAAAGTATACCAGTGTCAAGAACACTGTGTATCATGTTTAAAGGGAAAACAACATAAGTCCTCCTATAAGTCTATTGAAGAATCAAAAACAACTGCATGTCTTCAACTACTCCATATGGACTTATTTGGGACAGTAAAAATCATGAGCCTTGGTAAGAAGAAGTACTGCTTGGTCATCATTGATGACTATTCAAGATTCACATGGGTATTCTTCTTATTTTCCAAGGATGAGGCAGCTGAAATCATCAAGTTCTTCATTCTACAAGTAGAGAAACAATATTCTCTATCTGTCAAAGCCATTAGAAGTGATAATGAGACAGAGTTCAAGAACAAAACTCTGGATGAATTCTGCTTGTCTAAAGGGATTATTAGACAATTCAGTGTTCCGAGAACTCCTGAACAAAATGGTGTGGTAGAAAGGAATAACAGAACATTAATTGAAGCAGCAAGAACTATGTTAGCTGATTCAGGCCTACCATTGTATTTCTGGGCTGAAGCAGTTAACACTGCATGTTATGTTCAAAATAGAGTCCTTGTCAACAAGAGACACTCCAAAACTGCCTATGAAGTTCTTCATGGCATGAAGCCCCTAATCTCCTTTTTCAAGGCTTTTGGATGTCAATGTTTCATTCTAAACATTAAAGACTCTATTTCAAAGTTTGCTGCTAAAGTTGATTCAGGTTAGTTTCTTGGTTATTCTTCCACTAGAAAAGCCTACAAGGTTTTTAACTCAAGAACCAAGATAGTTGAAGAAACATTAAATGTGAAGTTCAATGAATCAAAGCACACTCTTATTCCAGCAAATCCTGCTGAACTCTTTGACCTTGACAGCTTCCATTTCGGACCTGAAAAGACTGTCACTTCATCTAAACCTACTTATTATGGTGATCAGAGGTTTGATGATGAGGATCTAGCACCATGGACTCCTAAAACAGTCATTAAGTCAACTTTCAAACCATCAAGAGTTTCACAAACTTCTGATTCAACAACTGCTGATGTACAAACTCAAACATCTGTTTCAGCTCCTACAACTACTGAAGATGTTCAAACAGCTAAAAAAGACATTATAAACCTCAGTGGTTTGTTTGATGAAATACAAGAGCCACCTACACCTGTCAGTGGTTTACAACAATTGATTGAACACAATGATCATCCATTGGAACAAATCATGAGTGATATTTCATCAGATGTTCTCACAGGAAACCAGCTTTCCAACTTTTGCTTCTTCTCAGCATTCATTTCTCAGTTTGAACCTAAGAAGTACCAAGAATCCCTCAAAGACAACAATTGGGTGGAAGCTATGCCAGACAAGTCCACTGAAGAACTACTAAAGACAAACTACTCATCAGTAGTTTGTCATTCATCAGCACTTGTAATAGAATCTTTCCACCGCCCTTATGTTTCAGTAGTTTAATTGTTTATTATTACTTTATCTTTTTGTACAAGTTCCAAGAATGCAACTTGTTGCAGACTTGCTTTTTGATCAAGGTTCATGTATTTGTAAGTCTATAAATAGATGGGTTCATCCCTCTGTTTTAGACATTTATTTTAATTGAAACTGAAATCCTTCAAAGCTCATTATTGTTATTTCCATTTCATTTACTGAGAATCTGTTTGAGTATTTATTATCATTCACATTCAATACTTAGATTCTCATTAAACTTGTCTTTAGTTTTCAAACATTCGGGGGAGTAATAACTCCTGTTGATAGTGTAACTTTACTTACTTATTCCGTTGTGCAAATCTGATTGAACTTACTAAGCACATAAGTGTTCACTAGCAAGCAAAACATCAAGAGCAATACTGATCCAACAGACTATCGCTATTGGATTGACAATATAGCGTTTTTGGTAGATTTTGTGTTGATTAAGTACCCATTCGACCTATCGAGGGGTCGAAGGAAGATATCAGAGGGTCGAAGGAAGCTTTGTTTAGAAGATTACTTGGTTCGAGCTTATGTTGGGGTCAAAGGACTCATTCAACCATGTCGTGAGGTCGAACGTGCAGTCTATATAAACTTAAAGTTTTATTTTGTGATTAAGTTTTTGGTCATTTGGTCTAGAGGTCGTGTGTGTATTCTCTCTAGGTTCTACAACTTTCTGTTATTGACCTATTTCATTGTAAACACTATTTAAAACAAGATTATTAAACATGTTTATGAATGAAATGATTATTGAAAAGGTATTTGATTGTATTCTACTTTGATCTCTATCATATTGCATACGGTCTAAGGTTTCCGCACCTGGATTGTTCCATTTGTATGATCGTCTAGTCGTTTCTATAAAACCGATCCTCTACAAATGTTGATGACCTATCGTCTACTGCCTAAAGAACCTGGAGGAGATTATCTAGGATGAAAAATTATGTAGTTATGGAGTAACAGGTTGTATGAAACTTTAGTAGAAAGTTTAATTTTTGGGAATGTTTAAACTTGAACCATGTGTATGTGGTTTTAGGAGAAAATATTAATATTTTGTAAGATGGCAATTAATTTCAAGTCATCACTTTTGGTCTTGAAGTTTATTACTATGAATATTATCATTAGTTTTCGTCTAAAACCTTTAGTGTTTTATTTTAAATAGTTATTTCCAGTAAATATTGGCAATTTAATTAGTGTTGAGATGTTTTTAACATTGATATTTTATCAAGTACATTACAAATGTTTCAAACTCCCAAAGTACTCTCAAGAAACGACTCTTAACGAAACATGTGTTTATTCAAAAGGTTGAAAGTCAATGTTTTTATCATAATAATTTGTTATTCAAAGCTCTTCCGTTTCATTAAATACGAAAATGTTTTAAGCAAAGTTTTTAACTTTGATATATTATCACAAATATAACATCTGTTCTTTTAAAAAACATTCTACTACAAACAAACAGAGTTTTTATGACAACAGTTCTTTAATCCTGGACAGACATTTATTCTCAAATCTCAACTATTAATGAATCTTCAGTCTTCACTTTAGTTATTTGTTTGATGGTGTGTCTGGTAAGATTGGATGCTGTGGACCTACGTTTCTGTTGAATCTTCTACACAGGAGGTTGTTGTTCATAAGGATAAATTGGTTTTCTGGAAAGAGTTGGATCCGTTTCTCTGTTTATCTCCAGTAGTTTGTAGGTTTCAACCAAAACTAATTCAGACCATCTGGCAACATATCTCATTTGACCATATTTTCCTGCAACTAACTCTTGTCTTATTCTCTTCAATTTTAAAGCTTTTTTAGATTCACTTTCTTTGTCCTTCTTCGAGTCAGCTAGAGTTTTTTTCTAATTGTTATGGTCTTTAAGAAACTCTTCAATTTTGTATATGTGAGCCCTAGGTTCTTCAGAACTCCAACCAGCAAATTGTATTTCAGTGACGTTGTAAAATTTGAGATTTAAAATATGATCTATGAATTCTTTTCTTACTCTTCTATCAACTTCAGAAGTTGTATTTCTTTCATGCATTTTATGGCTCAGTTCCCATATAAAGTCTTGTATTTTACTAAGCTTTTCAAGTTGTGTTTGCTGGATTTCAAGAGCAGTCATGTTATCATTGCATTGTTCTTTGATATTGATTTCAGTCTGTTGCCCTTTTATCTCCATATACTGATTAACTTTCACAGGTTTCTCGAAACCTTCAATAGATGTGAAAGTTAATGATGAAGGATCGTCTGTTAAGTAGAAAGATTATATCTCATGTTGGGTTATTAATATTTCAAGAAGATATTTAGCAGGCAATGGTTTTAAATACTGTGGTTGTGATGCCTGTGTTGATATGGTGATGGTATTGGATGTTTGTTGTGGAAATGATGAGATATGGGTAGTTGGAATGGTTTTAGTTGTTGATGTAACATCTGTTTGTCCTTGGTAGGGTATAATGGCAGTTGTTATCGAAACATTCAATTCCATTTTGAAAGAAGCAGCAGATATTATTTGGATTGGTGATTGATGTGGCAATGTTGTGGTTTGTGTAAAGGGATTTATAGTGGTGATGACTGATTTTGTTGAATATTCAATGGGTAGTTTACAAACTTCTGCAGTTTGTTTTTTGACAAACGTGTCAACAGATTTTGTGGTTTCAGAGATTTTGGCAGAAGAAACAGGAGCGAGTTGTTTTGCTTCCCTATCTACAGCGGTTGAAACTGTAGTAGAAAGTGGTTTATCAGATGATTGCATATCAGTTGCTTGATCTTTGTTCCCCTTTTTGGTTTCATCAACATCAACGTTTGTTTCAAAAACAAAACTTGGAGCAGACCCAGTTGTCCTTAATAGATGATCTTTAACTGCTTTCATATCAGTTTTAGTATCCTTCTATAAAGCATCCACTTTCATGTTTAACAACTTCATCTCAGAATTGTGTTTGATCTCTGCTAATTTTTGTTGACCCTGGATTATTGGGTCAAGAGATTTCCAGAGTTCATTGGTAGCCTCAATGATTTTCTCTATGAACTTTTCTTTCATTGCATCAAATTTTTTAAATAAGGCTTCAAGTTTAGTTACCCTTTCCGCCAAATTCTGATATTTTGAAGCATTCGTTAAATTAACAGGATGATGTGCATTCCCAACAGTTGTTGTATTTGTTTCAATGTTTTCAGCAACTGGAAGTTTTTGTGAGTTGTTATCAGTTTCAACTGTAGCAGAAGTTACAATTGTAAGTTCAACTGTTTTTTGCTCCAAGGATGTCTCATTTGTCTTATCAGTTTCTAACTCAGAAATTGTTGTCTCAGCTTTTGTAGTGGCAAGTTCATTTGAAGTACCAACAGGATTGACTTGCAAGTCAGAGGGTGTGGTCTTCTCTGCCTGTGGGCTAGATGATTGATTTTTTTCATGAACACTCTCTTCTGGATGTGTATTCTCAGTGATGGGTGATTGAGAGAGACTGTTTTTAGTTTGAGATTTATCAATTGCCTCACACAATGGATTAAAGGTAGGTGGAATTTTTGTCGGTGCATGTGAGGGGGACGGTGGTGGAGTTAAAAGAGATCCAGCTCCAGGAGAAGGACTTTTAAACAAATGTATAACTGAATCGTCTAGATCATGTTGTATGTGTTCTTCATTTACAGGATGATCAGATTGAGAGGATACATTGATAATATCTGTCATTGCTGTTATTTCCATTGGTTTAGAGGAAGCATCAACAGTTGTTGTTTGGTGCTCTTGTGTGGCTGTAGTAGTTTCCTTTAGCTTTTGAAGCTCCAGAGATACAGTGTTTCTATTCTTTTTTATTTGCTTTTTTATTGGTGGTTTCTTTGTTGAAATCAGTGGCATGATTTCTATAGAAGTGTTTGTGGTTTCATTTTCACCAGGCGCAGTTGGCTCCGCGACACATGTTACAACAACGGATGTTGAAGCATCACTGTTTGTTTGTTTTTTTAGAACTTTTACCTTTAATGAACTATTATGTACTTTTAACATCCAACATTCTTGTAAAAGTTTCATTCGATAAGCTATTAATTGTAATAGCTACTCCTTTTTTTAAAATAATTATCAGGCAACAGGTTTTGTAAGCAGAAACTCAACAATCTTGGATATAGTTAAAAAGCATTACGGGATCCAGATTTTATAGCCTTTACATTATATACTAAATCAGTAAATACTATCTGAGACAAGTTGAAATCACTGTCCGTTAAAATTGCATATCCAAGATATTGTATTTTCAATGGTATCTCATTAAATGATGTTGTTTTTGCAGGCAAACATATAAGAAGGGCATGAAAAAAACTTCATTGGTGGGGGAAAATTTGGTTTAAACATTGTTGATGCAGTCAATTGACCTTCATACCCTCTCTCAATTAACTTTGTCTGAACTTCATTTTTCTCAACAGAATTATTACCTTGCAAATCATTTAGGGAGAATGTGTTGCAGATGAATTCCGGTGTTATCTCGAAATCTGTATTTCCAATCTTGGAGACAACTGCATAAGGCTTTTTTGTCTTTCTCCCGGCACTCGGCTTTATTCCAGAATTCTTTCAGAGTATCCACATATATTGGTGCATCAGCGGTGAGGATTGGTAGGTATTTCGATTTGTAGAGCATATCCATTATAGAGTGAAATTGATGGTTATGTTGGGTTTTACCAGATATGGTAGATAGTTATGACGGGTTTTTAATTAAAGATCCATACTAATGATTGAAACAAACCAATTGAATTCAAATTAGGAATCAAATAAGACAGGAAATTTAAAATTTCGTACTCGAATGGATTTAGGTTATAATTAATACTGAAGCGCTTTTCTGGTTTTTGAATACAATAAGTTAGTGGAATATCTAGTTGGATGTAAGAGGGGTTTGTGTATGAAAAAATTATGGGTGATGTATCAAAAGTGATGCTGACGTGTCCAAAAGTTGTCTGTGAACATATGTTCATAAGTCAACAGCTGTTTTAAAGATCTGTTTCATATGGTCAAATATTATTGGAAATTTCTTAATGCATGGCAGTGTGTGAGAACAGTTGTTTACGAGTTAACAGATGTTGTAAACAGTATATAAATTATAATGAGGTTACTAAACAGGCCTTACAGAGTTTGTGTGACAACATCTATTGATAAGTCAACATACATTGTAAAATAGAGTATGCAACTTATTGATTAAGATACTGGTTACAAAAATTTGCAATTATAAAAAATCTTATTTTCTTATTTTTGTGTTCCTATTTTGTTTCCCTCTATATAAAATGATGAAATCTTAACAGTTGTTTTTTTACTATATTTAAGACGGGGGAATTTGAACAGTCTTTTTTTAACTTTATTTTCATTGAAACATTGTCAATTTCCAACTTTCCATCTCAGATGCATAATGATATGTTGTTCAAATTCATTTCAAGAAGTGTTCTTAAAGATTAATTCTTACAATTAAAGAAAAATCATTTACCAACAATTTTGTTGTAAAGATGTTGGAATTGGTGTTTTCAGAAAATTTTTACAACCATTGTTGCTACGTCCAGGTATTGGTTATAGAGAGACAAGACATATATATATAGCAAAACCATATGTTTCGATCTATATAAGGAATGGCAATTAGTGGTTATCAACCTTTGTTGTGATTATATTTAATGCAAGTGTGTTAGATGTTGAATTCCCTACTTTGTTTGTTTTGTGTTTTGTTAGAAAACTTCTTTTATATGAACAACTGTATTCGAATATTGTTAATTTGTTACTTGATATTAATGCAGTGTTGTAAAGGTATTTAGATTTGTTGTTTTAAAAGATTTCTATTCTTTATTTAGTTTTTAAGTCAATATTTTAATGAAATTATGTTATTGCAATAATAAGTTTGAATGACATAAAAGCTGTTTCACAGATTTGTTAATAAGTAAACACATGTGGTGAGAAGTATTTAGAATAAATTAAACATACTCTAAACTATGATAGACTTTGTATAAAAACATCTGTTGACAAGTCAACAGTCGTTATAAAGCATGTTGGGAATCATGGTATCGTATACACAGCGGAAGCGGTTTATATATTTAACAAAAACGGAATATATATACAATATATATAATAGCCGATTTTATATATAAATTGTTAATTAATTTTATTAATCCGATTAATAAAATATTCCCAATCAGGATCTCAGTTAAACGCGTATAAACAAATAAATAATAAACAACCATAGGGGGTTTAGTAATCAACCTTTGACGACTACACCGGAATTGTAACACGCGGGTTACAACGAATCCTCGCTAGTACGAAGTTCACAACCGAGCACGAACCAACCGGGAAACAACACTTGCAAGAGGAAGGTGGTGGCTTGTGGTGGTTGATGGCCGAACAAAAAAAGAAGAAGGCGGCGGCCTTCTTTTCTTTGGTGGCGGCCGCAAAAAGCCAAGAAGAGGAGGCAAGGGTTTGTTGTTTTATCAAAAGTGTGTATTAGGGTTTACTCTTTAACCCTCCTTTTATAAGAGAACAACTTGCAATAAACCCCCTTGCTAAATATCTTAATACTCCTTAATATTAATCTTATTAACATTAAGTCCCTCAAGATACTCCTTAATATTAATCTTATTAATATTAAATCCCTCAAGACTAAAACAATTATTAATTCATAAATAATAATCCACCAACGCGTGAACTTATCTGATTCGTGTACCAACGTGTAACTCTTCGGATCGTACCGGTTCGGGTTACGTTGATCTCGACTTTTAATTACATCGGACATCCTATATATCCAACAATCTCCCACTTGGACGATTTTAATTAAATGAGTCAACGTGCGCAGAGTTGGACGCCTAGCTGCATCGCATTGCACCCAAACCAGTATGACACTTTACAGTCGTCAACTAGTTCTTTGAGTTCAAGTAACGCTTTACTTAACCAAATACTATAGCCCTGATAATTATATCAATAAGTCCCTTCTGTATAGACATCCGTTGATCATAAGACATGGATCATTCATTCTTATATAGTGATCAACTATTCTCTATTCTCGTCTCTAATTCAAAGTGGTCTAACGAACTACCTTAGTCCGAGCGTGGTCACGCGTTTATACCAGTTTGAGTTTTACGAGGGCGCCAGAATGTCTAGGCTTCTAATCCCATAGAAGTACAGAATTCCATCAGCATCATACAACTCCCACTTAATCTCGAATTTCTCCCAACGCTACCCTTATAGCTACCCATGTTTCAGGATAGTGTAAGCTAACATCAAAGATAGCCCTTGATCAATGTAGTTTAATATGTGCCTTAGGAAAAAGGACAGATTGAACATATCAATATCAAAACATCTCATGACATAGATCCATGGAGATCGTTTTGAAGCGAGTTACATCCAATATTATTCCCTAATAATATCTGTGAATTATGATCCTCAAACCCTTGAGCTATTCATCTCATGAATACAACCATCCCAATTCACAATAGTCTTACATTCAAATTCATTCCCATGTAATTTGATCGACTACGGACATTTAGAATACTTTTATTCAAGGATTTAAACATACGAATAAATGAACACAGTTAATAAATATTAAATTTGCATTTAACCCATTAAATCAAATAAACATTCAACATAACTATCATAGTTCAAAATAAAACATCAATACTAATTACAGATCATGCCCATTGTCTAACAACTCTAAGCCCTATATTTCCAGCATGCTCCTCATGTCTAGCTTGAGGTAAAGGCTTAGTAAAGGGGTCAGCCAGATTTAGATCTGTATGAACTTTGTTCATCATGACGTCTCCACGCTCCACTATTTCTCTAATGTAGTGGAACTTTCTGAGTATATGCCTTGCGGTCTGATGTGACTTTGGTTCCTTTGCAAGAGCAATGGCACCAGTGTTGTCACACAGTATCTCGATTGGTTTCTTTATGCTAGGCACAACATCGAGATCAGTAATGAACTTCTTCATCCAGGCAGCCTCCTTTGCAGCATCCGATGCAGCAATGTATTCTGATTCACAGGTGGATTGAGCAACCACAATTTGCTTATAGCTCTTCCAAGTAACAGCCCCACCATTCAGAATGAAAACATATCCCGTTTGTGATCTTGAGTCATCACGATCAGTCTGGAAGCTTGCATCAGTATAACACTTAACTGACAGCTCCTCATCCAGTCCTCCATATATTAAGAACATGTCCTTAGTCCTTCTCAAGTACTTAAGAATGTTCTTCACTGCAGCCCAGTGACTCTCTCCTGGATTCTGTTGATATCTACTCGTCATGCTAAGAGCATACGAGACATCAGGTCTAGTACATAACATGGCATACATGATGGAACCAATCGCAGAAGCATATGAACACCTTCCATTTTCTTCTTTTCCTCTACAGTATTTGCACACTGCTTGTTATCAAGAATGGTTCCATGTGCCATGGGCAAGAGCCCCCTTTTTGAGTCTTGCATTGAGAAGCGTCGTAAGACCTTATCAATATATGTACTTTGACTCAAACCCAATAACCGCTTTGATCTATCTCTATAAATCTTTATTCCCAGAATATAAGCGGCTTCACCAAGATCTTTCATTGCGAAACATTTACCCAACCAGGTCTTAACATCCTTAAGCATAGGGATATTGTTTCCAATGATTAGTATGTCATCTACATACAGTATAAGAAAAGTAATATAGCTCCCACTAGACTTCTTGTAAACACACGGTTCATCTTTGTTCTTGATAAAACCAAACTCTTTGATTTTCTGATCAAAATGGAGATTCCAGCTGCGAGATGCTTGCTTTAATCCATAGATGGATTTATTCAGCTTGCACACCTTATTAGGATTCTTCGGATCGACAAAACCTTCAGGTTGAACCATATAGACATCTTCCAGTAAGTGTCCATTAAGGAACGCGGTTTTGACATCCATCTGCCATATCTCATAGTCATAATATGCAGCAATGGCAAGTAGAATTCCAATAGACTTAAGCATGGCCACTGGCGAGAAAGTTTCCTCATAGTCAATTCCTTGAGTCTGAGTAAAACCTTTCGCTACAAGCCTTGCTTTGTAGGTTTGCACATTCCCATCCATGTCAGTCTTCTTCTTGAAGATCCATTTGTTTCCCACAGTCCGACATTCGGTAGGAAGATCAACCAATTCCCAGACTTGGTTATCATACATGGATTGCATCTCTGCATTCATGGCTTCTTGCCATTTCTTGGATTCTGAATCCAAGATTGCAGATTTGTAAGTAGTAGGCTCAGCTTCATCAATCATGAAGATATCGTCATACCTTACCGGTGCACGACGATCCCTAATACTTTTCCGAACACTTGGTGTTTCTGTTGTTTCTTGAGTCCTCTCAGGCTCAACTTCAACAACTGGATCAGTTACATCTGGTTCTGTCTGAACAGCTGGTTCAATCACTTGTGATTCTCGAATTTCTTCAAGATCCACATAGTTATCTCCAATCCCTCGCGCCAGAAGCTCTTCCTCTAAGAAAGTGCCTCTGCGTTTGGTGAAAATCTTATTTTCAGTGGGGTGGTAGAACATGTAACCGATCTTCTTACCGTATCCAACGAAAACCACTTTTTCGCCTCTGGGATCTAGTTTATCCGAAGATTCTAGAGTGACATAAGCATTACATCCCCAGACTTTAAGGTAGGATACATGAGGTTTCTTTCCATGCCATATCTCATAAGGCGTTTTAGTAACCTTTTTCGTCGGAGCTATATTCACAAGTCTTGCGGCGGTCTCCAAAGCATAACTCCAAAAGGATTTTGGAAGGTTTGTTCGACACATCATTGATCGAATCATATCTAATAGAGTTCGATTTCTCCGCTCAGACACACCATTATGTTGCGGTGTTCCAGGTGGAGTGAGTTATGAAACTATTCCACAATCCTTTAGATGGTCGATGAATTCCTGACTAAGATATTCACCGCCTCGATCTGATCGAAGCATTTTAATAGTTCTATTTAGCTGATTTTCTACTTCGTTTTGGTATTCCTTGAACTTTTCAAGAGTTTCATGTTTATGCTTCATAAGATAAACATAACCATATCTACTGAAATCATCAGTAAATGTAACAAAGTATCTTTCTCCATGTCTTGACATTGTTCTGAATGGACGACATACATATGTATGTACAAGTCCTAACAGATCATTAGCTCTTTCTCCAACATTTGAAAAAGGTGCTTTTGTTAACTTTCCACTTAAGCATGATTCGCATTTTCCAAACGACTCCGAACCTTTGGAATCCAGGATTCCTGGGGTTTTGAGTTGTTTAACACGATTCTCACTTATGTGACCAAGTCTACAATGCCACATATACGTATCATTAAAGTCCAACTTATTACGTTTATGAGAGATATTGCATAATATGTTATCTTTTTGGATTTCTATCTCATAGATCCCATTGTTAGGTTTTGCATCAAAGTAAAATACATCGTTAAAATAAGCAGAAATAAATTCACCATTAAAACGATAATCAAAACCTTGTCTACGCAAAGCATGAAATGAAACAATATTTCTAGTCACACTAGGAATGTAATAAACATTGTTCAAAACAAGTTCTAAACCAGAAGGTAGTAAAAGAACATATTCTCCTATTGCCTTCACTGCAACTCTTCGTCCATTGCCAACATGGACCTCCAAGTCACCTTGTTTCAGTTTTCTAATCTTTCTTAGTCCCTGCAAAACATTACAAATGTGGAAACCACATCCTGCGTCAAACACCCATGTTTTGCCAGAAAAAACAAAGATTTCAATAACATATATACCTGAGGACTCTCCTCCAGAAGCCTTGGCTTGCTTCAGTTCAGCTAAATACTTAGCACAGTTCCTTTTCCAGTGCCAAGTTTCATCACAATGAAAACATTTGGCATCTTTCAAAGGTTTCTTGTTGGCAACAGCTTTGCCCTTTCCCTTCCCTTTGCCTTGATATCCCCTCTTCTTGGTTTTAGGTTTCTTAATCTGACCTCCCTGATCATTAGCACTGGTGCAGTTTTGCCAGGTATGTTTACCTCAGCAGTTTTGAGCATCTGATGCAGTTCTGCAAGTGTCTTCTCCATCCCATTCATATTATAGTTCATAATGAACTAGTCATATGACTTGGGCAATGAGTTCAGGATGATATCCCCAGCTAACTCATCGCTCAAGGGGGATTCCAGACGAGCCAAGTGATCAACATACGCCTTCATTTTTAGCACATGAGTGCCAACTGGTGAACCCTCTTGCATACGAGTGGTTATAAGTGATCGCATCACATCGAACCTCTCAGGGCGAGCATTTTGTTGGAACATTTCCATCAGATGCTGATTCATGTCGTATGCATCCATGTCCTCCATGGTCCTTTGAAGTTCAGGGATCATGGAAGCCAGCATCAGACATGAGACTTTCAAAGAGTCATCAAAATGCTTAGCCCAAGCTTTATAAAGCTCACTCTTGGGATTTATGGGTTCATCAGGGACTGGTTCTTCAAGAACATACAATTTGTTCTCCGCTTTGAGAACAATTTTCAAGTTGCGGTGCCAGTCCATGAAGTTGGAGTGGTTCAGTTTGTCCTTCTCTAAGATTGGCTTGAGAGAGAAATGGGAGGTGGAATTGTTTTCAGTTGACATCTACAAAGTTCAAAATTAATGTATTAGTATTTCATGTTTAAGTGTCCTAATTATTTTATGACCCAAAAAAACAAAATTAATTAGGATGAGATCTCGATTCATCAATACACAATGAACTGGCTTAGCACTGTCCACTGGCACGATTAGGTAGGTAAACAACGATTGTTAATTGTGTCCACTACACAACTCTCCTTTTGGGGTTATCGCTAAAAGCGATGTATGTTTAACCCCAACTATGCCCACTTGTCAAACAAGCGATGTTTGGTCCTTTACTGTTAACTGTAACACCGGCCTATGTTACACAGGAACCGCGATGATTACCTTCACTCATGATAAACGCCCAGATGCAGGGTCAGCACTAACATTTGGGTTCGATATAGAATGGAGTGTTAACTCGTTAAGGGTGGCATGAAACATCAATTTAAAATTGGGATTTAATTTTAATATTTACCATAAATATATTGAATGACTCGTTAGCATGATGTGAGTCACACAATAGTTTATAAAATCCAATTTTATATTATTCGTGATAATTGAAACTCCTTTCAACACTCGACACGGTATAGTTTTAAATACCCTATTTAAACTACGTTGGTCGTATTATCGCGAATAGACTTGTTTTAATATTAATAAAACTCTTTTTATTAAATATGCTTTTCGGTTTTTATAAAACTTGTTTTAATAAAACCGTTGCCATGATTGTGAAAATTTTATTTATTTTGGGTTATCTAAATTATTTACAATAAATAAACCACAACCACAAAACATAATAATAAAATTAAACGAATCGAGCCCCTAATAGGTCGCCCGTTTCGTTTTAGCCAGAAACGAAACGAACTAGTCAAAAGGGTTTCAAAACAATTTTGATATAGCTCCCACTTGACCCGAGATCTCTATCTTCATGGAACCTGTTCGCCTTTTTTGTTCTTCGTCTTGATCTTGTACTTGAAGGATTACAACAATAAATTTGAAAATACAATAAAATCAAATCTATTCTAATCCTATCTATTACACGGATCCAATATCCGTAATAAAAAATACAAATCAATAAAGAAATAAAACCATCACAAACACAACCATAACAAGGGTCAAATACCTAGGGCTCGATTCACATCACAATCCATGAACAACTAAAAGCTTTTGATCTTTTGTCAAAATAAACAATTTTTGACAAATAAAACAAAGATCAAAATTATAACTTTACCATCTATACGCGTGTAACCGTGGCTCTGATACCACTGTTGGGAATCATGGTATCGTATACACAGCGGAAGCGGTTTATATATTTAACAAAAACGGATTATATATACAATATATATAATAGCCGATTTTATATATAAATTGTTAATTAATTTTATTAATCCGATTAATAAAATATTCCCAATCAGGATCTCAGTTAAATGCGTATAAACAAATAAATAATAAACAACCATAGGGGGTTTAGTAATCAACCTTTGACGACTACACCGGAATTGTAACACGCGGGTTACAACGAATCCTCGCTAGTAGGAAGTTCACAACCGAGCACGAACCAACCGGGAAACAACACTAGCAAGAGGAAGGTGGTGGCTTGTGGTGGTTGATGGCCGAACAAAAAAAGAAGAAGGCGGCGGCCTTCTTTTCTTTGGTGGCGGCCGCAAAAAGCCAAGAAGAGGAGGCAAGGGTTTGTTGTTTTATCAAAAGTGTGTATTAGGGTTTACTCTTTAACCCTCCTTTTATAAGACAACAACTTGCAATAAACCCCCTTGCTAAATATCTTAATACTCCTTAATATTAATCTTATTAACATTAAGTCCCTCAATGTGACACCTGGCATGTTCGGCTTAAACATTTTAGTAACACATAAGTCTACCTTAGCAAGAAACATTATAAATGGGCTTAACTGGGTTAGTTGAGTCGGGTCAGGTTAGGATTGTCCAGGGTTCAATGATCTGGAGGATCATTGGGAGTCGTTTTGGGAATACACTGGTATCGAGTCCCGTTGTTGGTGACATTACGTGAACTAATTAAGTATATGTATGTAGATTATGGGTCGTGTGGTGGATTGTATACTTAGATGTGTTTAAACAATGTATAAATGATTATACGTGCCTAAATATGCTAAACATAGACTAAGGTTGCATGCTTGTATGTTAAGACGTGTTAGAATGCGTTAAACACGACAAACTGGAAAAACTAGCCAAACAAAGAACTCTGGTTCGACCACTTCGAATGGTCGAAGGAGACAAATTATTTTGGTTCGACCCTTGTAAAGGGGCGAACCTGGGAACTGGAATTGGAAGAATTCCCTTCGACCACAGGAGGACTCATTCGACCCTAAGAAGGGTCGAAGGAGGGCTCATTCGCCCATTGAAAAGGGGCGAATGTGGAACAGTATAAATACCAACCTTTGTTATTTTTTTCACCATTTCACAAACCCTAACCGTTCCAAAACACTCTCAAACGATTTTCAACACTGAGGAAGGAGTTTTTGCTCTGATTTTTCATAATCCAACCCGTTTATAACATCTAAGCAAGGATCTAAGGTGTGTTCATGATCCTAAATCCTTTTTAAAGCATTTTAATTCGTTTTCATCTAACCTAAATGTCCGGATCTGTTCTAAGGGTGTTTTCATGATTAAAAACCTTTTTAAACATCTTTCTAAAACAAAACCTTATCATTTAACATAGGTTTTCATGATAATAAACATATGTTAGTTGGGTATTATGTGGTGTAATGTGTTGTTCAATGATTTGCTGCTTTATCTATGATAGAAACATGATGTAGGATTATTATCGATGCTAGTTTATTGTTATTTAGGGTTAGAATCGATTGGATGATAATGTTATGAGTATTTTCGGGATTTTAATGAATCTGGACGTGAAGTAGAATATTTATGATCAATAGAACCTATAAGAAAGATCGGATGATCGACAAACTGAGTGTTTTAAGTTAAGCATGAATCGATTTCAAAAGTTTCCAAATAGGGTATAGAATTCATGCATGAAAGTGACGTTTTCATAATTTTTACCATTTTGGGAAAGGGCTGAAATGAATATGTTTTGGGGCAAAATCAGTGGGGTTTTGTTGGGATAACATATTCATACTTGACTGCTGTGATTGGTGATGTTTCGCGATGTTTCGGGTGCGTTTTGAGCATTTTTGTGGAAAACAAACTGACAGGGTCGAACCTGGACTCCTTCGCCCACCCGTTTGGTCGAAGGAGGGAATCCAGGGTCGAACGTGGGAAAGTTTGGTCGAATGAGGCCAAACGGTCGAACGAAGCATCAAACGGTCGAACGAGACTACAAACGGTCGAAGGAGAACAAAAAGGGGCGAAGGAGACTTTTAACTGACTGGTTCGACCGTTCTGATGCAGAAACGAGATTTTTGATACAAACTAAGTGTTTTATGCTTGAACCTTGTGTGTAATCTATGTGTACTTGCTTAGTTAACGTAATGGGTCACCAACGGGTTGTCGGGTCGGTCTAGAGTGTCGGTCAAACACTTAAACACATTTTAAAAACATGCTTAGTCACGATCTGGACAATTAGGGGCTAGATAACCTTATGGTTATTAGTCGGGACACTTATGTGAACATTTTGATAGATCTCCGGTAGTGGGATTATCAAGGACTTGGCATTTACTTTTTGGATACGCAAACTAAGGTGAGTTCACTGCCCCAGTTTTACCGCTTAAACTTTTGGGGGAGAAAACATGTGCTAAATTATTTCGGTAACATATGTCATACTATGGTTTTAACTTGTGTACTATGCGATCTTTTAAACTCCCGGGGAAAACCATGAATGTGCGAGGATGCACAACGGGGGAAATGTGGATAGATCTATTGGGTGTGACCTACCCCACTCGACGGCTTGGAGGGCCGGGCGGGTGCATATTGTCTCGAACTTGCTAAACTTGCTAAACACTATTCAGGCTGCTTAAACACATGCTAAACTCGCTGAACGCGTCTAGTAATGGTTTTCCAATCGTAGTAGTAACAAAACGTACGCCTAGCTAGCGTACTTGGTGACACAGATATAGTATGGACATGGTAACACGTGGTAACATTTGGTAACACTTGGTAACTCTTTTGAACAAACCTGTGAACTCACCAGCATTATATGTTGACGTCTTTTTGGCATGTTTTTCTCAGGTCGCTAAGGTATCAACACATGGAAACTAGGCGCACTGGTCTGCATCGGCGTCTAGGGTTTAGTGCATGGTTTATGTTAAACTGTTGAACATTGTCTGTTGGTTTGTAAAACGTTTTAAGCTTCCGCTACAGTTTTATGTTTTGAATAACTACGTCTTTTGAGTACTATGTTTTTCATATAGTGTTGTTTATTGTGACCGTTGACTTGGATCCTGGTCTGTCATGCGCCTCGCGGTAAAACCCCGCAAGTGGAATTTGAGGGTGTGACAGATTGGTATCAGAGCCAATGGTTATAGTGAAATAGGACTGCATTTAGAGTCTAGTCTATAGCCGAGTCACACACACTAGACGGTCACATACTTGAGTCGGTTTGAAACATGTACTAACTTTGTCGGGGTGTCTTTACATCATCATCGCACTTCTCTGTTACATCATCCGTTCTCACTCTTGGCTTTGTACACTCTTATTTTTCTTCTTCAGGATTTGAAGAAGAAGGGGTTGACTTGTTGGTTATTGCACGGCGGTGTCGTATATTAGGGTAGTCTTGCGTACTCTCGAGATCTGTCCAGGATTCGGACATCTCCCCTTCGTACTCCAATAGACACACTTGCTTATACATAATCTTGTGCACTTATGCTTGTAATAGCATGATGCTAGATGCCGGTATTCGGCGACTTGAGTTCAAGCTAAGGGAAAGCTTGGAGGACCATGTAGAGCAGTTTATCATTTCGGGTGCACACGAAATCATAAACTGGAATGCATGAGAACCCGAGTGGACTCTGAACTTGGATGCATAGTCCTGGATTGGGTCTAGATGTAACTCTTATAGCTGCTGGTGGTTGACACTAGCGGTGAATCTAAACCTCTCGATTTCTGATTTGTCAGATCATGTCGGGCGCTCATGGTGGTGGACGTCGTGGTGGTGGCCGTGGCGGCGGTGGCCATGGTGGTGGTCGTGGTAACATTAACATGACCCAAGCAGAGCTTAACAACTTGCTTCAACAGAAAGTGAACATAGCCTTGGCTGCTTTCCAGGCTGGGCACAATGCTCTTGGTGGTAAGTTGGTTCTTATCTACCTTGCTTCGTTCTTGGGTGTCATGTTTCTTCTTTTGTGGTTTATCTTTGTGTCGTGTCTCAGGTGTTGCTGTCAACCCACCTCCACCTCAGTGTTCCTACAAGAAGTTTAGGGACTGCCAGCCCCACAACTTTGCTGGAACTGAAGGAGCGGTGGGACTGCTCCAGTGGTTGGAGAAGGTTGAGTCTGTTTTCTTGATGTGCAACTGTCCTGTTGAGGACCGGGTTAAGTATGCTACTGCGACATTTGAGGGTCCTGCATTGTCGTGGAGGAATGCTACTGCTCAGAACATGGGCTTGGGGGAAGCTCATGCTATGCTTTGGGCGGATTTTGTGTAGCGACTGAAGAACGAGTTCTGTCCGAGGGAGGAAGTACAGAAGCTGGAGTATGAGGTCTGGAACTATAAGATGGTGGGGTCTGAGATCGATGAGTATACTGTGCGGCGCAATGAGTTGGCGGTGTTGTGTCCTGATATGCACACACCTGAGTACCGGAGGATTGAGCACTACATTTCTGGATTGGTGTCGGAGATTGCAGGATTGGTGGCTGCTGGGAATCTTCCCACACTTGCTGAGGTCGTCCGTTCTGCTCATAAGATGACCAACATGAAGGTTGCGGAGGGTGTGTTGCCTCCCAAGGGTTCTGCTGTGAAGGGTACTGAGAGCAAAAAGAGGAAATGGAAGAATGTGGGGAAGAGTGCCGTACCAGCACCGTCTCAACCGGCTAAGAAGCTTGATGGATCGGGGTCGTCTTCGGGGCAGAAGACAGGGGGATATGTTGGGAAGCATCCTAAGTGTAACCGGTGTGGTTACCATCACTCGGGGAATTGTGACAGGACGCGTTGTCATCGGTGCAACCAGTTTGGGCACATGGCTAAGGATTGCAGGGCTTCACTTCCGTCGGCCCAGACTCGTGCCCCTACTCCTGCTCCTGCTCCAGCTGCTCAGGGGACTCAGGGGAGGCAGGGTGTTATAACTGTGGTGACACGGGGCATTTCAAGCGTAAATGTCCCAAGTTGAAGCAGGGCGATAACGGGAAGAATGGGAACGGTAACGGGAACAACAGAGGCGGTGGCAGGAATGCGCGTGCTTTCGTCATTGGCACTGCTGAGGCCAGACAGGACCCTGACACAGTTACCGGTACGTTCCTTCTCAACAGTCGCTATGTTTCTGTTTTATTTGATTCTGGTGCCGATAAGAGTTTCGTATCTGTGGATGTTAGTCAATTGCTAGATGTAGTACCCACACCTTTAGAGGCTAGGTACTTAATAGAATTGGCTAATGGTAAGAACATCGAGGCGACACATATCCTTAGGGAGTGCCACTTGGAACTGTCGGGTCTGTTATTCCCCATTGACCTTATGCCTGTACCTCTGGGTAGTTTTGATGTCGTTGTGGGCATGGATTGGCTATCATTGTATCGTGTGGAGATTGTTTGCTTTGATAAAGTCATTCGGATCCCTCTCCCTGACGGAGAGACTCTTTTGGTTCATGGCGACAGAAGCGGTGCTTCGCTAAGCATCATTTCTAGCATGAAAGCCCTTAAGTGTATTCGGAAGGGCTGTTCGGCCATGTTGGCACTTGTTTCTGTTTCAACTGACGATGAGAAGAAGATTGAGGATATCCCTGTGATTCGTGACTTTCCCGATGTTTTCCCTGATGAGTTGCATGGTCTTCCTCCCCATCGTCAGGTTGAGTTTGGTATTGATCTTACACCTAGTGCAGCTCCCATTGCCCGAGCCCCATACCGTCTTGCACTTCCCGAGATGCAAGAGCTATCTAGCCAGTTACAGGAACTCTTGGAAAAGGGTTTTATTCGACTAAGCTCGTCCCCGTGGGGAGCTCCTATCTTGTTTGTGAAGAAGAAGGATGGAAGCCTTCGCATCTGCATCGATTACCGTGAGTTGAACAAGGTGACCATCAAGAATCGCTATCCTCTCCCTCGCATTGATGATCTCTTTGACCAGCTCCAGGGGTCCAGCTATTACTCGAAGATTGACTTATGGTCGGGTTATCACCAGTTGCGCGTCCAGGAGGCCGATGTTCCGAAAACCGCATTTCGCACTCGATATGGCCATTTTGAGTTTTTGGTCATGCCTTTCGGTCTCACCAACGCACCAGCAGTGTTCATGGATTTGATGAATCGTGTTTGCAAACCTTATCTCGACAAATTCGTCATTGTGTTTATTGACGACATCTTGGTTTATTCTAAGAACAAGACTGATCACGAGGAGCATCTACGGTTAGTCTTGGAGCTTCTGAGACGGGAGCAGTTGTATGCTAAGTTCTCGAAGTGTGATTTTTGGCTACGAGAAGTTCAATTCCTAGGGCATGTGGTTAATGAACTGGGAATTCATGTCGATCCGGCGATGATCGAAGCTATTAAGGACTGGGAAGCACCAAAGACGCCAACTGAGGTGCGGCAATTCCTAGGTCTTGCGGGTTACTATCGGCGTTTCATTGAGGGATTTTCGAAGATCGCTCAACCCCTCACCTCTCTTACCCAGAAGGACTGAAAGTTTGACTGGGGCGAACTACGGGAATCAGCATTCCAGCTACTGAAGCTTAAACTCTGTTCTGCACCTATCCTATCCTTACCCGAGGGTACGGATGATTTTGTGGTATACTGTGACGCTTCTATTCATGGTCTCGGTTGCGTGATGATGCAACGCGAGAAGGTCATTTCTTATGCTTCTCGTCAACTTAAGGTTCACGAGAAAAACTATACCACCCACGATTTGGAGTTGGGTGCGGTGATTTTTGCGTTGAGAATTTGGAGACATTACTTGTACGGTACCAGATGCACCATATACACCGATCACAAGAGTCTCCAGCATATTTTCGACCAGAAGGTGTTAAACATGCGGCAGCGTCGTTGGGTTGAACTCTTGAACGACTACGACTGTGCTATTAAATACCATCCTGGCAAGGCAAACGTTATGGCGGATGCCCTGAGCAGGAAGGAGTCTGCGAAGCCCCGACGCGTTCGAGCTTTGCAACTCACCATTCATTCCTCCTTGCCTGACCAGATCCGTTCGGCTCAGCTGGAAGCCTTGAAGGAGGAAAACCTTAAGGCCGAAACGATGCACAGTGCGGACAAGCACCTTGAGCTTAGGTCTAATGGCCTACACTACTTCGCTGGGCGTGTTTTGGTTCCTTTATTCGGGGAATTACGGGAGCTTGTTTTGGACGAGGCTCACAAATCCCGGTATTCTATTCATCCAGGCTCCGACAAGATGTATCAGGATTTGAAGATACTCTATTGGTGGCCTAACATGAAGGCTGATATAGCCTCCTACGTGAGCAAATGCTTGACCTGTGCTAAGGTCAAGGTGGAGTATCAGAAGCCATCTGGTCTCCTACACCAACCTGAGATTCCGGAATGGAAGTGGGAGCGGATCATGATGGATTTTGTCACCAAACTACCGAGATCACCCAGTGGATGCGATATGATTTGGGTGATCGTCGACCGGTTGACAAAATCGGCGCACTTTATACCTATTAAGGAAACGGATGGGCTCGAGCGGTTGGCTCGACTCTACCTTAAGGAGGTGGTCTCTCGGCACGGGGTGCCTGTTTCTATCATCTCTGATCGTGATTCCCGCTTTGCTTCGCGTTTCTGGAAGGCTCTTCATAAGGCCTTGGGTACTCAACTGGATATGAGTACGGCTTATCATCCGCAAACTGACGGACAGAGTGAGCGGACGATTCAAACACTGGAGGACATGTTGCGGGCATGCGTTATTGACTTTGGCAAGGGTTGGGAGGCTCACCTGCCGTTGGTGGAGTTCTCCTACAACAACAGCTACCACTCCAGTATCGGGGCAGCTCCGTTCGAAGCTCTTTATGGACGGAAATGCCGGTCTCCCTTGTGTTGGGCCGAGGTGGGCGAGAGTCAGCTCACTGGCCCGGAACTAGTGTACGAAACTTCGGAGAAAATCGTACAAATCCGTAACCGTTTGGCAGCCGCGCGGGATCGTCAGAAGAGCTATGCCGATCGCCGTCGCAAACCGCTAGAGTTCCAGGTTGGGGACAGGGTACTTCTAAAAGTTTCACCATGGAAGGGCGTCATACTCTTTGGAAAGCGTGGCAAGCTTAACCCTCGCTACGTCGGACCGTTCGCAATCCTGGAACGGATTGGACCGGTGGCGTACAAACTTGACTTACCGACGGAGCTCGGTAACGTCCACAACGTCTTCCATGTGTCTACCTCAAGGAAGTGTTTGGCTGACGAATCTCTTGTTGTGCCACTGGAAGAGATCAAGGTTGATGATCGTCTTCGCATTGTGGAGGAACCCGTGGAGATTCTCGATTATAAGATTCGTAGCCTTCGTCGGAGTAAAATCCGCATCGTTAAAGTTCGTTGGAATTCGGATCGTGGACCGGAGTTCACGTGGGAACGAGAGGACCAGATGAAATCCAAGTACCCTCACCTCTTTCCGAAGTGCGCGTTCGAGTCTAGGCATGATACTGCCGTAGCGGAATGAATCTCGGGGAGAGATTCCGTTCAACGTGGGGATGATGTGATGACCGGTAAATTTTCTTTTCGTTTCCTTCCTTTTCGTCTTTTTATTTTTGGACTTCGTGCAATTTTCAAGACGAAAATTCTTTCAACGTGGGGATGATGTGACACCCGGCATGTTCGGCTTAAACATTTTAGTAACACATAAGTCTACCTTAGCAAGAAACATTATAAATGGGCTTAACTGGGTTAGTTGAGTCGGGTCAGGTTAGGATTGTCCAGGGTTCAATGATCCGGAGGATCATTGGGAGTCGTTTTGGGAATACACTGGTATCGAGTCCCGTTGTTGGTGACATTACGTAAACTAATTAAGTATATGTATGTAGATTATGGGTCGTGTGGTGGATTGTATACTTAGATGTGTTTAAACAATGTATAAATGATTATACGTGCCTAAATATGCTAAACATAGACTAAGGTTGCATGCTTGTATGTTAAGACGTGTTAGAATGCGTTAAACACGACAAACTGGAAAAACTAGCCAAACAAAGAACTCTGGTTCGACCACTTCGAATGGTCGAAGGAGACAAATTATTTTGGTTCGACCCTTGTAAAGGGGCGAACCTGGGAACTGGAATTGGAAGAATTCCCTTCGACCACAGGAGGACTCATTCGACCCTGAGAAGGGTCGAATGAGGGCTCATTCGCCCATTGAAAAGGGGCGAATGTGGAACAGCATAAATACCAACCTTTGTCATTTATTCACCATTTCAAAAACCCTAACCGTTCCAAAACACTCTCAAACGATTTTCAACACTGAGGAAGGAGTTTTTGCTCTGATTTTTCATAATCCAACCCGTTTATAACATCTAAGCAAGGATCTAAGGTGTGTTCTTGATCCTAAATCCTTTTTAAAGCATTATAATTCGTTTTCATCTAACCCTAAATATCCGGATCTGTTCTAAGGGTGTTTTCATTATTAAAAACCTTTTTAAACATCTTTCTAAAACAAAACCTTATCATTTAACATAGGTTTTCATGATAATAAACATATGTTAGTTGGGTATTATGTGGTGTAATGTGTTGTTCAATGATTTGCTGCTTTATCTATGATAGAAACATGATGTAGGATTATTATCGATGCTAGTTTATTGTTATTTAGGGTTAGAATCGATTGGATAATGATGTTATGAGTATTTTGGGGATTTTAACGAATCTAGATGTGAAGTAGAATATTTATGATCAATAGAACCTATAAGAAAGATCGGATGATCGACAAACTGAGTGTTTTAAGTTAAGCATGAATCGATTTCAAAAGTTTCCAAATTGGGTAAAGAATTCATGCATGAAAGTGACGTTTTCATAACTTTTACCATTTTGGGAAAGGGCTGAAATGAATATGTTTTGGGGCAAAATCAGTGGGGTTTTGTAGGGATAACATATTCATACTTGACTGCTGTGATTGGTGATGTTTCGCGATGTTTCGGGTGCGTTTTGAGCGTTTTTGTGGAAAACAAACTGACAGGGTCGAACCTGGACTCCTTCGCCCACCCGTTTGGTCGAAGGAGGGAATCCAGGGTCGAACGTGGGAAAGTTTGGTCGAATGAGGCCAAACGGTCGAACGAAGCATCAAACGGTCGAACGAGACTACAAACGGTCGAAGGAGAACAAAAGGGGGCGAATGAGACTTTTAACTGACTGGTTTGACCGTTCTGATGCAGAAACGAGATTTTTGATACAAACTAAGTGTTTTATGCTTGAACCTTGTGTGTAATCTATGTGTACTTGCTTAGTTAACGTAATGGGTCACCAACGGGATGTCGGGTCGGTCTAGAGTGTCGGTAAAACACTTAAACACATTTTAAAAACATGCTTGGTCTCGATCTGGACAATTGGTGTAACACCCCAACCGATGGCGGAAACATCGGGATGTCACGTATTGATGATTGTTTCAGTAGCACATGGCATAAATTGAATTTTAAATAATTTATTCATAATATAAATATCCAAAATGAAATGATGTCTAAAAATCCCAAATACATGACAACAAATAAGCAATAACTTAAAATAACGTCAAACAAAACTTCATGATAAATCCTCATGCAAACTCAAGCCTTAGCTTCATTGTTACCTGAAACATGTTAATTTTGAAAATATTTTTGGGTCAACAAAAGTTGGTGAGAATTACATAGGTTTTGATAATTGAATAAAACTTGTACAATTCAAGTGCCATGTCAAGTCTAGTCCATATGTGAAAACATACTAGAAGTAAATCGAGTGCATAATCAACCCTTGTGACTGTTATATTGTGGTCCATCCCATACGCTCATGGTTCACTCGATTATGTTATGCGATAACAATCACCCACGCTACCTTTGTAGGAGGCACGTATCCGGGTGGGATTGTCAGTCCAATAGATCTATCATTGTATACCGTCGGCTGATCAATGTTAATGATTATGCTAGAATTGTGCTTACCCTAGTCATGTTTAAGACATAATGCAACATAGAAAAACACATAGACACTTTATGATTGAATTGCATATAGAATGTTGTAACATGTTTCACCCCAAAAATGATGATAAATAGAAAAGGGGCTATGTAAAACTCACATTGGCTAAGGTGAATTATCCTCTAAGTGTTGTGAATGTATGCGAGGCGAATCCCAAAGACTCAACAACGTAGCTAGTCCAAATTGAAGAAATAAAAAAACGAAAAAGAAAGAATATCGAGCTTCCAATTCGCCAATTACAAGAGCTTATAATCAAAGCTTCAATTGTAGAAGTAATAGACTATAGAAGAAAGGTATGAGGGAAAGTTTAATCGGATTGAAACAATCGATTTAGAGGTGCCAAGTATAATGGGTCATAGATGGGTTTTTATACTAGTTTTGGATTCAATTAGTCATTAAAATTGGTCAACACCATAAAGTAAGGTTTTATGATGAATTGACTATTTGACTAAGACTTTGACTGTTTGACTAAGACTTTGACTAGGACTTTGACTATTTGACTCAAGGCTTTATTTAAAAAAAAAAAAATCTTGTATGTGAAAAAAAAAGAGTTTAGAATCATATTATTATTATTATTATTATTATTATTTATATACATTTATGTATGTATATAAGTTGTGAGTTAGGATAAATAAAGACTTAGGCACATTTGTATAATATTAATGATAAAGGTGTAATTAAAAAAAAAATATATATATATATAAGGGCTTTTTATGTATTAAAATTTTGGGGAAAATTTTGCGATGTTACAGTCTCCCCTACTTTTGGAAACTTCGTCCCGAAGTTTATTGAAAACACAGGGTTGAAGGTGATTGGGTAGAAATTAGGACAAGGGTGGTTCGGGAAGTTTCGAGTTAAGGCATGACATAAATTTATAGGTAACAGAATAAACTGTTTCGAATAATTTGGGTAAGAGTTTTGATATGTGTGAGTTTTAAGGGTTGGATTAGGTTCATCTGAAATAGCAAGGAGAATAAGAATCTTAAGTTTTAGGACTCCTAAAAGAAATGCATGAGTTGATTGACTATAGAAAAACTAAATGAACTACCAGGTAACTAGAGTTTATAATTGGTTATTTACTGAAAACCTTGATAGAATTTCACACTACCTTAACGTACCTGTAAATCCATGATTACGTTCTGGACCGTAATCACCAATTTACCTTACATTAGGGTTTTGTGTCCTTCTATGACTCTAAACACGCATGTAAGTAATGCAAAATAACCTTGTGATTGAATCGTATACAATGTATCCAAAAATGAGTCCAACTGTTGAGCAGGAAAAAGACTTCTACCAGTCAGTGAATAAGAACCTCTACCGATTGTTGAGCAGGTGCGATAGCCTCTACCAGTCGTTGAACAGGTTGTAGGGCCTCTACCGACTGTTGAGTAGGCATGATGACCTCTACCAATCGTTGAGTAGGTTATGTGGTACTCTACTAACTGTTGAGCAAGTACTTCATCCTCTATTAGTTGTTTGATTAAGTGTACCAATTATTACACACATGAATTGCAAATTGATAATATGTACATGTAAGCAATCAAGTATCAAGTATAGCATACGAGTTGTAATAGAGTTGCCCTAGACAAAGTTAATGACTCTAGGTGTGTCTATAGCAAATAGTTTATATTCCATGAATTCTAGTTTCAAATGTTCAAATATGGTAGATAGTCAAATCCTTATGTATAACTAAGGATTATGTTTGATGCAACACACAATCAAGTTTCAATAGTTTGGTTATCATGGGTAACTAGCTCATGTGTGAGAAGGTGAAGGATATGAATTTAGTTCTTGAGAGGATGATGAAAAATCTTGAAGCAGAATCAAGGTTGTGAGAGATAGTGAATGTGAAGATAGTTGATAAAGAGTTTATTTTATAGTAAGGAGATTATGTAGCAGTGTAAATTTTGGGGTTTGGATCAAAGGTTATAATCAAGTGTATAAGAAAACATGATTGTGGTATATGCCAAATTTTGTAAAAATTTGAACAAGTTGAAAATGAGTGAGTGTCGATGGAGAATTTAGAGACTAGATATTATTCCTATGGATAAAAAAATCTTATTTTCAAAATTGGTTTTATACATAAAGCAAAAGTTGTTAAATAGTACAAGCTAAGTGGGCTTTTGATTAAAATATTCTTGTTAGTTAGAGATTTCAAACTTGACATTAGGTTTTGAAGATCAAGGTTCTATTAAGTGATTTTTAATAGTTTAAAGCATTATATAGAAAATTGTTTGTTACGTCAATAAATAAACAATTGAATTTAAGTTCGAGGACATCTTTTGACAAAAAAAAAATATGTACTTTGTAAAGTTACTAGGTAATGAAAATACAACAGGATTTAGAAATCTTTAGTTTGTGCTAAGGTATGAGGTTATAGTTTTTTTTTTTTTTTTTAAAATAAGTAACATGTGGAGAAATGAAATAATATGATTTGGGTAGGGTGTTGAATACTTAAAAAGTGGCTAAGATGGTAAGGTGAAGTGTGATTGTGAAATCCATAGATGGTTATGAAATGAGATTGATTTAGGCTGTAAAATTTTAGGATTTTAGAGCTTAGTTTTAAGGGAAGTGAGTGTAATCATTTATTCAATAATTAAAACGAGTAAACGAAAACGTTGACTTATCAAAACTTCTAGATTCTAATAACATAGTGAAGAAATGCTTTAGCCTATAAGTGAACACTCATCCCGAGAATTCCCAGGTAGGCATCCGGGTCCCTCGTCTAATTGGGATATATGCGCAATGCCAGCCTAGACAGAAGACTCAGAATACAGGTGTTCACCCTTCCAGATTGCACGTGTTCGTTATTAAAATTCTAGAACTTCGACGAGATCTCAAGGTGGTTCAGGCTAAACCTGAGGATTTGTCCTATTAGTCTAAAAGTAGATCTTGTGAGGGAGAACAATCTTCTTGTAGGGACTAAAGTAGGGATAAGAAGTAGGATGGAGATAGAGAATAGAAACAAGTAGGGTTGCAAGTAAAAGGAGCAAGTACTGATTATAATCCTATGGTTATAGACTAGATTATTTTTTTTCTAATAACCTAGTTCCCTATAACCATGGCTCTGATACCAATCTGTAACACCCCAACCGATGGCGGAAACATCGGGATGTCACGTATTGATGATTGTTTCAGTAGCACATGGCATAAATTGAATTTTAAATAATTTATTCATAATATAAATATCCAAAATGAAATGATGTCTAAAAATCCCAAATACATGACAACAAATAAGCAATAACTTATAATAACTTCAAACAAAACTTCATGATAAATCCTCATGCAAACTCAAGCCTTAGCTTCATTGTTACCTGAAACATGTTAATTTTGAAAATATTTTTGGGTCAACAAAAGTTGGTGAGAATTACATAGGTTTTGATAATTGAATAAAACTTGTACAATTCAAGTGTCATGTCAAGTCTAGTCCATATGTGAAAACATACTAGAAGTAAATCGAGTGCATAATCAACCCTTGTGACTGTTATATTGTGGTCCATCCCATACGCTCATGGTTCACTCGATTATGTTATGCGATAACAATCACCCACGCTACCTTTGTAGGAGGCACGTATCCGGGTGGGATTGTCAGTCCAATAGATCTATCATTGTATACCGTCGGCTGATCAATGTTAATGATTATGCTAGAATTGTGCTTACCCTAGTCATGTTTAAGACATAATGCAACATAGAAAAACACATAGACACTTTATGATTGAATTGCATATAGAATGTTGTAACATGTTTCACCCCAAAAATGATGATAAATAGAAAAGGGGCTATGTAAAACTCACATTGGCTAAGGTGAATTATCCTCTAAGTGTTGTGAATGTATGCGAGGCGAATCCCAAAGACTCAACAACGTAGCTAGTCCAAATTGAAGAAATAAAAAAACGAAAAAGAAAGCATATCGAGCTTCCAATTCGCCAATTACAAGAGCTTATAATCAAAGCTTCAATTGTAGAAGTAATAGACTATAGAAGAAAGGTATGAGGGAAAGTTTAATCGGATTGAAACAATCGATTTAGAGGTGCCAAGTATAATGGGTCATAGATGGGTTTTTATACTAGTTTTGGATTCAATTAGCCATTAAAATTGGTCAACACCATAAAGTAAGGTTTTATGATGAATTGACTATTTGACTAAGACTTTGACTAGGACTTTGACTATTTGACTCAAGGCTTTATTTAAAAAAAAAAAATCTTGTATGTGAAAAAAAAAGAGTTTAGAATCATATTATTATTATTATTATTATTTATATACATTTATGTATGTATATAAGTTGTGAGTTAGGATAAATAAAGACTTAGGCACATTTGTATAATATTAATGATAAAGGTGTAATTAAAAAAAATATATATATATATAAGGGCTTTTTATGTATTAAAATTTTGGGGAAAATTTTGCGATGTTACAATTGGGGGCTAGATAACCTTATGGTTATTAGTCGGGACACTTATGTGAACATTTTGATAGATCTCCGGTAGTGGGATTATCAAGGACTTGGCATTTACTTTTTGGATACGCAAACTAAGGTGAGTTCACTGCCCCACTTTTACCGCTTAAACTTTTGGGGGAGAAAACGTGCGCTAAATGATTTCGGTAACATATGTCATACTATGGTTTTAACTTGTGTAATATGCGATCTTTTAAAGTCCCGGGGAAAACCATGAATGTGCGGGGATGCACAACGGGGGAAATGTGGATAGATCTATTGGGTGTGACCTACCCCACTCGACGGCTTGGAGGGCCGGGCGGGTGCATATTGTCTCGAACTTGCTAAACTTGCTAAACACTATTCGGGCTGCTTAAACACATGCTAAACTCGCTGAACGCGTCTAGTAATGGTTTTCCAATCGTAGTAGTAACAAAACATACGCCTAGCTAGCGTACTTGGTGACACGGATATAGTTTGGACATGGTAACACGTGGTAACATTTGGTAACACTTGGTAACTCTTTTGAACAAACCTGTGAACTCACCAGCATTATATGTTGACGTCTTTTTGGCATGTTTTTCTCAGGTCGCTAAGGTAGCAACACATGGAAACTAGGCGCACTGGTCTGCATCGGCGTCTAGGGTTTAGTGCATGGTTTATGTTAAACTGTTGAACAATGTCTGTTGGTTTGTAAAATGTTTTAAGCTTCCGCTACAGTTTTATGTTTTGAATAACTACGTCTTTTGAGTACTATGTTTTTCATATAGTGTTGTTTATTGTGACCGTTGACTTGGATCCTGGTTTGTCATGCGCCTCGCGGTAAAACCCCGCAAGTGGAATTTGAGGGTGTGACACTCAAGATACTCCTTAATATTAATCTTATTAATATTAAATCCCTCAAGACTAAAACAATTATTATTTCATAAATAATAATCCACCAACGCGTGAACTTATCTGATTCATCTACCAACGTGTAACTCTTCGGATCGTACCGGTTCGGGTTAGTTGATGTCGACTTTTAATTACATCGGACATCCTATATATCCAACAAAGCAGAGTATACAACAAGTTGAAGATATCTATGACTACGAGTACTATAGGATGGGTCAAAGTTATTATTATTTTAGTTCTTTAATATTAAAAATGAGTATTATACACAATAAATTAGTGTGATTTTGTAAATAAAATAATGTAGATTCTTCATTTCTATAGTCGGTCTTATAGACTCTTAGCTGTCGTCACTGCAAATAATAATTACCACTTTTGAACTTAGTGTTGAAAATGACGTCTTATTTTTTTTTATATATTTTGTATTTAATTAATGTATGTTATCAGTAGTAATTATCAATTCAAAAAATAGTCTAGATGGATTTACATTTGCATACACAGACGTATAAAGTTTTCAAGAACAATGAATTTCGGTATTCAGATGAAATCTTCTGAATGAAAATTTTGAGTCAAACTGTCATTGCTGAAAAATTGTTTACGTCACTTCATGTTGTAAGTTGGTTTTACTCTCATGACTTTGATATAGTAATAGTTAACAATGAAAATGGTTTTGAAAAATTATTCCTCCGAAAGAAAATAGAGTATTCCGATGATTTGGAGTTTCTTGAAGAACTTGACTAGAAAACAATGAGCAACATTAATCGGAATACATTTCATCTTAATCTGGAACAAATGATCAGGGCAAGGATAGTGTATTTGAAGGAGAAGGTGGAAAAAGTTATGGAAGAATCAATCTCTTAATGGAGTTCAACTGATGAAGATAATCAAATTTAAATGATTTTATATGCTTGCATGTTCAAATATGAATATTATTGTAATGTAGTTAGTTTGATTATTAAGTTTATGGTTTGTGATTGAAAAGTATATTAATGTTAAACTGGATATTTATTATATATAAAACTTCTAAGTAGTAATTACCAATGCTTTGCCTGTTTTGCTTCATTATTTATTACACATATCAAGATTTTATTTATCGAGTTGAAAAGATTTCTGTAATTTAACTTTATGGTAATAATGTAATAACAAGTTTAATTGTGTAATAAAAGATGTTGTTACAGTGAGTCTTTTAACAGGTTTTTTTCCTTCTACAGATTACACAATCCGTTGGCAAATACTGACGGACTTTTTTGTGACAACAACTGTTGTAAAGTCAACAGAAGTTATAAAAAGGCCCAAAAATAATGATTACGGCTTTGAAGTTACTTTATTAATAATATTATTTTATTATTATTGTTGTGTTGCGATTGTCTTTCAATCTATTAAAAATATATTAAAAGTACCAAAAGTAATTTGCAACTTTATATTTACTTGAAATCCAAGTGATAAAGTTGAAAACCAACTTTATAAATAGTTAGTATATTCATCCTATAAAAGGTGAGGAATTCCCAATATTCATTTTCCATCTTTATATATTTGTTTAACTGTTCTCGGTTTACATCTCTCCATCCCATATGCATAATGATATTATACTTTCAAATGTGTTTCACAAATTTTTCGAAAGATTCTTACAATCAAAGGAAAATAGATTACCAACAATCTGTTGGTAAAGAAGTTAGAACTGATGTTTTTCTATGATTCTTACAATCAAAGGAAAACATCAATCCATTATTACTATATATATTCAGTTCATATTTTCAATCGTTAGGGTTTTTAGAACTGGATGATATTATCTACGAGCAAGAAAGATCATTCTATAGGATTTGGTTGTTAGAAGACTTTTATTATGTTTCGTTGTATTTTTATGTAGTTTGTAAACTCATACATTGTAATTCTGATGTCCTTAAAGTAGTTTTTAGAGGTTTTTGTATTTTTTTTCTTTTACAAGTCTTTCCATTTTGTATTTATTTTTGTTAAATTAAATATTTAACTCCAATTATGGAATTGTGATAATAAGGTTGAATCATATAACAGCAGTTTGACAAATTTGTTCATTAGTCAACAGATTTTGGTAAACAGATTAATGAAACCTCCATTGAAGGTTAAGATTATTGTTTGTTTTTAATATCTGTTGTTCCAACAGATATTTTCATTCGTCTGTTGATTTTTCTCTTCGTGCTTGTAACAGCCTAAGTGGGCTGAATTCCAAATTTAATGATTATGATATTGAGGTTAGTGTATTTTGCAATTAGACGTAAGAGTAATAATTTAAAATCATAACAACTTAATTTAAATTTAAAATTAATTTAAATATAAATTACCAGACATTAAGAAATATTGATGGACGGTTATTAAGTAACGATTTTTAGATAACCATTGTTACTCACAACGTCTTTTTATCCAATGATGTTCTAATACATCTTTTTTTTAATTCGTATATTGGAAATAAACTCAAGTGTAAGAATTCGGTATTTTGCAATCAAACTAAGATTAATAATTTGTATTGACAGATAA
Organism: Ambrosia trifida; assembly: GCA_028751855.1. Classification (NCBI taxonomy): domain Eukaryota; kingdom Viridiplantae; phylum Streptophyta; class Magnoliopsida; order Asterales; family Asteraceae; genus Ambrosia; species Ambrosia trifida. The sequence continues at coordinate 99,170,471 of CM054124.1, read as the reverse complement.
TATACTTATATTTATTATCTTTACTTATATAAACAAAAAATTAAACAACCTTTTCATGTCCAATTTAGATAAGACAGAAGTTAAACGATTATTTATAATATAAAAAACGTAAAATATCACATGTTCAAATTTCTAAAAATATTGGTAAATAGTATTTCTGTTTGTCTTGAAATTTGAATTAAAAAAATAAAAAAAAAAGAATTTGAAGAGTTGTTTCAGTGGGAAAATAAACAAATTAATACAATATGTATTCAAAATTAATAAAAGTTCATTGTAGTTAATAGATTCATTATAGTTAATGCATTGTTTTTACTATAAATCTCGATTTTCATTTCTTTGTATAGCACACTATTCAAACATATCTTCTACATCTCCATAGGTTTATCAATCTTCTAAAAATATTATTAACATGGATTCCAGTAGTAACCAGTGGTCTAAAATGTTAGAGGTTCAGAAAATTGTTTTGGAATGTTTTAAAGAAGATGAAGAGTTGGAGATTCTTCAAGTTATTGAAGGTGCTACACGCCTGTTTGAACATCACATATGGAAGACCAACCTCAAATTTAATCAGGTCATTGCTACCGATGTTTCAAGTGAAAGATGGATAGCCTCTTTATTTCTACTGGAAAACATAAGGTCAAATGAAAAGTTCAGTGAAGACATACAAAAGATGTATGTCCTACAGAAACTTTCTTAAAGAGAAGAACAAGAGATTGAAGGAATTGTTGAATACCACATATTAGTTATTTAGAGTAAAGATCAAATACAAAGTGTTTTTTCGGTAAGAACTGTGAGAATCAAAGGGGGTAAAAAAAATATTTTTTTTTTTATTTTTTTTCCCCATGTGCTTAAACATACTTTCTAGATGAATAATAAAAGCTTTGAATTTTATGGGATTCCCGGCCAAGTGGATTGTTTGGATAAAGGGGTGTCTCAAGTCCGGGAAGGGCTCGGTTCTAGTCAATGGATCTCCTACCAAGGAGTTCTCGTTTAAGAGAGGATTACACCAAGGTGACCCATTGTCCCCTTTCCTTTTCATTTTGGCGTTAGAGGTACTCAATATGTTTATGAAACAAGCGACTCTATTGGGTTTATTTCACGGGCTACAACTTCCCAATAACGGTCCTCTCTTAACACACCTTTGTTACGCCAACGATGTTATTTTCATGGGGGAGTGGTCGAGGCACAACGTTATTAGCCTCAATAGATTTTTGCGGTGCTTTTTCTTGACATCTGGCCTAAAAGTTAACTACGATAAAAGCCATCTTTTTGGCATCGGGGCTGCACTGGAAGAAACTAACAGGTTTGCGCGGCTTTTGGGGTGTAAAGTTGGCAAACTACCTTTCTTGTACTTGGGCGTTCCGCTTGGGGCGAACATGAAGAGAGATAATTTTTGGCAGCCTATTCTGGACAATTTCAACAAGAAACTCTCACTTTGGAAAGCTAGAACTCTCTCATTTGCGGGTCGTTTAACGCTTGTGAAGGCGGTTCTTGGTAGTGTCCCCTCGTACTACCTCTCCCTTTTTCAAGCGCCTAAAGGGGTCCTTAAAAAAATGGAAGCTTTGAGGCGGGATTTTCTTTGGGGGAAAAATGGCGATCGATGTAAGCTTAGGTGGGTCAAGTGGGAGAAGATAACGAGACCAAAGTCTCTTGGTGGGTTGGGTGTAGGGAGCATTGAATATTTTAATAACGCGATGATAGCTAAGTGGTGGTGGCGGTTTAAAAACGAGTCCTCTAATCTTTGGGTTCAAGTCATTAAATCGATCCATTTTTTGGCATACAAGCAATATGTTGTTCCTGTTAAAAATAATATTCCAGGTGTTTGGAAAGATATTTGCAGTATTGAAGGAAGGCTGGAAAAAAAAGGATTATGTTTAAAAAAGAAGTTGATTGTCAAGATGGGAAACGGGGCCAAGACCCTTTTCTGGATCGACGCTTGTGCGTCAGAAGTTTGTTTTAAAAACGCTTATCCGGATCTGTTCAAGATTGCAAAAAACAAGGAGGCGTCGGTAGCGGAGTGCTTCGTGATGAATGGGCTGGTTTCGGGTTGGAGCTGGGATTTTGCTGTCACTCCGGCTAGTTCAGCGGAGTTAAGTCAGCTTAGTGCAGCCTCCTTAGTTCTGCAGCATGTTCATCTCAATGATTCTGAGGACGGTTGGGTTCTTGAGAATAAAGACGGCATTCCCATCTCGGCTAGAGATCTGCGGTTCAACGCTGCTGCACACGGTATTATTCTGGATAATGAGAAGACCTTCTTGTGGAACTCTTGGGCTCCTTTGAAGTTAAATTATTTCCTGTGGAGGGCTGTCTCGGGTAGGATTGCGACTAATATCGAGCTTTTGGCTCGCGGCGTTAACCTAGGGAATCCGGTCTGTGTAAAGTGTGGGATCGGTGATGAGGACGCCAACCATGCCTTGGTTGGTTGTCTGTGGGCTAGATCGATTTGGTGGTGCATCCTAACTTGGCTCAAAATCCCTTGGCCGTCGGGATCCTTTTCTGTTTTGGAGTGGATTGAAGAACTAAAGAAAGCGCCGGGTTCAAAGAGGTGGAAGAGGCTTATCTACATGATTGTGCTTTCGACCGCCCGGAGGATTTGGTTGGCGAGAAACGCTAAGGCATTCGAAGGAAAATTCATTCCGGTTTCAGCGACAGTGGATCTCATAAAAGAAGATTCTTTCTCTTGGATTTCTCATAGAGCGAAACTTCCCACGATCTCTTGGTCCGATTGGGTTTCCTTTGATGTTTCAGTTCTGTTGTAATTTTGTTGGCCTTTTGTCTTGAGTTCCTTGTTTGTTGTATGTTTCCCAGCTTCTTGCTGGCTCTTTATATTCAGCTATAAAGTGTTTGCCGTTCAAAAAAAAAAAAAAAGATGAATAATAAAAAAAAATAAAAAAAATTAGTGTAATTACATCATTAAAGTAAATACATTAGTTTACACTAGAGTAATTATGTAATTACTCTACACGTAATTACTCTACACCAATTTTTTTTCTTTTTTTAGTTTTCAATACTATAATACATGTTTTACAATATGAGAAAAAAATTTCAAAAAAAAAATAAAAAAAATACCCTCCTTTGATTCTCACAGTTCTTACCAAAAAAACACTTTGTACAGGATCTTTCCCCTAGTTATTTAAATGTATTTTATATTATTATCGCTCTAAATATATTGAATTTTTTATTTTATATATTATGTCATCTTTATATAATGGTTTATACTTATTTAATGAAAAATACCAATTTGAGTATATCAATAGTCTACTGTTAAAGACAACAAATGATTGGTCTTTAGCAAAAACAAAAACATTAAAAATGCATGTGATGTCATTGTTAGTAGCAACTATTTAATGCAAGAATTGTTTGAAAGAAACCGTTGAATTAACAACTGTTTGAATCAACAGTGTTTTACAAACAGGTTTTTTAAAAAATCTGCTTAATTGATGCACTTCTTTTGAACAGACGTTAGAAAATACAGTTTTTCTTTCAACATTAGATTGGCTTTTTAATTTGGTGATCCTCTTTTTGTTTTTAATATGTGTTATCTCAACAGATCTTTAATCTGTCTGCAGATTTATATTTTCGTTGTTGTAACAGTTCCAGTTATTAAACCTTTGATCAGTAATATTAACTGGTGCCGAGAAAGGAACAGACGTTACGAAATACAGTTTTTCTTTTAATAATAGATCGAGTCTTTAATTTGGTGTTTACTTAACAGACCATAACAGTTGGTCTGTTTATGTTTTTTTTATATTTTGGGTGGTAATAATAATTATTATAAAGAAATAAATAGATACTACTAAACAGGTGTTCTTCGCAGCAGACGATTGGCTTCTTAATATTGGTTTTACTAAACAGGCATTAAGGTGGGATTTGGTCTTCCCATGTTTTCACACGGGATTCCACCTAGTACCATATTATAATGCATGAGGAAGAGGTAGTTTAAGATACCCAAAAGTTAAGAGCTTATTTTTCATTAATAACCCTGAAATGAGGGTAAAAGAGTCATTCATACATTATTTACATTTTAATACTCTATCTTAGTTACACTTTAATGCCTTAAACTTTATTTAACTTTTGCTTATTTAAATTATAGTTAAACTTCTTTTTCTTATTTTAAGCAAATCATCACCCATATTTTTTAAATAGTCATATTTTTTGCATATTTTATTGAAGCTAAGTTAAAAATTATATTTTATGTTTATTGAATTTTAAATCAAAATCAACATAAACATCAACTTAAACATAAATAATATTATAATCCAAATACATTAATTTCATTAAATTTATTCATTACCAAACTAACATTTTAAGATAATATACAATATCACAGACTAAACATGTTAGAATCGTTTTATATTTTTTTGAAATTTCTTAAATATTTTTCAAACGAAAAATTTAAAAATTTTAACGAATTTCAATTTTTGAAAATACTATATGAATTTAATTTTGATTGAAATCAGGTAAACAATTTCCTAATATATACATGATATTTAAATTATTAATAAATAAATTTCACTTTTGACAACAGTTACCTAAAATAGATATGATTTTTAAATTAATAATAATAATAATAATATTAGTTTTTTCATCTAAATTAAATATCGTATTAATATCGTTTCCAAATTATTTCCGAATCATTGTGTAGATGATTTGTCGGAGGTAAATTATGGTAAGAATATTGACATTTATATGGTCGTATTAATTATTAATTTAAATCATCAAGTTCAAATATTTTTAATATACTATACATCTTTTAGGAAACTGTTAAATAGTTTTAAATTATATTATCATTTCCTATCTATTATAGAGATATATTATCATTTCCAAATTATTATTATCACTTTCGAATTATTGTGTAGATAATTTGTAGGAGATAAATATGGCAAGACCTTGGAAATTTATATGGTCGTCTTCTTTTATTCATTTAAATCGTAATTTCCGAATTATTTTGATATTTAAATGATATCCATATATCATGATTTTCGAATTATTTTGATATTTAAATGAAAGACGTATATTATTATTATGATATACAAATTATTTTGAGTATACTATATATTTTAGGGAACTGTTAAATAGCTTTAAATTATATTTATTACTAAATTAAATATCGTATTTATCTAATTAAATCAAATAATGATGATGAGGAGATGGTTGAGGTAATCAAGTAATAATGAGGAGATGATTGCGATAATGATGATTAGGAGATGATTGAGGTAATCAGATAATAATCCGGAGATGATTGTGCTGAGTAACTTAATATGATTGTCTCCTAATCTAAAAATGGTAAAAACATTGACATTAATAAAAGTGATCATTGCATTTAATGCTCAAATTATGATGATGAGGCCTTGATTGCGATAATTGGTAAATATTGAATTTGAACCAATGTGTATATATTATTGTAAAAAATCCATATTTCATACCGGTATACAAGATATTGATCTTGAATCGGTTTTATTTGAACATTATTAATTGGATATTTATGTCTAGAACCTTAGCGCCCAAGTCTTTTCAAAAACTATACCATTATCTCAGTCAACTATAATAACTTTCTTTCCAAACTTTCAGGCAAGAACTTAGGAAACATATCAATCATGATTAATACACAATTAATAAGATCCGAACCATAAAACATGACCCAACTTTATATGGATTTCCTAAGCAGATTAAACCACTAACAACATCCAACAATCTTTACTCTTCTAGCAAATAATATGAATCTCAAGAACACCATGATGAACATATGAATATTAAAACACATCCAAAGAACAATACAATCATACTCGGCTCAAACATTAATAATGCAAATAATCAGTCAATTCTAGGCAACATAATTTAATGTTATTTCTAGGTTGGATAAATGGGATTTTGATAATATAAGTGAAATGTAGCTTGTTGGTATATATGAACTTGAATGTGCATTGTTTGATGATGAGTTTTAGATGATTTTAGATACAAACTCAGGTCTGATCATGATGGAGTTTTAATGGATTTCATAAACTTAAAATGAGGCAAAACAAGTTTTGATATGATCTACACTCTTGGGAGACCTTGCATGTACGATCAGAACCCATTTTTCGGCTTAAAACGCCAAAATATAAGCTTGAGAAGTTGATATTCTAAAACTTATTTGAAACAGAATTTTACAACTTATTTTGATGAAAAATAAATTGTGATAAAGTAAATATAAAAGACCTAAGTCGAAAACCCAGGTATGTTTGCAAAAGACGCGTGAAAATGCATGTTTTCGACAAATTTATGCACATAGGGTTCGTATAATTAGGTCTGATGTAAAAAAGCTCTATAAGTGTCAAATTTGGTATAAAAATAACAAATTAAGGTACATTAGATATTTACCTTAATAATAGACTCTTACAGTGCGAAGCTATGTCATGAAAATCGTCCGAAATGCGATTTTAAGACATATTATGTTTAGATATTGTAACTAATGTAGATCAGCAAAAATGGACTTGTTTCATGGATTATATGCATGTTATGTGGTTTAAATAGAGTTTATAGAAGAATTATTGGTTAACATGAGGTATTGGAAGTCGCTTGATGTGGAAATGTGCGGTCTTAGTGTGCTTCATGTACCTATGATCGATTTGCATGTTATGATAGATTGTTAGGATTTCCTATGCAATGTTGGTATGACATAATGAATACATGAATGTGTAAGTAAGGACCTAAGAGTTAGGTGATTGAATGCTAAATGAATCATACGATGTCTAAACTTAACCGTTCGTCAAAGTCACCAATGGGTTAATAGGGTAAGGGATAACGAAAATTCAATGTTTTTGGGTTAACTAAGTCGAGATAATTTGGTGAATAACTTGAGTAGACTTAGTGTGATTGCTAATATGGCCCTACGGATTTGGGATGTAAATAAGTGAAGGATTGTGTTTTGGACTTGGAAATTACACAAGTTGTTGCATTGAGGTAAGTTTCACGGCCCCTTTTCTTTAAATATTTTTGAACGTTTTTACAAATCGGGGGATTAACATGCTTGTATGATGAGTTAGACTAGAATTGTAGACCGCTTGATGGCCTTAGGTCGGTGCCTCGGTGGGTACATTTTACGTGACACCCGTCCCACTATCGGGCTGACACCTTCCCTGCACTTCTTAATCATTAGCTCTTGGCTAGAGCCGTAGTTTATGTTGTAGATCTATTGGGTTGACGCCCCCTTTTTCCTGACTAGTGAGACGATGTATTATGGGGAAAGAACGTAACCTTCAAAAAGCTCATCTTGGATTAGAGGTCACCCCAGGAACAAAGTCATGGTTTGATTAGGAGCCTTTGGATATGTCATACTTGTTAGATTTTCGCGAGTCTACTTGGTTCTCTTTTAGTAATAATTGATCATACATTTCCGTTAAACTTGAAAGTTTATTTATTACTTTTAAACCTGTGAACTCGTCAACATGATGTTGATGTTTTTAAGCATGTTTTTCAGGTACTGATGCTTAGGTTTTAGAGAGTGGTTTAGCAGGACACTACGATGGACATGATGTTGGGACCATTTAATTATCTAAAAACTACGTTTGTATTTGTTTTGTAAAACAATATTAACTCTAAATGTTTTTCTTGTTTTAACAACTTTCGTTAACCACGAAATTAAAATATGTTTAACTAGAGGGTGTTAGCAAGATGTCCATACGTAATTACACGTGAACCGCTAAACTTTATGATAACAACTTCTATTACCTCATGACTTACCTTCCGCTGTGCGCTGTCGGGGTGTGACATTATTGGTGTAGGAGATGAACTCGCGGAGGTAGAAGAAGAAAGAAAAGGGGGGATTGCTGGCTGTGTGGGTGTGTGTGATATGAGAAAGATGGTGGGTGTGGCTGCGTGGTTGCAGGGAAAAGAGGGATGCGTTGTGGGTGGTTGTTGTGGATGGAGGTTTCGGACTTGTGGCTGGTGGTGGAGTTGTTGTCGGAGGAAGGGTGGGCGGTGGTGGGAGTGGCTGATGGTGGAGTTGTTTGGTTGGTGGTGGAGTTGCTTGGCTGCTGGTGGAAGAGGGTTGTTAATAATAATAATAATAATAATAATAATAATAATAATAATAATAATAATAATAATAATAATAATAATGATAATAATAATAGTAAGTTTCAAAAAGGTCCCTTAAGTTTAGGTTTTTACATTTTTGCCACAAAGACTAACAATGTTAGACCTCCGTTAGTTTGGGGGTGATGGAACAAAATAAGTTACAAGTTGGGAGTGTTAATAGCCAAAGTGAAAGTTAGAAATATTAGCCGTCAATAAATGAATGTTTGGAGTATTTAAATCCATTTCCCGAAATATAAATAAACATTGTCCATAGTAATCAGTAAAGATAAAGGTGAATCCTATAAAACATTTCTTTAATTTAATAGAACACCAAATCTTGTGAAGTAAACCTTTTACAATGTTTCTACTAGAAAGAGGATAGGCAACCCGATTGTATATTTCTTACTTGTATTTTTTTTTCTTTTTTGAAAGGCATATTTCTTACTAGTTTATCTCTATTTTGATATGGTATCAAAACATCAAAAATACCATATCATCACCCAACTAAAACAGCCATCGTCTGGCGCCCATCCGCCCGTTTTACGTCAGCGGATCGTCTAGCGTCCATCCGCCTGTTTTACGTTAGCGGAACGTACAGCGTCCACCCGCCCGTTTTACGTCGGCGGGCCCAGTACGCTTCAAAGCTTCCCAGACAAGCCGGATGAAGCTTTGTCAGCACGACTAGAAGATGCCTTCTGGGGTAGACTTGGGACTCACACCCCTGCGCCAGGCAAGTGTTCCTGACGCAACAGGCTGCCCGCCAGAGTTCCCCTCCTATCAAAGACTACTCCTAGTCTGACATGCAGAAAGGACGATGATGTGGCAGCCTCCCAGCCAAGATATCTTTCTAACACTAGGCTTTCTCAACTTGTCTCAAGGTTCAAGAAAGAGGATGATTACCCACCGCCCTCGGTCTACCAGTAGGCGGACGCCACGTGTCCGCCGCCCCCCGGCGTCCACTCAGCGGACGTCACGTGTACTATCGTCACGGGGAACGTCCAGGGCAACCCCCTGTGGACCAAGCCCTTGCAGAGCACAACCAGTTCGATGAAGAGGACTACGACGAAAGCTTATGGGAGGACGATGCCTCTAGGGACTATCGTCACAGCCCCTACTACTGGCGGGAATGATTAAACAGGTATAACAACGACGCAACCACCAACCTGTCACTCCCCTATAGGCCAACGGCCTTCGCTGACAAATCCAAATTTACAAGGCGTGTCTCTCAAGCACCAATACCAACAAGGCAACGCCCCCCGGCCAACGTCAAGATATATGACGCCTCACAGACCCCGATGACCACCTCGGCATTTTTAACCAAGTCGGGGCCGTCATCGGGTGGACTTTACCTGTCTGGTGCCACATGTTTGCCTAGACGCTCACTGGAGCCGCCAGGGTCTGGTTCGACAACCTCCCCACAGGAAGCATCGACAGCTATGAACAGGTGATCGACAAATTTTCACTCCATTTCAGTCAACAACTTCGCCACAAACGCAACAAAAGCTAGATCTCTCTGTGCAAACGGAGAGACATCGAACCGCTCGAAGACTTCATTGTGCGGTTCAACAAAGAAGCACTCCAACTCAGAACGGGGAACGAGGCAACTCGGACCTCCATCCTGGCCAATGTCAACGACGATGGCCTTCAACACACCCATCAAGGGAAATGCGGCGTCCCAGACTCCTGGGAAGAGGTTGTCTGCATCTCAAAACTATATGCGGGCAACCAAAAACCAATGCGCCAGAACCAACGCGGAAGTTCCAGCAACAACCGCAGCCGCAACAACACCCGATCCTCCGTCTGGAACCGTATTTCAGGCTCCACCGATGAAGGGCGATACTCGACTTCTGGCGACGCCAGAAATATCATCGGAAACAAACAAACGCGCGACCAGTGCAATAGCGGCCGCCGGAACCAAGACTGGACTCCCCTCACAAAAACACCATCCCAAGTGTTGTCTCAAGTCCTTTCAAACTCCCAAAACCCATGGGTACCAAACGAAAGAATGTAGACATAACTAGATTCTGTGACTTCCACAAAGACGTGGGTCACGATACTAACAACTGCTACAGCCTCAAAATGGAAATAGAGGCGGCCCTACGCTCTGGAAAGTTAGCCAACTTTGCCATGTACGTCCGCGTCGGTGCACGCCGGCAGGACGAACCAGGCAATCCATCAAAGACATCAAGACACACCACATCCGCGACGCATACAACTGACGGTGCAACATGACGTGCAACACAAAGCGGAAGACAAATATCGCCGACCTGGCGACCACGTCGTAACAATCAGAGGCCGCGACAATTAGAGGCCGTGACGTCACAAAACTGGAGGGAGGCCTAGGTCATCCTCCCAATAATTCCAGGAGGCGCAAGCTCAACGACCCCGCTCACCATCACAACACTGTTCGAACACTACCGTACATACAAAATGATGTGCGATGGCGGAAGCAGCTTCGACATCATGTACCAACAGTGCTTCGACCAGCTCGATGACGAAGATAAAGCGCGCCTGCAACCAGATGCACCTATTGCATGATTCTTCAACGAAGTCATTCACCCCATCGGAAAGTTCGACTTTACAGTCAAACTTGATGATGGGACCCATACCCGCTCCGAGGTTTGCACGTTCCATGTCATCCCCGCAAACTCCTCATATGACATCTTGCTCGGAAGACAAGGCCTTGCAAAATTCAATAGCACCGCGTCAACTCCCCACCAAACCATGGGTTTCCCAACACCGACGGGATCGCGTACATCAGAGGCAATCAGGAATGCCTCAAGACCACTGAACCGACGGCTGATACTCATCCAGCAACACCAGCCACCGCAAAAGATGAAGAATGGGTCCTTAACCCTGCCTTCCCTGAACAAACCATTACCTTGGGGCCGTGGTGTCCCCCTAAGTACGCATACACCTAAAACAACTGCTTGTTGCAAACAAAGACATCTTTTCCTCGCATTCGTATGACATGATCCGTGTCCCAAGACACATAGCCGAGCACCGCCTCAAAACATACAAAGACGCCCGCCCGGTAGCTCAGAAAAAACGACCCTTGGGCCCCGATAGAGTCAAAGCCATGAACGAGCAGGTCGATGACCTACTCGAAGCAGGCATCATCAGAAGATGCAGCCATCAAACTTGGGTAGCTAACCCTGTCATGGTCCTCAAGAAGAACGGGTCTTGGCATATGTGCGTCGACTACAAAGACCTCAACAAAGCATGTCCAAAGGACCACTACCCCTTACCAGAAATCGACTTGAAGGTAGACTCTCTAGCGCCATTTAAATACAAATGTTTCCTCGACGCTTACCGAGGATATCACCAAATACAAATGGCCTACGAAGACGAAGACAGAACCGCCTTCAGGACCGACAGAGGGGTATATTGCTACACCAAAATGCCCTTTGGCCTAAAGAACGCAGACGCAACCTAGCAACGCCTGATGGACCACGCCTTCATCAACCAGATCGGCGTCAACCTTGAGGTTTACGTCGATGACTTGGTCATTAAAAGCACTCAAGAAGATACCATGCTACTGGATATCCAGCGCACATTCGAACAGTTGCGCGCCATCAAGATGAAACTCAATCCGGGCAAGTGCTCCTTCGGAGCCGAAGAAGGGAAATTTCTAGGCGTTATTGTCACCAATGGCGGCTTCAAACCAAACCCGGAGGAAGTTCAAGCTATCCAGCGCATGCCATCACCCAACTCAATAAAGGATGTGCAGACACTCATGGGGCGCCTAGTCGCCCTCAACCGATTCCTATCAAACTACGCATCCAAGTCTTTTCCTTTTGTTCATACACTGCGCAATGTACTAAAAAAGACACAATTCCGCTGGACTCCAGAAACGGAAGTGGCTTTTCGTGAAATGAAACAATGTTTGACTTACTTGCCAACTTTAACAGCACCCCTACCAGAAGAGCCATTAACACTGTACCTATCCGCATCTGAAAGGGCGTAGGCGTAGTACATCTAGTAGAACGCAACAAAGTTCAAACACCAATCTACTACATCAGTCATACTTTGGCAGACGCAGAAACCAGATACTCCACAATGAAAAAGGTAGTCCTAGCACTTGTACATGCATCAAGACGTCTACGACGATACTTTCAAGGACACCCAATCAACGTCCTAACAGATTACAGAATCAACACCGTGCTCTCAAAACCGGAACTCTCCGGCCGCCTAGAAAAATGGGCAATTGAACTAGGCGCGCACACCATCATCTACAAACCAAGACCGACGATCAAAGTGCAGGTTCTCGCGGACTTCATCGCAGAAATCCCAACAGAAAAAATACAAGAGTGTAAAGACAAACAAGATCCGAAACCCGTCCCGGATTCACGCATCACATGGTCACTATACACAGACAGAGCTTCCAACGATCAGGGCGTCGGCGCAGGTCTACGACTCGTCAGCCCTGACAACACCGAATTCATATACGTCGTCCGCCTTGAGTTCCCAAGAACAAACAACGAAGTAGAATACAAGGCATTCCTCGCAGGACTACGCTTGGCAGACAAAATGGGCGCAAGACACCTGAACGCTCATGTCGACTCAATGCTCATAGCGGGTCACATGAACGGCGTTTACGACGCTAAAGACCCGGTCATGGAGCAATATGTCAACCAAGCCAAGCTCCTCACCAAAAGATTCACAACCTGCACAATCGTTCACATCAACCGCAGCGGCAACAAAGAAGCGGACGCCCTTAGCAAAATGGCATCCACTGCTTGGCCGCATATGGCCCAAGAGGTACGCATCGAAACTCTAGCTCAACCTTCAGTACCACTTAGACAACTCAACATAACACAAACGGGCGCCGGGACATGGATGGCCCCTATCTAGGCATACCTACCAACGGGCACCCTACCGCCCCAAAAAGCGAAGGCCCGAAAAATCCAATACAAATCCGAGCATTACCCTCTCATAAATGGTGTTTTGTGTCGACGCTCCAACCTCGGCCCTCTCCTAAGATGCGTGGACTCCGCAAATGCCGCCTCCCTAATAAATGAAATCCACGAAGGCATTTGCGGCATTAACGCAGGCCCAAGAATGGCCATCGCAAAAATCATGAATGCCGGATACTACTGGCCAGGGATGCACCAGGACGCCGTCAAAATCTTGCACACCTGCTTCAACTGTCAACAGCATGCACCCAACACCTTGCACCCCAAAAACGACCTGGTCCCAGTTACGGCGGCCTGGCCATTCCAAAAATGGGCCATCGACCTTGTCAGCCCATTCCCAATGGCCCCCGGCAAGGTACAATACCTAATTGTCGCCGTCGACTATTTCACTAATGGGTGGAGGCCAAGCCTCTAGCAACAACCAACGCCGAACACCTCAAGAAATTCATCAAGGAATTCATCATTTGCCGATTTGGGTTACCCATGGAAATCGTAACGGATAACGGCACCTAGTTCGCCGACAACAAAATCAAGACATGCTTAATGCAAATGGGCGTCAACCAGATCTTCACGTCTATCGCACACCCCCAAGGAAATGGACAGGTACAACGCATCAACAGATCACTGGTCGAAGGCATCAAAACACACCTAGGATCGAAACAAATAGACTGGGTCGATGAACTCCCGCATGTCTTATGGTCACATCGTACCCTCACAAAGACCAGCACAGGTGAAACTCCGTTCAGCCTAACTTACGGCTCTGAAGCCGTAATCCCCGCTGAAATATCCTTTCGATCACCAAGGGTCCTCAACATTGCGCAAACAGACAATGACAAAGAACTGCGCCTCAACGTAGACCTCCTAGACGAAAGACGCGAAATCATCGCTATACGCGAGGCAAACTACAAGAAACAATTGGAACGCTACTACAACTCCAAAGTTGAAGCCTGCGCATTCGACATCGGAGATTACGTCCTAAGAGACAATTACGCGTCTCATTCCGAGCGCCCAGGAAAACTAGCGCCCAACTGGGAAGGTCCTTACAAGGTTCAACAAGTACTAGGAAAAGGGGCATACGCACTAGAAAGACTCGACGGCACGCCCATACCTAGATCATGGAATGTAGCGCAACTGCGCCCCTGTTATTTATAAAAAGTTCCCATGTTTCCATTTAAACACTTGTTCAAAACCTGACTTCTTTATGTTAGAAGCAACGCGGCTGCCCCATATGAAGTTAATTAACTCTTCATATCGGACGCCCACTTGCCTTCTAAGACTACCCGGAGTGGAGGGGGAAAGAGGGGCGTGATGCGCCATGTGGCACTTGTGGGACCCGTGTGTGAAAGGTGAAAATTGTGGGGAGTGGACGTGGGGGGGAAGGGGGAAGGAAATTATATTACATTTTGTTAAAGTTAAAAAATAAATCTAACCAATCAAAACCCTCCACCTCTTTTCAAGCCCCCCCCCCCCCCCACGCCGGTGAATTCTTCCCCGCCCAAAGGGGCAACGCCCTCTTCCCCCCACCCCCCCCCCCCAATTGGCGGCGGTGTTCCCGCCCAAAACCCCCCCTCCACGCCACTTTCCCCGCCCCCACTCCTATCAGTCTAATAAACTTGACTTCTTTATGTTAGAAGCAACGTGGCTAGCTGCGGTTGTCCCATATGAAGTTAAATAACTCTTCATATCGGACGCCCACTTGCCTTCTAATAAACTTGACTTCTTTATGTTAGAAGAAACGTGGCTGCCCCATATGAAGTTAATTAACTCTTCATATCAGACGCTCACTTGCCTTCTAAATAAATTTGACTTCTTTATGTTAGAAGCAACACGGCCGCCCCATATGAAGTTTATTAACTCTTCATATCGGACGCCCACTTGCCTTCTAAAAAATAAAGCTACGTCAAACAAACAAGGAAGCTTACACTACAACATACAAGAGGAAGTGCAAAACAAGAAAAGCTTCATTCAAATCAAAATGTATGTACAAACAGTCAAAAGAAACAAAGTTACACTTCAATCCTACTGGGGAAGCTAATGCGCCGTCCCAGAGCTACCCAACCCAGAAACGTTGCAGCTTCAGCCGCAGCCTTATCAGCAGCCGCCTTCTCGGCCCTCTCGCGCCCAAGCCGGCCAAACTCCTGCACCCATTGCCGGAAGCGCCCAGTAGGATCTTCATCGGCTAACCACTTCCCAGTCGTTTTCAGAACGAGGAATTGCATCTGTTCCAGCTTCTTCAGTTGGTCCACCAACTCATCCTCCGTGTTAATATCTTGAAAGGGCTCTTCTTCAATGGGAGCTCCATCCCTGGCCGCCAGATACCCTTCTAACCATCCAGCGCGCAAACCAGCAACGCGCGCAGACTGCACTATCTCTACAACCTGGTTGCCCATCTTCGGCTTGTTCCAGCACCAATTAAAGATCTGTAACAAAAACAAATATATGAGATAAACCAATTGCAAAAACTTCATACAAACACAACTAAAGGTAGAAGACTTACCGCGGCAACACCGTCAGACATCATCCACAAGGCGTTCTCATCAGAAGCCTTCTTCTCCTCCAACAAACTAGCTTCTTCGACGGACCAGGCCTCCTTCTCCTTCTGGAGGTCACCAATCTGTCCTTCCAACTCGAATACCCGAGTAGTCATCCTCAATACATCCGCATCCTTTGCCTTCACATCAGTCAAGGCGGTAGCATATTTTGAGGACATCTCCTCCAATTCCTTCACCTTGGCCGCCTCAACTTTCTTCTGCTCAGCCAATGCAGACTCAGCCTTCTGTACCAACAAGCGGCGGCTCTCCAACTCCGTATTTACAAGCGGCGGCGCTCCAAGATTTAGGTCTTCTGCTTCGCGGCCGCAACTAAATCTTTTTGACGCAAATCAGACTCCAGTTTCCATATTTGCTCCACAAGCCGCATCCACGCGGTCTCAAAAACCTCCTTCTCTCTAGCCAGACGATCGGCTTCATTCGCAACCATCACCTGCTCATCGAAAAACTAATCCTCCCCACGGCGAAGGGCGTACAGATTCCCAAGAGATTGTGTTAGATTCATACACAACTCTGAGAAAAGTGTACCGCGGTCCTGGGAGCGATGATGAGCGCGCTCCGTCGGAGGAAGCGCGTAGTTGACAAACTCCTCAGCCACAAAGGGGCTGAGGAAACGACAACTATCGGTTATATGCCACTCAGGTGTATATACCGGAGCATTCAACTTGAAAGCTGGAGCACTCGACGACGCTCCACCACCTTCAATTTTCTTCAGCTTCAGCTTAGCAACACCAACCTCTTCAGGCGACGTTTCCTGTACGTCCCTCTCATCAAGGTAAACAATCACAGGATCGGTTTGCGAGCCAACACTACCCTGAGCAATCATACCTTGAGCTTGCTCCCTCTTAACCTTGGTCAAATCTTCATGCTGCTTCAACAAAGGCAGCCGATGCTGTTCCTCTTCCGCTTTTTCCTTGGCAGCAAGGGCGGCCAAACGGAAGTCCTCAGCCCGCTTCCGCTCCAGCTCGGCCTCAAGGGCGCGAGCTTCTTCCTCCCTTTTTAAAGCAGCCTCGGCGGAACGCTTTTCTTCCTCCATTTTCTGCGCCAACTCCAACTGACGCGCAGCTTCAGCCTTGGTTTTTTCCTCACCCTGTAGCTTCTTCTTTCTCTCTGATTGAAGTTGCTTCACAGATGGAGGAATGGAGCCTACAAACAAGTAAACAGACGCGTTCAGCACTCATCAAAAGTACTAAAAAGATACAAAAATACTTATACTGATCTTCCTCAAAGCCTTCTGATAGAAGGGCTCATGCACTGGCGAGGGATCAAGCTCCAAACCCTGAGGCGGATCAACGGTGCCGCCACCCATTGCCATCCTCTTTGGAGACGAACCCTGAGGTTCATCTTGTTCTACCATCTCAGGCACTTTACGCTTGTGACCTACAGTGAAACAACAGGTTCTACTTACAAGACGCAAACAAAAAAAAAAATACAAACCATGTTAAGGTACTTACCCTCAGTAGTCACTCCTTCAGCAACACCGGTCTCACCAGTCATGCCTCCACCCTATGGCGCGGTCGCAGATGCACTAGACCCACCACCTGCAGAGCGACGCGTACGATGAATTAGACCGAATGATGATCCACTAGACTCATCATCAGACAAGAAAACATAATCAACCCCAGCCGCCGTGCGTATGGACAACGGCTCGGGGTTGATAAGAAAACCAACTTCAAGACTAGGGGCGCACCTTCCATCTGCACAGGGAACAGGAAGTTCACTTTTAGCTGCTCAAGGACCGACACCCCTCCCTCTGGAATGACAATGTAATTGGTTTGGGTACCACGCGCAGCAAACACCTCGAATAAAAGCTCACCTACAGTAATAGACACATGCGTCAACACATGAAGAACGATATAAACAGAAGAAAAGGTGGAGAGACTCACCTTCAACCGACAAAGGTCCATCAGTACCAGTGGGAGCTACATCATACCCCTCCCTCACGCCTATGCGGCTCATACCTAACAAACGAAGGATACCCTCGTCCAACTTTTCCAAGACATCTAAGCGGGGTGGATGAGCACACAACTCCTGAAACCACCCCTCTTCTTGGAAGTCCTTCATAACCTCAAAAGACGGTGCCTTTTGGATGGCACGAAGTTCCAGCTTAGCCATCTCCACCGGGATCACCTCCTTCTTCAGGAAGAAGAAGCACTTCTTCCAGTCACGAAGAGTCTTCGGCGAACTCTTCGAAATGATCAGGCTAACGGTCTTCGACCTCTCAGTAAAAGATACCCAGCCTGATTCCTTCACATCCAGCTTGTAGAACACATTAAAGTGTTCAAACTCCGGCTCCGTCCTCAACGCACGGCAAGTGGCTTCAAAATGTATAACTCTCATCACCCCGAAGGGGCTTATCTGAGATATATGGACACCGTACTTTTGCAAAACGGAGATAAGAAACTTAGACACCGGAAGCCGGAAGAGACCCTTCAAAAAGTAGGCCTCATATAAACAGATCTTCCTTTCCGGACAATCAATCGGAGTATGCCCCTTCTCCAGCAACTCCGGTTCCCATTCCCGGAGAATGTTGAACTTATGAACCAAGGACCGGAATTTGTCCTTGGACCATGAGATTTGGGCATCTTTCATGGCTTGCTCCGCCTTCTTATCCTCGGAGGACATATTTTCTCAACTACCAAAACAAGAAAAGCAAACTTCGATTGAAAGTTATTCTCACCGGAAAAGTTTTTGAACTCGCCGGAGAAAAATTGAAAATTTTCGAGAAGATGGAAAGAAAGACTGATCGAGGAGGACATATATATACCCATCGCATTTAATGCAAGGACAAAAAAGGTAATCATCACGGGTAGGCTTTTCACGCAAGGATCCAATCACAAACGGACAGGTCAGGGAGCCCACGTGATGGAATGGCCCACGCGCCGCGCGTGGCTCACTTACCTGACGGTTAGCCGGCCCCAGCTGTCACACGATGCCGATGATCGACACGTGTACGCCCACGTTCAAATTCACCACCACCAGCTGTCCATCTGCAACGGATGCACGACACGTGACGGCCTACCAACTCAATAGTCATAGTAACTGTCAGACACGTTCTCCGAGGCATGTGTACTAACCGTCAGACACGTCCCTTCACCTTCAAACATTCCCGCCTTGAATTCACACGGAATTCAAAAAGAAAAATTAATGCAGAGTAAATACAGGCGCAGACAGGGACAAAACATACCTTTTCACATCTTTCGGACGCGCAATCAGGCCCGACGCCTTTTCAGGCTCCACGCCTGCGCGCCCGAGACAAAAATCTCAGGATTTGCATTATCACGTCTTTTGGACGCGCAATCAGGCCCGACACCTGTTCAATCCCCACGCCTGCGCGCCAGAGAGAAAAATCTCAGAATTTCCATTTTCACATCTTTTGGACGCGCAATCAGGCCCGACGCCTTCTCAGGCCCCAAGCTCGCGCACAAGATGGCAAAAATCAAGGACTTCTTTTTCCCCACAAGACGAATAACTTTCAACATATTGATTAAGCCAGCCTGCTACTTCTTGATGAGCTTCTCAACAATCCTATGAACATAGCTATCAATATCACAAGGAAGACCAAAATTTACCGCAAAAACTTCAAAAGCTTCACGCATGACGAGTTAACCCTCTTCTTCATGCTTCAAAGCTTTACACATCTTCAAGCTTTACACATGAAGAGTTAACTCTCTTCTTCATGCTTCAAAGCTTTACACATCTTCAAGCTTTCCACATGACGAGTTAACTCTCTTCTTCATGCTTCAAGCTATACACATGACGAGTTAACTCTCTTCTTTATGCTTCAAGCCTTACGCATAAAGAGTCAACTCTCTTTATTCTGCTTCAAGCCCTACACATAACAAATGAATTTCTCATTTTATTTGCCAGGACCTAATATTAGGTCCCGCAATAAACGCTCATTCCGTCATACGCCCGCAGCTTGATCACTATTCGCGCACCAGTTGACGAGGTTATACAAAACACATATACACTTTGTTACACGAAAACCCAGTGACGACTGGATGTAACTCAAAGTACACTTGTGAAATCAGGTCCAGCACTCCCCTACCAGAGCTGCATGAAAGCATTGGACTGGGGGACTTGAAGGGATATAGTATCAAAACATCATAAATACCATACCGTCGCCCAACTAAAACAGGCATCGTCTGGCGACCATCCGCCCGTTTTACGTCAGCAGAACGTCCAACGTCCAGCGTCCACCCACCCGTTTTACGTCGGCGATACACCTAGCGTCCAACCGACACCAGACGCGAGTTCGCCCGCCCGTTTTACCTGGGCAATACACCTCGCGTCCAACCAACGCCAGACGCAAGCTCACCCGCCCGTTTTACGTCGGCGGGCCCAGTACGCTTCAAAGCTTCCCAAGCAAGCCGGATGAAGCTTCGTCAGCACGACTAGAAGATGCCTTCCGGGGCAGCCTTAGGACTCCCACCCCTGCCCTAGGCAACTGTTCCTGACGCAACAGGTTGCCCGCCAGAGTTCCCCTCCAATCAAAGACTACTCCCAGTCTGACATGCAGAAAGGACGATGACGTGGCAGCCTCCCAGCCAAGATATCTTTCTGACACCATGCTTTCTCAACTTGTCTCGAGTTTCAAGAAAGATAATGATTACCCACCGCCCTCGGTCTACCAGTAGGCGGACGCCACGTGCCCGCCCCCCGGCGTCCACTCAGCAAACGCCACGTGTACTATCGTCAGGACGGTAACATCCCCCCTTGCACTTTACTTTCTCTTTTTACCAAAACCCACTTGCACCAACTAGGCTTAAGGACTTGGGCCGGAAACTTGGAGACGCCTCTACCTGGGCCGGGCCCATCAAGGGTAGAGGATGGGTTGAGAAAGTGTGACGTCAAGGTACTAATAAAGGAGGAGCTCCTTATCCTTTTGTTGGCATCTGATATTCACATATACTTTCATTCAAAAAGACTACGAACTCTCTCATATCTTTTTCAACCCCTTGTTTATTGCACTAACCTTTAGAGGCTTGGCTCTTCTAAGCGGTAGTCTCCTAAACTCCTTGGTCTTGTCCTTATACCTACACGTCTTTTATAAACACACCTCTTTATAAGTAGAATCACTATTGGGATTAGCGCCTATACGGTAATCCAGGATTCGTGTTTCTTCAGTTTACATAAGAAACTACAAGATAGACACTAAACTATTGAATACCCTCATCACTATTCTATCTTAATTTATGGTTAAAAAATAAAGTTTAGGCATCGATTACTCAATGATTAATCCCCGAGTACTACCTGCTAGCCCAAGTACTCACCGACTATGACCGAGTACTCAAAGTTCTCTCAAATCAACCTAGTTGGCACTGCGTAATGACTTTTGCAACCTCTCGGTTCTCTAGGATCATAAATTCTATATATTATATACCAAAAATTGGTTTTAATAATCTCAACGTTTACCTAGTTGACCTTTAATCCTTAATCCAACCCAATACTTCAACATAGGCTAAACATAATCCAGATTGCTTCCGAAGTCAACTTGCTCCTAAGGTTGAATTGTTATTCAAGTATTATACATAACTAAATAAAAATCATTAAAGTTATTTGAGTTAAAAACTATTTTTCAAAATAATATATTAGAACTTATTTAGTTGAGGTTTATGTGGTTTGGGCCTCCTTTGAGTTCGAGATGTTGGTGTTTTTGCCTTTGTGGTGTCTAGAGCTCAGTCTTGGAAACTTCAGGATCATATTCTTCGAAACAGTGGGGTTATCGGGCTAGACCTGGACTATCAACATGCACTCGAACGCTTAAATGTCTATCTCCTGGACTTTGATATTGGCGGTTTTTCTAATAAGGACACCGCCCCCTTAAAGCCACAAAAAACTTTGGTGAATGCTCTGTTTAGCAAAACTGCTCAGAGTATGGGAGAAGTTTTTGAGTTGTCCTCCCGCCAGAAGGCGGTGATTGAATGCCTAAAGGGTCCTCATGCTCAGGATTTTTTGACCGTTATCCCGATTGAGGGTTTGGGTCAATGCATGTTTGCAGTGGAGTACAGGGCTATACTCAAGTACCGATTGATGATCCATATGTATCCGGATGATGAAACATGCCCCATCTGTCGTAAAGCTTGCATGGATAAATATGGGGAGCATGCAATTCATTACAAAGAGCTCCCTGGGTTCAAATACCGGCATGACTGGGTGAGGGACGTTTTGTGGGACATCCTGAGAAGAGCTAGGATTTCTGCTAAAAAGGAGGTCGCTCTAAATTTTCTCACAAACCCTGCGTAAGGGAGATCCGCCCTGCGACCGGCAGATCTACTTGTCTTTGGTTGGTAGATGGGGAAACATGCTTGCGTGGACCTTACAGGGGTATCTCCTTTGGTTGGGTTAATGGAAATAGGGTTTGTAGCTGGGCAAGCATCAAGAAAGGCGGAATCAAAGAAAGTAGATAAACATGCTAAAACTTGTGCAAAGAACCAACATGTCTTTATCCCTTTGGCTTTTGATACCTTTGGCTCTCTAGCGCCAGAAGCTATTCGTTTCTTGACCAGGGTCCAACGGGTCGTCCACAGCAATAGTTCATCTCCATTGGGTCAAGGATTTGTCTTTGCTAGACTAGGGTTCGCTATTCAGAAAGGGTGGCGGCGCAGCTTGTTGCCCGTCTACCTTCTATTGTGATGTAACTTTCGTATTTTGTTTAAAAAACAGTTTGACATCTAATATATATATATATATATATATATATATATATATATATATAGGAATAAGATCAAATAGGAACCAAAACCCTAGTTAGGAACTTAGGAACCAATCTGAGCCATCCATTTTTTATTTTGATCTAGGGGGTATTAGTGTAAATATACATTTAATTAATTAGCTTTTTATTATAATTAGAATTTATAATCAAATCAGTTACTAAATAAGAATTGATAGGTTTCCTTAAAACTCTTAACCACTATTACAATCATTATCTTGAAGAACAACCCTAATCAACAATACGTATACATGTATGTATTTTCTGTTTTTGTTATTTTTTTTCAAACTAATCAATCGTTATTATTTTTAATCTTCAATTGCTTTGATGTATTAGGTATTTATTTTTGTTTTTGTTAGATCGAAATGTATAATCAATTGGAATTGTATTTGTAATGATTTTGTTATGTTAGATTAGATCAATTACGTAATTTCTTTAAATCGAATGTGCAGTACATTGAGGTTATGTATTTTTTTGATAATATACGTTGGTTTATATTACATTTAGGGTTAAGCGACCAAACCCTAATTAGGATTATCACGTCAAAATGAAAGAGACGCTTTTATTATTTTCAAATGCATATACACTAGTGTATATTATATGTTGGTGTATATTACATAAAGATGATAAGAGACATAACCGCTGTGAGGATGAACACGCCAAATGCCTATACACCAGTGCATAGTACACATTGGTGTATATTACATAAAGAGGATAAGAGACCGAACCTTAAAGGTGATGATGATGAATGAAAAAACAAAAAAGAAACTGGAATACACCAACGTATATCTGTGTCGATAATGATGGTAAATGAGAAAAAAATACTGATATACACCAATGTATATATGCGTTCACGATGAATGAAAAAACAAAAAAAGAAACTAATATACACCAATGTATATATATGTCGATGGTGATGAATGAAATAAAAAAAATTGATAAGGAGATTTTATAGGGATTGGGTATAATAAATGGGGGTTAATAATTATTCAGTTACAAATTTAGACTTAATTACCTACAAATAAGCATATTGAACAAAAGTCAATAATACCCTTTGATTAAAATAAACAATTAATTAATGTTTTACTTATTTACAATCATGTCATTAGAGATCAATTGCTATAAAGTGGTTCCTATGGTTCCTACTTAAGCTATGGTTATATATATATATATATATATAATATGTATATATATATAATATGTATATAGCAAGGGCAAGATTGGTCATTTGACACTTTTCTTAAGGTACATGACTTGAAAGCATATTGTACAAGTCTTTAGTGCATATACTCTTAAATATCTGCCAACAAAAATGAAACCCATCACCAAAGGTCTCTGCCCTCTGAACCAACAAAGCCCTTTTCTTCTGCATCACGTGCTACAAAGTCTTGGCTAAAAAACAAGTCATCTCCCAAAGAAGTAAGCATCATGCCCTCGGTTTCTAGAATCCTGAACAACCCTTACATGGCAAAGGTATTTTCTTCAATCCGTGTGAGAAAGAGAGTTAATCCAACGGCTATTACAATGTTTTCATCAATCCATGTGAGAAAGAGGCAGGATCAACGGTTTCAATTCGATTTCTTGCTATCCTGGAATAGGTTTCATCCATGACGCCCAAATCTCAATTTCTTTTCTATAAAATCAAGCTTTCTTCTCTTATTTAAGGTATCCAAGGAATTCAAGTTGGGTCCATAGGGTTCAGTAAGCTCTTTCTGGTGTTTCTTCAAACATGTTATGTGCAGTTTGATGATTTTTGTTCGAATCATTGATCTTTGGTTTTGCAGGATTCTTTGGTGGAAGAAGGAATATTAACCGGTAGTGGTGGTTGTTGTGATGTTTAATTCAAAAGGTAAGTGGTTTTAACTGTGTATGATGCTTGAACTATTTGGGTACTTATGTGATTCATTAGGGTTTATGATGTCATAATGCATTCTGTTTCACATAACAAGTTGTTACTATAATTTTGTGCACTATCTTTTTTGTTGTAGTTTGGTGTGGAGGATTTTAATTGAAAATTTCATGAGTGATTTTGGGGATATTTTTCCAGGTTGTTCAGTATATGAGTTTTAGTGATACATGTCTCCTTACTTAATATAATTGTGTTAGATATATATAATAGTTGCTTTACTCTGTATATATATTGACTAACTTGAGGGTTTATGAGAACATATTTTATTGTCTGGGATGGTTATTGTTAAAATTCCTCATGATTGAATTGAGATTCTTTAGAGTTTTCATGTGAGAAGGTTTGTTAGTGTTTTGTTTTGTCTTATTCTCTCTTTTGATCTTGAAATTTATAAATCTCTCCTTCTATCATATTGACAGTTTCATGAGTGATTTTGTAGATATTTTGGCAAATTGTTCAGTTCTTGAGTCACTCACATACTTGGCTTTTTACCTAGCTAATTGTGTTTGCGAATATTGAATAATGTGATATAGCATATGTTCTTCTAGAAAATTTGAAGAGATAATTAGCTATTATTAAAATTGGTCCTATATAAATACTAACTTTAGGGTCATGATGTCTCCGTGCATTTTGCTGCACTTTGTTTTACATAACAGCTTGTTTTCTTCACAACTTAGCGTAACTTTTTGGTTGTTGAATGAATTTGGGTGTATATATAGCAGCGATAACATGGCCCTTTAAGCTATTATCTTCAAAGTGTTTCTTTCTCTTTTCAACATTTTTTTCATTTTAAGAACTCGTTTAAAAAAATCCTTTTTTATGTGGGGTTTTAGTTATGTAATTTATAAGATTGCACATACATCAACACTTTATACACATAATCAAAAGAACTTTATACTCTGTTTAGTTTTGAAGCCCATGTTCATTTTTTATTTGACTAATGCTGCAAACCAATATCGGTCTACAAGTTTGAATCCATCTAACTTTATCTCAGTAACCATCTAAATACATAGTTTATAGTGTAATTTATCTTATTTAAAGTACAATATAATAGTGCAGTATAATTTCAGGTTTCCTTCATATCCATTGATCACATGGTCCTATTAATGCTATAGCCTATAGATACACATAACAAAGTTTAGTTTAATAATGAAGTATAATAAATTTTTGCTTCTCTTATTTGCTTTTATCGCCTTTGTATTGAAAAGTATTGTTGAATTATGTACTATAGGTTCAAACGAAACTTCTTTTTTAGATCTAAAGCATGTAACCTTATCTTATTGGCGTGAATTTGGATAAAAGACTAAGGATTTTGTTTGGGTTTACTAGAAAAAGAAGAGATTATGCAGATCTGTCACTCGATAATGGGATCGATCTCTACCAATTGCTGCAACAAGCTCAGAAGATTTGCACTTTTACACCAAGAGGCCTAATAGTCAATAGATGTGGGTTGGACGACACCTTGAATTTATGGCATTTTTTATTTCAAATTTTGTTGTTTCATTTGGTTCACTTGGTATTATTGCATCCTATGTAGATATGCCTTTGAACTTTCCTATGGCTTGGTGCAGATATGTCATTTATGATTGCTTTATACCAACACCAAGTTTTTTTCATTCATTTTGTTTAGGAGTTAGGAGTAGCAAGTTTGGCAATTATTAATGAGTCCTTTGGGTCGTGTTTTATCTCAAAGGGTCAAACATCCAACTGTCTTCCCATTAGAGACGCCAGATTGTTAAAAATAGGTGGTTAAGTTTTGCGAAATCGTTATCGACTATCTGTGTATAAAGACACCACTTTGCGCAAAATACTGTAGTCTACTTGATATATGTCTTCTAATTCATTTCTAATGTGTCAATGATGTAAACAACTGTTTTGTTTTCTTCATTCAACAGTTAACTTTATGTTCTGTTTGAGATATTTGTCTTTGTATAAAATTGCATTTTCTTTTAAGCTGTATGATGTGTTATGGGCCTGACTTGTTGCCACATAAGCCTAAAGATGATAATTTTATAAACAAATTTGCCACATCTGGTGGGTTATTGATTTTTACAACGATATGGTTGGATTCACTTGCGATCTTTGTTATAATTCGTCGCTTGAAGCTTTAGTATTAACTAATAAGACTATACTTGTGCCTTTTTAAGGTTTGAGGTTCGTGTGAACTCACATTTGTCAAGGTGAGACTTTTAACAAAAAATTAGGTTGAATATATTTTTGATCTAGGCTCTCATTTGTATTTTTTTTTTCGCAGCTGCAATTATAATGTGTTGAGAATTAATTCAAAGTATGCAGCTCCTGGTGGAGTTGCCGGATTTACTTCCATTTTTGTTCGGGTGCGGTCAAAGTCCCCAAGTGACCATGGATAGGTGCCTTGTCTGTTAATTCATCAAACTTTATGAAGAGAAAATGACCGACAACCATTTGTGTTCCAATGTGAGTGAGAGATAGGAAAAAACATTATCGGGGAAATAAGGACTGAAAAAGTCTAAAATAAAAAGGAAATCAGAAAATGATGCGGCAAACAATCAATGGAGAGGGCACATTCATAAAGTATATCCTTTAAGATAATATTTCAATATACAAATTATTGTTCGTTAGTATCGTTACACCAGTTTTAATGTTCTTACACTTATATGATGTGTGTATTTATGTGCACACTATGCACTACTAAAAAATCATATGGATTAAACTACTATACATTGTTTTATTTAATTATCATTTCATTTAACTTACAAATAGGTCTGTAAATGAACTAAACGAACACGAACACATAATCGAACACATTTTTGTGTTCGTGTTCATTCATTAAGAAACTTGTCGTGTTCGTGTTCGTTTATCTTGTGACAATTGGTAAAATTCGGTCAATCGTTGACTGGATCTTGATCATGATCCCTATATGCTTCGCATATACTAAGGTTGATTTTGGTTAAGTTGAGTTGTTACAAGTCCAACAAATGTCTTTCGTAAAGTTCGTGGACGTCTAGATGTTCTAAAGAAAGACTGCGCATCTTAACGCTAACGAACGGATATCGATAAGAATTCGTCATAATGGACAAACTTAGAGTTATTGCGTATAAATACGGCACGTATTTATTGTTGAAGCGATCGGATGTGGAATCGGCTTGAAGAACGGATGAAAACGTAGCATTTGGAGAACGCGGAGTGTAACCGATATGAGAACCAGACATCGAAATGCGTGGTTTTAGCCGCATTTGTGCTTTCGAAATAATTATTTATTTTAAATAATGTTAATTATTAAGTATCGAGAGCTATCGAGTCGTTTAAATGGAGGGAACGGTAACCGGTTAGGATAACGCGATTCTAACGGACGCTCTGAAAGAACGCGTAGGATGCCAATATTAATTATATTCTTGCTCGGTGTAACCTTATTTAAGATTACGAACAAAACCGACTAATTTTTATATTTATTTATCGAACCTAGATATGAACCGAGACGTTATGTTATGACGGGTTCGAAACGCGGTGTCTACCTACCTAACCCTTAACCCTACTATATAAAGGACTCAACCCCTTCTTCTTCTTCATTTCTCATCCTCAGTGGCGAATCTAGAAATATTTTACAAATTTCGTAAAAAAAACAAATTTTCCACTAATTTTCCACTACGCGCGCGAAGTTGAGCCGCAACGTCCGCACCCCCTGTTTGTGGGCTGGATCCGCCCCTGCTCATCCTACAACATAAGATAAAACCTCTCTCTCTCTCTCTCTCTCTCTCTCTCTCTCTCTCTCTCTCTCTCTCTCTACTCTCTCTCTAACACTCCCTCGTCTCTCTCTCCTCTCCCTTGCTTCAGAAGCCGGCCGACCACCATAGAGATGGTGGCGGCGGCGTGGTGGTCCAAGAAGCCCCAAATGGGCAGGTACAGGGACGGCGGCCTTCTAAAGCCCGATTTGGGCTGAGGTAGTGGTGGTTTTGTTGGGTTCGAGCTATGGTGGAGGTGCTCGGAGGTGATGGCGACAGGGTTTGGGTGGCCGACGGCTGTGGTGTTGGGTCCGGCCAGGGTCAAGGTTGTGGTTATTATGGCGGTGGTGCTCAAGCATGGCGTCAGGTGGTTATTGATGGTGGATTATGTATGCATGTGACCGATTGGGGCCTGTGATGGCTGATAAAGGTAGTGGTGATGTGGTTCTGGTCTGATCCGGCCATAGATATGGCGGTTGGTGTTGTTTGGTCCGATTCAGGTAGGTGGTGGTTCGTTAGTGGTGGTGACAGCCGAGAATAGTGGTGGTTTTTGGTTGCATGTCGGCCTGTGGTGGTTGCTGGTTCGAGATGAAGGCATTAGTGGTATTTGGTGACGATGATGCTCGAGTACGGTTCAGACCAGGTCTGCGTGCTTGGGTTCAGTTCGGGTTTAGTTTGGTGCTCGGGTTCGGGTCCAGGTGTAAAGGATTAGAAGATGGATCCGATTTGGAACGCGGTTAGAAGTGTTTTCGGTCAGATCTGGCTTAGAAGCGAGTTCGGTCAGATCTGGTCAACAAGCGTTGCATGCGTATATAAATGGTATATTATCTTGATTTGTTGTTATTATTATTATTATTATTATTATATAAATATATGTGTGTATATATATATATATATATATTATAGATACGAAACCATCGTGACTCACGAAACGAACCGACAATGATTATTTACTAAGTAATATTGTATATTAAAGACGGATTTGATAATATTGTATATTGGACTGGACCGTTGGACTATATTATATATATATATATATATATATATATATATATATATATATAGGTTTAGGATCCTGTACAAAGTACATTTTTCGTGAGAAGTGTGAGAAGGACTAAGAATTGACATGTAGACATCATGTTTTGGATTTAGGAATGATGTTTTAGGTTGTTTTAACTTGAAAAACACCAAACACAACAATCTAAAACACAATTCAATGTATTATAGTCATTAAATTTAAAAAACAGCTAAAACACACTGCTAATGTTCTTACCATGGTGTTTTAAGTTTTAAGCCTAAAATACATTGTTTTCAGTTTTTAATTGTTATGTTTGGTGTTTTTATATGCAAAACAATCCAAAACATCACGACTAAGTTCAAAAAATGATGCCTAAGTATCAATTTTTAATCCTTCTCACACTTCTCACAAAAAAAAACACTTTGTACAGGATCCTGACCCTATATACATATATATAAATTAAGATGTACATAATTATACAAGTATAATTTATATAAAATGGCGAAATGTAAAAAGTCTCGTTCGATGGAAATACGGATAAATATATTGAATGACATGCGTTCGTAAATTGATTTTTGGGTAAACTATAGACAACTTGTGTTGTCTGGATTGTATAAAAACAGAGGAAACTCAGCCGAAATTTTATAAAATCCAGAGCACAACAAGTGCAATATACTTTCCTGAAAACAAATGTACAAAACAAATATATTTATCCGATTCTATGATTAATAATGAGCTATACGTTTCGTAGCACTAGTCCAACGTAGGTTACACACGAGTGGTAACAAGTGCGCAACTTGAGTACTACGTCGTATGTTAACACCTAAATAAGTCGTGATTGGTTCGTTGAGTCACACCACTTTCTAGACTCGGATTCATACATACGAATCTAGATAGTTGGATAATATGCTTTTTCATGTTAGATCTTAAGGTGTCTTTGTTGGTAAATAGGACACAAAGATGTGAATAATGATTCAAGCGTTGATAGCTAACTTAGCAGGAATATTCAGGTGAGTTCATGCCCCCACTTTTACTGTTTTATAACTGTTTTCGGGGTGGAAGACATACTTGTTTTTATGAAAACCTGTTTACTATAAACGTAACAAAGATTTGATTATACAGATTGGTATAAAAGGGGATAAAATGCATTGAATTGTACAGATTGGTACAAAAGGGATAATTTAAAAGCTAAAGAAATATGAGTAGTTGCTTTAAAATCCGTAAATGCGACAAACGCTTTTTATTTTATAAAAACATGTTGGCATCGAACGTTTTGTTTTACTACTTCTGCTTTTAAATACATTTTAAACTATGGGAAGAAATCTCATTATTGAACAGGATGGTTCAGGTTGGGTGATTTATGGGAAGAAATCACATCATTGAAAATGGGTTTACAAAGTACAAATATAAAACCATGAACTCACCAACTTTATATTGACGTCTTTAAGTATGCCTTTCAGGTTTAGATTTTTGGCAATGGCATGGTTGGAATAGGCAAACATCTTGGAATTGGAAACCCAAGAGTCTTAGAAATGGCGTTTGGAGTTCAAAGAGTCTTAGAAGTATATATTCCGTTACGTAGTATTAAAGAGACCAACCCACAAGGATTTTCGGGGTGTGACATATGTTCATTCATTTAAATCTAAATGAACAGTTCATGAACATAAACGAACACAAATGATCAATATAAATGATCACAAATGAACATAAATGAACATAAAAAAACACCAATTAAGACCATGTATAAGATGAGTTATATCCGGAAAAATAATGAACTTACATCAATCAGCTTTAGCCAGAACAATCAATGGTGGATGGCATATGCCTAGCTTCTAATCGTGGTAAATGATAAAACCCACAAAGCTATAGAGAAAAAAACGATAAGAGTGGAGATGGGGATGTGGAGGTGGTCAGCCGGAAGTGGAAGAAGGTAGGGATGTGGAGTGTGAAGAAGAAGACGGGATGTGGAGTTGTGAAGTGTAGAGAGCGGCTGATATGTTTAGAATGTTAGGGTTATCTTTAAGTTTTTAGAACATATCAAATATATTGTATATAGTATAATATGAATTAAGGTTACTTTAACAAATGAGAAATAAATAATAAAAATAAAGTAAATTTTAATTAAATGAACAAAAATAAACAAACGAAGATAAATGAACATAAGCGAACATAAATAAATGATCATAAACGAACGATCATGAACATAAATGAACGAACAAAACGTGTGTTCATGTTCGTTCGTTTAATTAAACGAACTTCTCGCCGAACAGTTCATGAACGCTCGATTCGTTTACAGGCCTATTTACAAATTTCATTATATAAAAGATTCTTTTTACACTACTTGGTGGCATCTTTAGCTCCTTGTCAGCATCTAATTAGCGGTAGGGTAAGACCATGAGTAGTGGTTCACGTCTCTTAAGGGTGTTTTTCACTATCTGGATCCCACGTCAGCAGATTAATTTTTAACCAAAAAATGTGTAATGGTTAACGCCCCACCAATGATTATCTAATTAATAGCTATTTATCTTTTCTTAATAAAATTAGAGAGAGAAGTAAGAGACAGAGTGAGAGAGATATGTTGAGAGAGAAGTGGATGGGTGTTTTGTATATACCCCCCCCCCCCCTATTTCACGCCCTTTGACGCCCAAAGGGGTGGTGTAGGGGCATTTTCACACAATTTCACGATCATCTCAAGCCCCACTATACATGATCTAATGGTAATTTTTGGTTGCGACTCATTTTTTTCAATGAATAGAGTTACTTTATCATGATTACAAATTTTAGGAGCCCTTAAACCCACTTCCCTTTTACCTAAATCTTCTTATCAACTCCTTTTGGGTATATATTTAAAATATCGGTAAAAAGTTGACCGGACCTCTGGTGTGTGATTGAATATAATAATGACAGGAGTGTTGTAAGTCTCGAAAAAAGTATTATGTTTTCATCCCTTTCGTTGGCCATCGTTTATATAGTTTATTTGTCATGCATGTTGTAGATTCGTAATGTCTTTTACTCTTATTCATCAGCACTGGTTTAGCTTACAACGTGTTTGCAAGCCCTCAACCAAATGAGTATTTCACACACTGTGTACTTTGCATTGATGGCTTTGTATGCAATTTTATGTTGTTTTACTTAATTACTTTGGATAAACTAATAAAAACCAATGTTACGTTGCAAATAGTTGTCGCCGCAGCATCGCGCGGGTTTCTTATATATATATATATATATATATAGGATACTTTGAAAACCCCTATGAGTTGTGAGAACCATAGGAACTCTTTTGGACCTTTGATCTTGTACATCCAAGGGTTGAGATTTCATCTTGGGTTTTTTTGTTTTTTTATGAGTTATAAAATATAATTGGATTTTTTAATTAAATAATAGGGCATAAGGGTATTTAAGTAAAATACACAATGAGAGAGAAGAAAACAATATAATATCATATTAATATTTTATTTAAAATATTAAAGAATCATATTTTTTGACTTATTTTTTAATTCATTGACTTTTTTTAAAAACAAAAAAATAACATATATTTAAAATTCAAATCTGTCCATCTTGTTTAGGAAACCCCCTATATGAAAATTATTAACCCCAGTGTAAAATCCAAAATATACATATAAATTTGAAAGTCATTGTATCTTTTACACCAATGTAATATAGCCCTTACACCAATGTAAACAAACAAAATACGTAATGTATCCATTACACAAATGTAAAACAACAAATCTTGCAACAAAACTTGCCACTAACTCAAACAATTACACCAGTGTAAGAAAAACATCAATGTAATATAGTTACACCAACAAAAACGAAAAACATAACCAAATTACTAATCCACTAAAAATATAAGAAACCTACATCCAAACTAATTCTACAAAAATCTTGTCCACTAACTCAAGCAATTACACCGGTGTAAAAATCTTCAACAATTCAGATCCTGGTCTGCACAACATAACAAATTTAAGAGATTTATGTGTGGCAATATGATCAGCAAGTAAAATCATAAATTGCACCTTTATATAAGGTCGTCGCTTTTTTGTGTCTTGCGCCTGGCCCCAAGCAAGGCCTATGCGCCTAGCGCCTTTGATAGATGTTTAACATGTTTAACATCAGTTAGGTACCCAAAAAAACGTTGTTCTGTTTTCGGTATTTAGCAGTTAGACATATTAAAATACAGATCAAAATAATGATGTTGAGTATATTATTGCTTTAAAGGTTCAGCTGCAACTTCATTCAGTATAAAACCGGTCAAAAAGCTAGAAATTACAATTGCTTCTGTATTAAAACAACAAAACTTTATACAAAATAATAACATATTTCCATTTACAAAACCTTTAAAGATAATCCATCAAAAAAATTAAAACCCAACAGAATCCATGAACACAAAACAACAACCACTACAAAAGATCTACACAAAATAATAATAATAATAATAATAATAATAATAATAATAATAATAATAATAATAATAATAATAATAATAAAACACACACATTCAAACAAATTGCTTTCATCAACAAGACCAGCAGAGAAAAAAAGGGTTTTTACAAAGATCTACACAAATAATAATAATAATAATAATAATAATAATAATAATAATAATAATAATAATAATAATAATAATAATAATAATAATACCAGACCATCATCGCCTTCCCCTTCACCACCGTCACCCCCCCCCCCTTTCAGGGTTCACCACCACAACCATCATCATAACCAAACACCGCCACACCCTTGACCTCCACAGCCGTGAAACCACCACCCTCTGTCCCTCGTCTCTGTTCATCGAAACACCACCACCACCACCACCACCCATCGAACCACCACCAAAACCCACCACCATACCATCGCCTCCACGTCCATCGAACCACCACCAAAAACCCACTACCATTAACAGATCGATGTGAAGATCCAAGGGATGATCGGTGTTTTCTTTTGTTTTTTTAGAGAGAGAGAGAGAGTGTGTGTGTGTGTGTGTGTGTGTGTGTGAGAGAGAGAGAGAGAGTGTGTGTGTGTGTGTGTGTGTTATATGTGTGTGTTAATAATTGTTTAAAAAAATCCAGACATATAATAATAAATATTATAATAGATAAAGGGGTGATGGTAGGGTGGCGTGGGGTAGGGGAGATGGTATTTGACAAAAATGCCCCCATTATAATAATCCTAACTAGGTGATGTGTCACATTATTATTGGGCTAGGGGAGTTCTCAAGTTCTCGCAACTCAAACGAGTTCTCAAAATATCCAGATCCTATATATATATATATATATATATATATATATATATATATATAGGGTCAAGATCCTGTACAAAGTGTTTTTTTTGTGTGAGAAGTGTGAGAAAGTGTTTTGGCCATTAGATCATCTTAATCAATGGTTTGGATTAATTGAGTTGCATTTTGGTAATTATTGTTATATAATTAATAATAAATTGCATTCCTGAGGGGTATTAAGGTAATTTAGACACCCACATTAATATCAAAAATTTAATAACCGTATGAATCCCCATATCTCTCTTATAATTGACAAACAAAAACCCATTATTTTTAGCATCTCTCTCACACACACTCTCTCTCTATCCTCACGCCCAAATCCACATATTCAAGAATGGATGCGTTCAGATGGATTTTATCCCATTTGTTTATAGGCTTTTTTCTTCTTATTAGGAATTTATTAGTGGGGTATGATGGTATCATCAAGAGTTGTATTTAAAGAATTGATCAAAGAGTTTTTTTTGTTCAAAATGATAATTGCCATTATTTTCCTAAACCAAATTAATACTTCACTCAATCGCTAATTACAAAAGGCACATCATTTGGATGGTTTTGAGTATAAAACACACTCTGGATGCTTTTTGAATATAAAACACACTATGTATGGTTTGAGTATAAAACACACTCCGTTCATGGTGTTTAAAAGTCATAACACTAGGTTGTTTTGTTGTTGGATGGTTTGAGTATAAAACACTTTGGATGGTTTTGAGTATAGAACACACTCTGGATGGTTGTTAATATATAACACACTCTGTTCATGGTGTTTTAAAGTCATAACACTAGGTTGTTTTTGTTGTTGGATGGTTTGAGTATAAAATACTTTGGATGGTTTTGAGTATAGAACACACTCTGGATGGTTGTGAATATAAAACACACTCTATTCATGGTGTTTTAAAGTCATAAAACTAGGTTGTTTTGTTGTTGGATGGTTTGAGTATAAAAAACACTTTGGATGGTTTTGAGTATAGAACACACTCTGGATGGTTTTGAATAAAACAACACAATATAATATTTGGATGATCGATGTATTTGAATATGAATTTCAATACGTGAAGACTGATTCTTTATAAAGAATTCAGTAAAATTCGTTTAAAATCAAAACAAATATCCCTAATATTACTCATAATTTATAACGAAATTAATTAGACAATTATATACTAAAAATAAGATTAGCAATACAAATTACAATGATGCCGTTCTAATTAAAAAAAATTGGCTGTCATGTGTCACTCTAAGATTGGTTCTCACGCTTCTCACACAAAAATGCTTTTGTACAAGAACCTAAAGCTATATATATATATATATATATATATATATATATATATATATATATATATATATATATATATATATATATAAGGGATGGTTCATTTCAGAAGAGGTTTTAATGCGAGAAGTGTGAGAAGAAGATTAATAATTATTTTTTCGTTTTTAAAAAAATAAGAATGTAAGAACATTGTTGAAATGTGTTGTTTATTCATTTATCCTGAAAAAAAAATTAAATATATGAAGAAATTTCATTAATTTATGTAACCTACACATGTACAAATTTTGTGTAGGAACATTACCTACGCATAATATAACACAAGTGTAGGAAAGAGTTTAAACATTAAAAAAATATTTGATTACATTAATTTAATAAGTTTTTGTATATATAACATAAACAATGATATATAAAAAGTTAAAACTTCAAAAATATATGAACCATAACTAATAAAAAGTAAGATTTATGTTTCTTCTCGCACTTCTCGCAATAAAACACTCATCTGAAAATAACCTAACACTTAGATGTCAAACCCTTTTTTAAACAAAATACGAAAGTTATATCACAATAGAAGGTAGACGGGCAACAAGCTGCACCGCCACCCCTTTCTGAATAGCGAACCCTAGTCTACCAAAGACAAATCCTTGCCTCACTGGAGATGAACTATTGCTGTGGACGACCTGTTGGACCCTGGTCAAGAAACGAATAGCTTCTGGCACTAGGGAGCCAAAGGTATCAAAAGCCAAAGGGATAAAGACATGTTGTTTCTTTGCACAAGCTTTAGAATGCTTATCTACTTTCTTCGATTCCGTCTTTCTCGATGCTTTCCTAACTACAAACCCTGTTTCCCTTAACCCAACCAAAGGAGATACCCCTGTGAGGTCCACGCAAACATGTTTCCCCATCTCCCAACCAAAGACAAGTAGATTTGCTGCTTATAGGGTGGATCTCCCTTCTGCAGGGTCTGTGAGAAAATTTAAAGGGGCCTCCTTTGGAGATACCCCTGTGAGGTCCACGCAAGCATCATTCCCCATCTCCAAACCAAAGACAAGCAGATCTGCTGGTCGCAAGGTGAATCTCCCTTCCGCAAGGTCTGTGAGAAAATATATAGGGTCTGTGAGAAAATTTACGTAGGAAAAAAGTCACATCATCAAAAAACTCAGGTAATGTTTGGTTAGTTTGAGGGTGACAAAAAAAGAAGTTTAAAAGTACTTGGTGGTGATGAACAACTTGATAGTTGAGATCAGCGGCAAATAAGTGATAGTTTGTTAAAATTTAATTTTCCTTATTAGAACTTATAATATTACAACACTTGTTTATGAGATGGCATAAAGTGAATGCATATTCTAGTACCGAATACAAAATCTTATTATGTTTTCCTTTAGTTCGTATATATATATATATATAGGGAAGTGATAAAAAGAAAACCCTTTTGAGTTGAGAAAACCTTTGAAAACCAATATTTTTTTTTGAAAAAACAACCAATGTAAAATACATGTTTTTTAAGCATTTTGGGCAAAAAAAAAAATTAACAAAAGCGCCGATAGGATTTTTTTTAAAAAAATAAACAAAGTTGCTAAAAAACATATGTTTTCAGCTATTTGCCTATGTTTTTAGCAACTTTGTTTATTTTTTTAAAAAAAAAATCTCATCAACGTTTTTTTTATTTTTTTGGCCCAAAACGCTTACAAACATTTATTTTACATTTGTTATTTTTTTTAACCGTAATGAGAGTAACATGTAAGTAATAGACATGGTTAGAGGTTCTTCCCTTTCGGGTTCACCCTTAACTGGTAACTTTTGTTCACATCATTGGCTCTAAACACTCATATTGATAGACTCTGAGGTTTACACCGTTCCCCTCAGATTAAAGAAATACTCTAATCCGAGTCGTACGTGGGTACTGGCTTAGATCTCATACGAGTTATCAACTAGTATGTTCGTTGGCCATGATGATGAACAAAATAATGTAAAGTATAACAGGGTTTTGCTCACAACAAAAAAAAATATGCATACCAAATATGCGTTCATGTAAGTATATAAGTATAGCATAAAATTTCGATTGAAAGAATGGTATAATATAAATCGAGTAAATCGTTCAAAGTGAAAGTAAACGAGTTGAACTCTTTCAAATAAGCAGTGTGAAAATAATCACAAATAACGTGTTAGAAATAACTATGAATAAAAATGGTGCAAGAATAAAATAATGAAATTTACAGCAAATGAGGGTGCACGGAACAGGTGTATAGCCTATTGGCATGCGAGTTAGAATTTAGTAATTTTACATATATACGTTATACTGTAAAAGACATTTAGCAACCTTCTGATAAGAGAGTATGTCCAATATTTTGTTAGACCAAAAGTTTTGCGACTGAAAGAGTGCGAGTGTAAAAAGATAACTTTTTAGTAACCGAAGAATGTTTTAGGTTCAAAACATGTTCACTTGAAAAGATTTCGTCGGTACACATTTTCATGTGTTTACGAGAAGTCGAGTTTGAAAAATGTTATAAGGCTTATTACTAGTTGCAAATTTCTCCCGAAAATATATATTGGATACGTTATATGAAAACAAGCAGATTTACATTTGACTTGTAAAATATGCAATACAAGTTTATAAAATGCAAGATGAAATCATTTCATGAAGTATGTGCAGATCTAATGTGTTTTAAAAGACCAAGATTTAGAATGGCGTGAAAGTTGTGAATGATCCCAGATGCCTTAACGAATTTTGGAAAATAAAATTTTCTGTATTAAAACATTTTTTTTAACTTGTGGGTTGAAAAGTCAAAAACTTTTAATTGTTATGAAATGTTGATCAAAATCTACGTATTACCCGTTAGGACTGGGTAAACTTGAAACCCTTTAATTGTCAAACTTTTACGAAATTTATACATTGAAATATCGTTTGTTTGTAACGATCGTTAAGGCATCCCTCTGGGCTCATAGCGGGCTACTTGTTTCAAGGCACAATGTGTATATAAAGTTTGTGCTAATCTGGCAAATAGGCTTAGGAGACTGGGTGTAGCTATATTGGTAAATTAGTATTGGGTGAATGAGGATATTAGTGAATTTCAAAACATTAGCGAGATTAAAAACGAGATGTAGAAATACATCCTTGAGATGTGGATTTCACTCCTAACTCAAAGATGTTATTTCAATATTGAAAATTATTGTGGAATGAAACCAATCACTAAGTTAGGGATATCACCCCCAGCTTAGTGGTTAAGTTTCTTTTGGAAGGAAATACTCTTTGAGGTGTGGATGTCACTCTTATCCCAAATATATATTCCAAAGATAAGTAACATATAGAGGAGTGAAATTACTTACCAAGATATGGATGTCACTCCTAACTTGGTGATATAGTTTCGTTTGTGAAATACGAGTGTTTTCTTTTCTAAGCAAAATACCGAATGAATAACAAGAAGAAATCATAGCGAAAATATCTTGAAAGAAAATATAAGAATAAGAGGAATATACACGAGAGGACTCGTGAAAGTAAACTTAGTTATAGCCTAGGCTAAAAGGCATTCTAATAACCTAATTCCCTATAACCATGGCTCTGATACCAATCTGTAACATCCCAACTGATGGCGGAAACATCGAGGTGTCACGTAGTGACGATTGTTCAATAGCTCATGGACAAAAAGTGTAAATATTGATACATTTATTAAATAGTTTATTACATTGAAATGAAATACAACGATTCTAAATGTCACCTAAACTGAAATACAATGAATCAAAATCTAAATATGAATCCGAGAGCTTAACGAATGCATCTCAAATAACCTGAAACATGTACGGAAATAATTTTGTCAATACAAAAATGTATTGGTGAGCATACCCTGTTTGAATACATATAATAGAAAAGTGTTTCGCAATGTATGTGCTATGATATTGTAATATGTAAAAGGGTCAAAATCAAGCCTCACATCGTTCAATAATCGTTCACACATCGTTCAAGAAAAAACCATAACAATGACCAAGGACTTAACTCGTTCACGTAAGTCAACCAAGGGATATAACTCGTAGTACTACTCATTGTTAGGTGCGACCCAAAGGTTAATGAGTTTGACAAATCGTTCATACAATTCACACAAAACATATCAAAGAGCACATTTCTTTGTAAATAATATACGCAGGTTTAATAATAATGGTACATGAGTCACCCCAAAAGAGTAAATAGTAAAAAGGGGAAAGATATACTCACATTGAATACTAGTCTGAATATGCTAAAATGTTGCAAAGTAAATGGCCAAAAATATACAAGATAGGACCGGTAGACGGCTTCTTTGGTCGTACGAGTTTTTATTATATAGCTAGGTTTTAAAAGGGTAAAGAGCATATAAAAGGCGAGTAAGACAGAAAATATACAAGATATGTTTCTTGTCGGTGCTCTATGGCCGTGCTAGTCAAAACGAGAATGACCATGACAAAATCTCAAGTCCCAAGTGAATGAAAGTTTGTGTCAATATGCTAAACTGTCTAAGAATTTATTTATATGCCTATTCATGCCAAACAACAAATCCATTAAAGATGACCGTTTCAAGATACTCAATTGTTATGTTACTAATTGTGGTTAACTCCATTTAAAAGACTAAAAAAATTGATTATGTCACACCCTCAAATTACCACTTGCGGGGTTTTACCGCGAGGCGCATGACAAACCAGGATCCAAGTCAACGATCACAATAAACGACACTATATGAAGTACGTAAACCCAAAAAACATAAAGTTCATAGGCGGAAGCATTTAAAGAATTTAATCTCTACAAAACAGTGTTCCCAAGTATCCAAGACACTTATTACAAAACGTGCACTAAAATCTAGACGCCAATGCAGACCCGTGTGCCTAGTTCCGTTCATTGCTACCTTAGCGACCTGAGAAAAACATGCCAAAAAGATGTCAACATATAATGCTCGTGAATTCACAGGTTTGTTCAAAATGTTACGAAAGTGTTACCATGTCCATACTATATCAATGTTACCAAGTACGCTAGCTAGGCGTATGTTTCATTACTACTACGATTGGAAACCATTACTAGACACGTTTAGCAATGTTCAGCATGTTTAAGCAGCCCGTATGTTCAGCATGATACCAATGTACCTGTTCGAGACAATATGCACCCGCCCGGCCCTCCAAGCCGACGAGTGGGGCAGGTCACGCCCAATAGATCTATCCACATTTCCCCCGTTGTGCAAACCCGCACATTCATGGTTTCCCCCGGGACTTTCCAAAAGATCGTATAGCAATATAAAGTTAAAACCATAGTATGACATAAGTTACCAAAACCGTTTAGTGCATGTTTTCTCCCCCAAAAGTTAAAGCAGTAAAAGTGCGGCCGTGAACTCACCTTAAGTTGCGTTCTTCAAATATAAGTAAAGATGTTTAGCCCTTGATAATCCCTCTACCGGAGATCTATCAAAATGTTCACATAAGTGTTCCGACTAATAACCATAAGGTTATCTAGTCCCTGATTGTCCAGATCGTAACCAAGTATGTTTTAAAACGTGTTTAAATGTTTAACCGACACACTAGACCGACCCGACATCCCGTTGGTGACCCGTTACCCTAACTAATCAAGTACACATAGATTACACACAAGGTTCAAGCATAAAACACTTAGTTTGTATCAAAAATCTCATTTCTGCATCAGAACGGTCGAACCAGTCAGTTTTAAGTCTCCTTCGCACCTTTTTGTCTCCTTCGCACCATTTACAGTACGTTCGACCGTTTGATGCTTCCTTCACCCGTTTATTCACATTCGTCCAATAAAAATCCCAGGTTCGACCCTGGATCCCTCCTTCGCACCATCGACTGGTCAAAGGAGGCCAGGTTCGCCCCTGTTGTATTATTTTTCCTAAAAACGCTTCAAACACATTCAAAACGACCCGAAACATCATCAAACACAGCAGTCAAGCATGAATAACTTATCCCTACAAAACCCCATCGATTTCCCCGATAATACGTCCGTTTCAGCCCTTTCCCGAAATGGTAAAGATTATGGAAACATCACTTTCATGCATGAATTATTTACCCAATTTGGAAACTTTTGAAATCGATTCATGTTTAGCTTAAAATACTCAGTTTGTCGATTATCCGATCTTTCTTATTCATTCTATTGATCATAAATATTCATGCATCAAGTATTAATCCAATAAAACCCCCAAATATCAATATACCCAAACCTAACCCTAGACAACCATAATCCAATCATTAACAACAATCCTATATCATGTTTCTATCATAGACATAGCAGCAATCAGTGAACAACACATAACACTACATAATACACCACTAACACATGTTAATCATTATGAAAACCTATGTTAAATGATCATGTTTTGATTTAGAAAGATGTTTAAAAGGTTTTTAATCATAAAAACACCCTTAGAACAGATCCGGACAATTTGGGTTAGATGAAAACGAATTAAAATGCTTTTAAAAGATTTAGGATTATGAACACACCTTGGATTCTTGTTTAGATGTTGTAGGTGGGTTAGATTATGAGAAAGAAGAGCAAAAACTCCTTCCTTAGTGTTTAAGATCGTTTGAGAGCGTTTTGGGACGGTTAGGGTTTGTGAAATGATGAAAAATGACAAAGGTTGGTATTTATACTAGTCTTCCTTCGCACCAACTCATTGGTCGAATGTAGGCTCCTTCGCCCCTTTCACAGGGTCGAATGAGCCCTGTTTGGTCGAAGGAAATTTCTCAATTTCCACTTCCCTGGTTCGCCCACTTGCATGGGTCGAACCAGACATTTTCATTCTCCTTCGACCACTCGAAGTGGTCGAACCAAGACTCCTTTTAAACTAGTTTTCCAGTTTGTCGTGTTTAACGCATTCTAACACATCCTAACACATAAGCATGCATCCTTAGTCCATATTTAACACATTTAGGCACAGATAATCATTTACACATCATATAAACATATCTATGTATATAATCCACCATACAACCCATAATCTACACATATACTTAATTAGCTCATGTAATGTCACCAACAACGAGACCCGGTACTAGTGTATTATCAAAACGACTCCCAATGATCCTCCAGATCATTGTACCCTGGACAATCCTAACTTGACCCGACTCAACTAACCCAGTTAAGTTTGTTTATAAACGTTTCTCGCTAAGGTAGACTTAGATGTTACTAATATGTTTAAGCCGAACATGCCGGGTGTCACAGATTATGAAATAGATAACTTACATATATATATTAATTTATTTTGGTAAAACCAAAAACTAATATTAATTATTGAATTTACTTATTTAGTTAATATTGATTAAATAAATTTATGTACAAAACATATAACATTTAATTCTTATTTATTATCATCAATATTAACACTAATATTAATATTTATGTTACTGTCATTATTATTATTATTATTATTATTATTATTATTATTATTATTATTATTATTATTATTATTATTATTATTATTATTATATTTAATAGTCATAAAAATTTCTATTGTAACTGTCCAACACAATTTAATACAAAATTCAGTTTTGACAAAGTAAGTTAAATAATTTTCATAAATCAAAGTCAATTCTAATGACATGTCTCGTTAATCACATGGATATTTCTACGTTATTAGATATAATGCATCTTGTTATTTTTATTATTTTTACACAAAATGATAAGTATGGTTAAGTGATTAGAACATAACGATAATCATCTGGTTAATTTTATGAAACAATAAATTCGCTAAACAATAGTCATTATATTATCGATTTTGTTTTAATTGATTCACTCAAAATGTAAATAAAAAAATTGAGGACTAGATTTGTATAAATAATAAAATTGAAGGTAACGGTTGTCACAATTAATGTAGCAAACCGTTTTTATTTGATTCCTTTTAATACATAAGAGACTTTACCATAATACCCCTACAGATTTTAATTAACCAATAATTACAAAACATTAATTACATAAATGCCACACATTTAATCCACACCATTAAAAGTCTAATCCAAGGGATGTAAACACTTCTTAGACTTTTTAGAAAACCACCACTTTCTACATGAACCTCACCCTATATATATAGTACTAGGTTTGAGACCCGTGGGGACCCACGGTGCAAACCATAGTAAATAAAAAAATTATATGAAACTAAGAGTTGTATTGTTCAAGTTTAGTGGCTACAAACGTAAAGTGTTAAAAATAATGGTTAGCCTGAAATTTTTTTCTTATATAAACGTCATGCGTTGATATTAAATGAGTATTAAAAGTAAAACTAACATATAACTATGGTTTTCATGTCAAAGTGGATATTTTTTATAAGCCCTCAGTAACGTTAGTAATGAAAACCGATTACCTATTATGATCAGTACTAAACCAAAGTATAAAGTTTTGAAAAAAATAACAAAGGTATGAATACATTATGTTTTTGTAAATGACTTTTTATCATATTTTTATTTTTAATGTAATTGTAATTAGTACATAACTTGGTTTATTGACAAAATGCAACGCACTGTTCAAAGCACACAAAAAAAGTTTAAAATAATACTTTATTATTGAAGTTGTATATACATAACGTCAATAAAGATAATTAAAAAATTGCATAAAAATTACTCACATTATTCATAAATCCTGAAAGACTTCTTTGTACACAACGTTTGATGTTTTGTTCGTCAATTCACCATTTTCATCTACTATAACAATCTTAAGTCCATCTCGACTTCTGACCCTTGAAAGCGCAACATACAACTGCCCGTGTGAAAAAACTGGATCCTTCAAATACAACCCAACTCTGGATAAGGATTGTCCTTGACTTTTGTTTATTGTCATTGCGAAAGAAACAGCAAGTGGAAATTGCCTTCTGTTAAATTTAAAAGGAATTTTCTTATCTGAGGGGGATAAAGTAATTCTTGGAATAAAAGTTCGCATTCCAATGTTACTTCCTGATATGATTTTCGCTTCAATGACACGTTTTCTCATTTTAACAACTTGTAACCTTGTCCCATTGCACAAACCACTTTTCTGATCAATGTTTCTGAGTAACATTACGGGAACGCCAACTTTCAAAACCAAACGATGGTTTGGTATTCCAGAAAACTTAAGACCATTAAGGACATCAGGAGAAACTAATCTTTCATCAACCTGTTTGTTCACATCTTCAGACTGGCAAACACTATCCGAACTTAGATACTCAACTTCGTTACCGGGAAACATTGAAAGTAATATATCATTAATTTCATG
Organism: Ambrosia trifida; assembly: GCA_028751855.1. Classification (NCBI taxonomy): domain Eukaryota; kingdom Viridiplantae; phylum Streptophyta; class Magnoliopsida; order Asterales; family Asteraceae; genus Ambrosia; species Ambrosia trifida. The sequence goes on along the minus strand of CM054124.1, from coordinate 99,125,864 downwards.
AACAACTTCATTCTTCGGTGCCAATATAGCTCGATCTTGAAAATAAGTCGGAATGTGGATGTTATCCAAAAGTGAAGGATAAACAAAGGCTATCAAATCAGAAACAGGATCCGAAGATTGAGAAATAAGTAAGTCATCAGGTATCAAAATAACATCTTGATCATCACTTATTGTATCAACCTTTCCTTCTCCTATGTCCAGAAGCCAAGATGCAAACTTTTTAGTTTCCTCAATATCAGAACTGCAACTTCCAGAAAACAACCGCATATTTTTTGTTAACTCTAAAACAGTGCATTTGTGCCAAATGTATGATGAACTTAAAGAGGCATTAACAATGTCATGTTTATCTGTTTCTTCATTAAGGTCACCAATTATCAATCCAGCAACTTCAGAAACCGTGGGTAGGTTGTAGGTTCTACCATCTTCTTTCCTCATTCCGTTTAATCGAAGCTTGACTTGTGCATCAGGGTTCTTCTGAAAACAATCTCTCGCCATTCTATAAGATTTCACCAAGGAGTTTTTGGCATCCAACATTTTTTTCAATTCCTTTACAATTTGAAATTCAAGGGCCTTTTCTGATGAGTATTCCTCATCTGCATCACTATAAATAAAATGAATACATTAGAATCGAAAGTACTTAAAAATCCTTAAAGTTTTCTACAAAAGACAATAAAAAAATAACATACCCAACAACATTGATTCTATTCGAAACTTCATTTTCAGTATCATATATGTATAGCTGAGAGAATACTGGATTTTGTCCACGTGATGGTAAAAGATTTCCCAAAGCATGGTAGTTCTCACCACTTATACGATAGATGAATGGAGCATTACCATGATTTATAGACCTATCAATTTTTCCACCCATGGATGTAAATGCAAACATAGAGTTGAATCGTCTTATGTTCTTTAAAAAGAATTTGCTTTTAGAATCAACTCCATTAAAATACTCTTTATAACTGTGTGGCGCCTCCTTAAAAGGAGGAAGCATAACTTTTCCATAACCACAACACAGAGAGAAATTTTTTTTAGTATTACTTCTATTAAGCCCTCTAGTAGATTCACAGCTCCACAGTCTAGCATTACAATCTTCACAAGTGACATTCTGATCACCATGGTCCAAGTAAGCTAAAAAAAGATATTCAAATTTATTAAATGTACCATATTTCTAAACATGAAGTCTGCAAGTTATTGAAAGTATCGAAATATCTTAAAAGTGAAGAAGATCAAGGGTTACTTACATATTGGTAAAGTAGTTTTTTGGGAGAACCGAAAAATATGAAAAAGTGAAACAATTATCAATTAGATAGGTATATAATGAAACCAATTGTTGTTGGGCTGAATTAGACATTAAGAGTAAAACAATCGGGCCTATGGCTAATAATAAACATTCAACCCAATAAGTTATGTAATATGTATGTTATGTATTTTATATGGGATTGTTTTAGTAACATATTGGGCCGATCCATTTTTCCTTGTATCACAACAATATATTTCGGTAAAAAAATTGAAACGATTTACAACATTTATGTTACAATCTTTTAGTTTTAATTAGATATGAATCATACAAAAATAAAACTGAAAATTATGTTTGATGAGTACATCCACCAATCTAGTTGTATCTATATATACTCAACATAATATTCAAATGGATGAAAACATACTTATCAATCAAGCAAACGCATTTATTAAATATTATGATCGTTATGAAACTTAATAAAAAGAGGAAACCATATCATGGTATAAAGAGAAAATAACAAAGTAGAAATTGTTCAAAATTATTAAAAAAACAAAACATAAAGCAATGAAACTGGTTGACCATAAGCATAGAAAACAAATCCTCTTCATTTTGGGTTTAGGAAGACGAGAGGCTCAACGTAATTTTAAGTTACTCCATACTACCACCACTTCCAATCTTAGTTGAAGGAATTGGTGTGCTTTCATCATCAGAGATCGCGTCAATCAGTTTACGCTTAACCATTTGATACTTGGAACTGATAGAACATTGTTCTCCTTCAGCATAAACTTTCTTATCAACAATGGAAATTGGCGTATCATTATCGCCTGTGTCAGATTCCTAAACAAAAAATAGTTACAAACATATGTATCAGAATCATCAGTGATTGTGTATGAAAGAAAAAATGAGTAAAATGTATTACTATGAATATAAGTGTTTGTGCAAATGGTACCTTGGAAACAGAAATAACATTAGACGGCATTGCCATGAGAGACGTGTGAAGTGATTCTGATTCAGCAGGCTGTTAAAAAAATATGCAAAAACATAGAAATGTAATAAAGTCTTACATAAATAAAATTTGCTAAGTTATGTGAAATGGAATTCGAATATGTACGTGTCCTACATACAACTTTTTCTTAAGATGCGAGATAATTGTTGGATCATCAGTTATCTTAGTTACACCATAAACATCATATTTGTTGTTTAAATTGAACCCAGAGACAAAGATTTTAAAAGCAAACTCTCTGTCTAACAAAGTCTTAATCTCTTCAGGATATTCAACTGTATCACCAACCTATATATAAGGAATAACCAAATACATAATTATTACAAAACTATAATTAAGGAATTATTAAAAATAATTTTATACTTAAAATGTAGTTAAAAATATGGAATATCGTATTCAACTCAAGCAATTCAGAAGCACTTTTACTAATAAGTTGTGCAACGTCACGATGAAACAACGTAAGCGATACAGCACCATTAACGTCTTGCACACGAACCTGAATTTTAAACCTAGAAAAAAAATTTGAAAAAAAAAACAACAAAAATTTATAACTAAGTTGGGTTGAAATGAAAGTATATTTGTGAAAATTATAATAGATGTTAAAAATATATCCGACCTTGGTGTAGGCTCAACTTTTTTGGCACTACAACTATCATTCAAACACTCGTAAACCTTTTCTTCCTCAAAATTTGAACTTCCTTCACCAACCTGCTTGATTATATAATCAATACTACATTTTCTGGTGCATTTGGGGCATCCCATGTAGTACCAGCCAATTTCGGTAAACAGGTCTTTAATAGTACCCAATAATAGCAAAGCCTGCGCCTGTATGAATATTATAGTTTGTTACCAAAATAAGATAGTATATGGTATACATTGGAAATTAATATTAAATAAAAATTAAAATTTTAACCTCATTACAATTTTTTATATTTAATTATAAATATCGTATTTAAGTATGAACATTATACTTACCTCTTGAATCTCACAAATGTCGCCAATGTTACTAAAAGGAGTGTTATGGACAAATTCATCTTCATCAGAGCAAAACATAGAAGTTCCATATGGTTGATGAGAAGAGGAAGGATTATCAGAAATTTTCTTACCCAACCTGATAAAAATAATTTAATCAATACACATTACATATTTATTGAGACTGTTTATAAAGGTTGTGTAATTCGTATTGAAAAACGTAATAGTACATACCCCTTTTTGTACAGCTTTATATCTTCAATATCTCCATTTATGAACAGTCGACTAACGCGATCTCCAAAAGAGTTAGAAACATACGGTTTTCCTATAAAAAAAATTAGGAAAAAATATTTTATTTATTTAATAAAAAGAAAATTTAGAAGTTAGAACTTAATTTATAATGCAAAATATAATGTATGTATAAATATAAATATAACTATATATATTTATTAACATTATACAACCACTATAAAACTTCAAACGGCCAAACTGCATTATTATTATAAATTCTTTCTCTGTTTGATGAGTTGCAACATATTTAGACATCTCCATGGCATAACTATCCCACAACGTTAAATAGATGCGCAAGCCCCTTCAAAAAAGTACAAATTATTTTAGTAAAAAATAAATAAACAATTTATAAAGGTACGTAATTTTTTTATATATAAAATGCAAAAAAAAACAAAAAAAAAATAAAGAATACATACTCGATATCTTGAATTTCCATTGTTAACCTCTTTTTATCAGCGACAACCTTTTTTTCTTTATCATCATTGCTGAAGAACTTGTTAACATGTCCAATAACATCTAAGATCAATTATAAAATAAACATTAATGAAAGATAACTTATAAAACTATTATTATTATTGTTTGGTTGTGATAAAAAAAAACTTTAGAACGAAAATATACCTATTGTAACATATTCATCAACCTCCTTATCCAGAATTCTTTGAAAGGGCACAAAAGAGAAACCAAAATCTGGACCTTGGAAACCATGATATTCGGAAACTTGAGTATTCATATTCAAGCAAAGTTTGTTTGGGTTTGGAGCATACTTGTATTTAGAGGAATTGACCCCAACTCTTGGATTTCTTATAATAAGAGAAGAATTTTCAATCAAAAACCTCTCGAATTTAAAAAACAACCGCTTAAATACATTCGCTTGAATCCTGTCACCCTGTTGATTATAAAAAAAATAAGATAATTGATATACATTAAAATTAAAAGCATCACAATTAAAAAAAAAGTTATGAAATTTAAAAATAATAGGATATAAAAAAAACGTGTTGTTAACTTTTACATTTTCATCACATAGGATCATTTCAATTGAGTACACATCATTAGGATTGCGACGATCGGGTAGACGCCAAACCCGAATAATCTTTAGCTTTAACGCCACACTGTTTCGGTTTACATGAATTTGGTTAACCATTGTAAACTCATTTGCATCTACAGCAGCCATTGATCTTGTTAACTGGGAAAAAATGATGTAAAAACCAAAAGATGACTTCAATAAAACAACAAGTCAAAATCAAAATAACTAATGTTTAAGTAATTAAATATGAGAAACAGAAATTAACCTAATAATATATCTTTGCGATTACTCAAAGTGGTTCCAACGTGTCTTATTACAATCGTATGTGAATTGGTTTGACTTGTTTATATAGTTATTGAATTTACCGAATAATAAGAAATGGACGAAATGGTGGGCGGTTAATTAGCATTTGAATTAGCATTGTTTTAAAGGTTATAACATTATGTATTGATTGAATTTAGTCAAGGTCAATCATTTATTGATTAAATGGCGTATGTCAAGCATTATATAGGTATTGATGTAGGAATTAAATAAATTCAATAATAACAAATAGATTAAAGAGTGGAGGGTAATTAGGAACCGAATTACGATTGTTATTATTGTTATAACTTTATGTACTGATTGAATTTAGTCAAAGTCAAGTAGTCAAAGCAAAACAGCCGTATGTTAAGCATTATAGTTAGTTGTAATTTGTTTTGATATATTCAATGTTATTTAACTAATGTTCTTTATATGTTATGTCAAGCATTATATAGGAATTCAATCAATTGAATAATAAAAAACGGATGAAAGAGTGGAGGGTAATTAGGATTCGACTTACAATTGTTATTATTGTTATAACTTTATGTATTGATTGAATTTAGTCAAAGTCAAGTGTGGATGTCAAGCATTATACTTAGTTGTAATTGTAATTTGTTTTGATCTATTCAATGTTATTTAACTAATGTTCTTTATATGTTATGTAAAGCATTATATAGGTATTCAAACAATTGAATAATAAGAAATGGATGAAAGAGTGGAGGGTAATTAGCATCCGAATTAGCATTGTTATTATTGTTATAAATTAATGTATTGATTAAATTTAGTCAAAGTCAAGCATTGAAATCATTAATGAGGAATTTTAAGTATTATACCTAGTTGTGATTTTTTTTTTTGATCTATTCAATGTTATTAAACTAAATGTTCTTTACATGTTATGTAAAGCATTATATAGGTATTCAATCAATTCAATAATAAGAAATGGATGAAAGAGTGGAGGGTAATTAGCATCCGAATTAGCATTGTTATTATTGTTATAAATTAATGTATTGATTACATTTAGTCAAAGTCAAGCATTGAAATCATTAATGGCGAATTTTAAGTATTATACCTAGTTGTGATTTTTTTTTTTTTTTGATTTATTCAATGTTATTAAACTAAATGTTCTTTACATGTTATGTAAAGCATTATATAGGTATTCAATCAATTCAATAATAAGAAATGGATGAAAGAGTGGAGGGTAATTAGCATTCGAATTACCACTTATATATTATTGTTATAAATTAATGTATTGATTAAATTTAGTCAAAGTCAAGCATTTAAACCATTAATGCCGAATTTATATGATTGTACATATTTGTGATTTTTTTTTTGATCTATTCAATGTTACTAAACTAAATGTTATTTACATGTTATGTAAAGCATTATATAGGTATTGAATCAATTCAATAATAAGAAATGGATGAAAGAGTGGAGGGTAATTAGCATCCGTATTAGAATTGTTATTATTGTTATAAATTAATGTATTGATTGAATTTAGTCAAAAGCAATGATTGAAACCTTTAATGCCGCATGTCAAGGATTATACCTAGTTGTGTTTTTTTTTTTTTTTTAATCTATTCAATGTTATTTAAGTAAATGTTCTTTATATGTTATTATATGCTTTACTAACATGCTTGAAAATGGACAAGTAAATGCGTATTCAAAGTAAATTTGTTATTGTATAAGGAAACCATAAATTTCGCAATTACATTTATCAATTCATTATGAATGTTCTGAGTAAATTCAGTTGTGAATATGTATTCTAAATTATACCGTATTGCCACCACAGGTTAACGTATACATATTGTTACAAGTACAACATACTAAATATTCGGTAAAATTAGACATCTCCATGTCAATATACCAAATGAAAAAAAAAACACAAAATTTTAATGATTATTGATTCACACATTGTTGTACTCATTTATTGATTTGACCATAATTAAATCTTAGTCAATGTGAATAATTACACATTTAAATTAAAATTATTAAGAAGTTGTTGACCATGGTATGTCGAAACTTTAATGTTGTTGTTTCGTAAGTTTTTAGATAACAAAAACCTGTTCATGGATTTAGGCAATGTCTGCACAAACACGTAAAAACCAACATTATAATAACAAATAAGGTTTTTTTACTTAAAAAATATTAGAAACGTCATACCAAAACTCGTGCGGAAGGGTCATGAATAACCTTGAAGAATTTGTCACCCTTGTGATAAGCCATATTGAAGTTATTTGTCCTAATGAAATCCTGTTCTTCGTATGCAAAAAACAAACTTTTGTTAAAATATACATAAAGTCACTCATACTAAAAACTGATTTTAATTATCTTGTTTTATGAAATCCGGTATTTTGTTTTTTTTTTTATATAATTTTTTTTTATATTCACACATACTCAAAACCGATTTCAATTGCAATCTGTTTATTAAAAAACACAATCATATATTCAATGATTAAAGCTGAGCAGAATTACTCGCGTATCGATTACATCCAAAGCAGAGAGTTGATTGTAAACAGATTATCAAATGGTTTTAATAGAAAAAAACGTTTCTGTTTGGTTTAATATGTTAGTAAACCGATGTGGATGGATTTCAAAAATTGTCAGAAACATAATCGACAAACAATAGGATTAGAAAGTTATTTAATAAGAAACCGATTGTATTTATATTTTATGTAAGATGGTTTCAAACATTTACTTTTGGGATTTTATAAAGGGTCAGAAACATAATCGAAAACTTGTTGATAATCACATATTTTGTAGAAGGTTGATAGATATAGGATTGTCATTTGTCTTTGTATAAAAATAACGATACAATCCTATTGTTTTTATCTTTTATGTAAGATGATTGCAAACATTATGTATCAATATAATAAAAATGCAGAAAAAGATTCAAAAACATTTTCTAGATTCATCTAAGATTGATGAAGAACATACCTTGCAAAAATGACAATGAGAGAGGAATGAGGAATGAGAAAGGAATTAGTAGGATAGGAAGGAGGAAGATGTTGTAACATACAAATGGATGTTGACAAAACTAAATAAAAAGAGGTTTATATAAGACTTAGTCTTGGAGCCCCATTTAGGATTTGGATCCTTCAAGACCCTCTAAAAATCTAGGATTCAACCCTAGTGTTTTCATTTATTATATAGATAGATAACTATAGGGAGAAAACCCTCTAAAACGGAAAAAACCCTAGAAAACTCCTACTTCCCGAGCTTTTTTTTTTTTTTTGAAAATTTTTACATATGTAATATACATGTTTTTAAAAGTTTTGAGCCAAAAAACGGAAAAAAGCGCCGAGTGTTTTTTTTTTTAAATAAATAAATAACATATGTCTATTACTGCCCTAACGTATGTTACCCTGCAAACCTTAATTATTTTTTAAAAAAAAAAAAAACCACTCGGCGCTTTTTTCATTTTTTTGGCCCAAAACACTTAAAAACATGTATATTACATATGTAAAAATTTTCAAAAAAAAAAAAAAGCTTGGGAAGTAAGAGTTTTCTAGGGTTTTTCCGTTTCAGAGGGTTTATATTTTATCCATCTCCTATATATATATATATATATATATATATATATATATAGGTTTAGGATCATGTACAAAAGCTAACTTTTGTGAGAAGTGTAAGAAGTAATAGAAACTTGACACGTGGCATTATTATTTATTTTGCAACAAGGGTAGATTAGTCAATTTAACTAATAATTATAATTAATCCATTAATTATTTTTGAAAAGTATAATACATTTACTTACCTTTCCTTTTTTTTAGGAAGATATCTTTTCTTTTTTTTTTTAATCGTTCGTAACATCAGCAAACATTTGTTTAAGGCCTTTAATTCATATGGTGTTTTCTCTAACAGAGTGATATTTGTATTTTGCTTTTTTCAGTCCATACCGTTTTTATCATACAATAATATTTTGGATTTTGTTTTCAATCCATAGTGTTATATATACAAATCATGTTCCGTATTCTTAAAACACCAAAGAAATTTGAACACAACTTCATATCACGTATGAGTATAAAACACAATAATAATAATAACAATAATAACAACAAACCATTAAAATATATAATACCCTTCCTTAGTAACATGTTAACTGATACGGTTTGTGAAAATTAGATTAAAAAAATATTTAAGAAAAAAGATACAGTGTTACATATGAAACAACATACTTCAGATTTTAATTCACACACATCTATATAGTCCAAATTAGGTCCAAATCATATAAATAACAAATTCATCAAATTCCACTTTATTCTTCAACCAAAAAACAGCCAAAAAAAACTTAAAAACATAAAATAAAAAATTCATAATATATTCGAGTAAAAAAAAAAAGCTAAAATCCTCATAACGAAAATAAAAACCAAAAATTCATCAAATTCAACATATCATTTCATCATAGTAGACTTAAAAAAAACATTTAATTTGACCCACCTTTTAATTTGTTACAGCAAGAGCAAAGAATTTACAAAACTTGCCTAAAATCACAGTTGACCAAAAAAAAACGTTTTTTTTTGGAAAAAAAAACAATATGGCCATATTAATATATACATCCTCATATATGTGTATATATATATATACACACACACACACATCAAATAATTAATGAAAAGAATAAGAAGCTTGAGATTAAAATACTAAATCTAACCTTTATTTTCTTGCTCCTTCCTGCCAATGGAGTAAAGTAACAAAAAAATGACAAGAAGACGATGGTGGATGATGGTAGATGGAGGATGGGGACGGTGGTGGATGATGGTGGATGGAGGATGGAGACGGTGGTGGATCGACGGAGGAGATGTAGGATGGGGATGGTGGTGGATTGATGGTGGATGGAGGATCGATGGTGGTGGTGGATCGATGGTGGATGGGGGATGGGGATGGTGGTGGATGGAGGATGTGGATGGTGGTTTGATTATTATTCTTAGATAGAGAGAAGAGAGAGATGGAGAGAGAAAGTGTGTGTGTGTGTGTGTGTGTGTGTGTGTGTGTGTGTGTGTGTGTGTGTGTGAAAGAGAGAGGGGTATTGTTTATATAGGAGGGAGAATAAAAAATTCAAATGTTTAAATGGGGGGAAAGATAAAATGACTAATATAACCCTCAAGATATAAAATAATATATTGTTAATGGGGTGATGTGGAACAATTATAGCCACTAGATGGGTTTCCATAGGTTCTTAAAATTTTTGGGTTTTCATTAAATACTTAGCCTATATATATATATATATATATATATATATATATATATATATATATATATATATATATATATATATATATATATATATATATATATCTACCTACACTAATAAAAGAGTAACTAGGGCTCCACTTGACACTTTACTATGGCCTCCACATAAGCTCTAAATCACCATCCACGTGTCAACCTTACAATCAATTAAAAAAAGCGGACCCGCCCGTTTCCTACCCATTTTCTAGGATCCAAGTAGGTATATGGAGCTCTAGCTTTGTATCTATAAAAGCCGTTATATTTTTTTTTCTTCATTCTTTCTTCAATCTTCAATCTTCCTTAACAATTCTTCCAATCTTCATTCTTCATTCTTCTTTTTCATTTTTTTTCGAGGTAATCTTGCATCAGTTTTACTCATTTTCTATTCTTAACATTATAAGAAAACATCAAACGTTTGATTTTTGCAAATCATCCTATTTTTTTTATTTCTGATTTATACAGTTATATCATCCTATTTTTTTAGTTTGATTTCTGATTTGTTTGATTTTTAATTTATGCAGTTATATCATCCTATTTTTTTGTTTGATTTCTGATTTATACAGTTATTGTAAAAGATTTATGTAAATCGTGTGTTTAATCCGTTTTATTCATTTAAATTAAACTAAATTTTTGAAATGTATTCGTTTGATTCTTCGAAGTTGTATTTGTTTATTGTTTCTCTCATCATTTGTCTAAATCCTTTTTCAAGAGTTTATCGATTCTATTTATTTCTTTGGATTCAAAATATGACACAAGAAACCGGATTTAATCCTCTTATGTTAGTTTTGATTATTTGTTGAGGAGGTCATTTCAATGTTCGGACTCTGTATTTGAAACATGAAACCGACTTCTTAAACATTCAATTGGATTTACTATTTGAGAACCAAAACAGAATGTAAAGCAACATAAAAAACATATATATCGAATGGATTTTGTTATTGTTTGAATCTGATTTAGTCATTGTTTAAAGAAGTGTCGTCAAATTTTGTAAGTACCAACTGAGCATATATCAAATCCAGAATTTGTGAGGTTTTGTCATAAATCCTAAATCTGTTCCAACCATTAAATTACAATATTTACAATATTTGTGATAAATATTGTAACTTACACGTCAATTTACAGTATAATTTATTTATAGGTCATAATTTGAATAAAAAAATTCTCTTACTCATAATTTGTAAATATTATGAGTTTGCTTACACATAATTTGACCGAATTAAATTGATATTACTCATAATTTGACCGAATTAAATTGAATTACTCATAAACTCATAATTTGACTGAATTAAATTATGGACTTACGCAATTATTCTCTTGCTAAATTTACCGTGTCATTTATTTATAACTCATAATTTGACTTAAAATTATTCTCTTACTCATAATTTGTGATAGATGATAATCATTTACAATCCTTTTCAAGGGCAACTTTTATGGGTTTGATAATGAAATTTTAGAGGGAATCTAAAATGATAGAAATGTGAATCGTATAAGTAAATTGTTTTGTATTCCTAGAACATTCACATCAGCTTTCCCATCCACTCACAATCACATATTACACTAAAAATCATCACATTTTTCTCTACTTTTCAATTAAACAATACTTTTACATACTTTTAACAATACCTTTTCTCTCCCCTCTACTCAAAACCACTTTAAAAATATATTAAAAATAAATGCAGGGGAACAATGTTCCCCCAAATATACTAGATTCTCATATCCTTCACTTATAACCCCATCCTAAAATATGGATTTTTCTCTCACAAAATTATGGGGGAGCTGATGTGAATGCTCTTAATCACCCAACAAACCTTAGAAATTTTCAAACTTTTAGAGTACCGCGTTGTAAAAGTTGCATCGAAAGAGATTTTTGGACAACTATGACAAATTTTTGTAAGTCTCATTTTAACTTATGCTCCTTAAAGTTTAGTATTTTGCCAATGTTACATTATAAATATTTGTTTATATATCTAAATTCTTTACTATTAATTTTTTTAGGTTTATGCATACAATTTATTGTTTTCAGGTTGCTGCAGCAAGGGGTGAAGCAGTATTTTATTGTGGATTGTGTGACGTATTTTGTACGAGTTCCAAAAACCTTTGGCATGCATAATAAAGGATAGCATCACGTAAGCATGATGAAGGGTAAATACTTTGAAGAAGATGATGTCGATATGTGTTTTGCTTGCAACGTTCGATGTCAAAATGCAAGGAAAATACCATGCTGCAATGAATGTTATGAACGTATTCCTAATTCGTTTTTTTTTTCGTACTTGATTTAATTCATTTTGTCATGCACTATAAGTTTTGTGAACATTATATTTTGACTTATGTTTTCTTTTGGAAATTATCCTATTATTTTGTTTGGTGGAAGAATTTTTTTATTACGAGATTTATTTGCATCGATTTTTTTTCCAACTTACATAAAAATATTAATTTGTCATGTTATATTTTCTTTCATGTTATATTTTAAACTTTTAGTTTAACACTGTCATTATAAAAATTATTTAATTTTATTTAGTCGATGATATGTTTTATTTAAAAAAAAATTCACCCGTGAAGTTCACGGGTCTCTAACTTAGTATTAACTAAAGGAAAACATAATGAGATTTTGTATTCGGTACTAGAATATGCATTCACTTTATGCCATTTCATAAACAAGTGTTGTAATATTAATAAGTTCTAATAAGGAAAAATAAATTTTAACAAACTATCACTTATTTGCCTATTTGCCGTTGTGATCTCAACTATCAAATTGGTCATCACCACCAAGTAATTTTAAACTTTTTTTTTTTTTTTTGTCACCTTCAAACTAGCCAAACATTACCTCACTTTTTTGATGATGTGACATTTTTTTTCCTACGTGGCATGTTGATGTCAGCATATCACGTGGAGAAAAATCACCACGTCAGCGTGCCACGTAAGAAAAAAATGCCACATCGGCATGCCACATAGAAAAAACGTGCCACGTCATCATGCCACTTAGGAAGAAATGAGTATTGATAATCATAGTCCCATATCCATATGTAAAAATGTGTCTATACCCGGCCTACTACACGTCGGTTTCAGGTATGCCCGTTAGTTCGTTAAAATCTACACGTTATTTTCAAATACATTCTCACAATTTTAATTTTTACGTGAGTTTGTTACCTAAGGAAATTAGAGATAAAAAAGCCAAAAATTAGTGGACTAGTAGACACATAAAAAAGAAAAAGAAAAAGAAAATGTTTACGGCCTTGCGGGTATGGTTCGGTGATCGGATCGAGTATCACCTAATACCATGCTTCTCGAATAATTCATATTTACCCATCAACTTCGGGTTCAATTTTCATTCCTTTACACATTCCATTATCTGTATACCCTTGAACTAAACACCACCTAGAAGTTATATAATCAAAATTTAGCTTGTTTTAGACCTAAGGGTTTTATAATCAAAATTTAGATTGTTTTAGACCTAAGGGTTTATCATCTTACTTTGGTTCTCATTAAGAATAAAATTGAAAATTGGGTTGTTTTGATTCATTATTCATGGGTATTTGTGGTCACCCTATGTAACCTAATACCCATCTAACGTAACTGATATAAATTCATACATGTGTGTGTGTGTAGATATATATAGATTGCAAAACATGGAAATGCTGAAAGATGGCAAGTTAATCTTGAGAGCAAAATTCAAGGGAAAAAAACAGTCTACACTGTGTATTTAGCTATGATTATAGAATGAACAAGAAATAGAAAGATCAAATTTTTTGATCAAACAAAACTATTTGAAATCAAACCAACCTATAAACCAGCTTGTGAACTATGATTCTCATTTCCGAATGACGTTAGTCCTTCATCTTGTATTATGAATAGGGTCTGATCCTCTTCGAATTCTCCTCTTGTTTGATTGATTCGGATCAAACATCATTGCAGGTGTTGGTGCTATATTCACTTGTTCTTCAACTGTAACGCCTTTTAGAACGCGTGAACTTCTTGAAAACAATCTTTCGCCTCCCCATCTCAACGCAAGATCAATGCTTTTAAGCGCAGAAACCGTCTTTGGTTGTGTGGATAGGAACATGAGACAAAGAAAGATCATCATAATCATCACTCTATGATTAGCAATCCCCATATTTGGAGAGAGAGATGAATGATGGGGGTGTGTTTGTAATGGAATAAGGCTGTTACATATATGAAGCATAGTTTGATCTTTTATGTGATTTGGATGAAAGTAAAGGTAGAAAAAGCAAAGAAGTAGATTCATTTCAATCATGAGGATGATGATGTGCAATAGAAGCAAAAAAAGATAGATGCATATCAAGAGGATGTTCTTTAATAGACTCTGACAGGTTTGAATGAAAAGTAAGTTGGATAACCAATCTTGGAATCTTTATGGAATGTGTAACTTGTGTATGATCTCATCTTATATATTGATCTCAACTTCTTTGTAAAGTAATTGATGGGGTATTATGTGCACAAAGCTTTGTGTTTTTGGATAAAATGAGTTGTAAAGGACAATATGGATGTGTAATTGCTAATTTAACCTAGATCATAACATAATTTTCATATTCTTAAATAAGAAGAATTTACAATATGAATATCTAAATATTACAACTTTAAATAAGGCATATGTGAATTAGGAGTAAAAGTATCTCAAATTGGGTTATAATATAGGTTAAATTAGTAATTTCACTTTATCCATAGATAACTAGTTTTATTGTAGATAGTTATTTGAAGAAAAAATAATGTTAAATTACCATTCAAACTAACTATTTGACTCCAAAATAACCGAATCATCATATCGCAATAATAAGATAATCAAATCCAAATCACAAATCCAAACCCTAATCATAGTAATAAGATAATCAAATCCAAACCCTAATCATAAGGTAAGGATAGCAACATTCATGTACCATCTTCAATAGAAAATTCCATTAACGATAGGAGATTACATCGAAATAGAACGCAAACGAGCAACAAGCTGCGTTGCTAGCCTTTTTTAACGGACTAGTAGAGTAGTAGTGCATTTAGAGCATTCACAACCCATCCACTAAATCTCCTCCATCAAATTATACTAAAAATCACTACTTCACCCCTAAATCTTCTCTCTCCTAATTAAAATAATCATACTTTTATCATTACATTTTCTCTCTTCTCACTCACAACTACTTACAAAAATATTAAAATATATATAGGGGTGAATAGTAGTTTTTCATATTTAGAGTGGAACAGTGCTTCCACCAAATATTTTCTCTAACCTACACTCACAACCACTTACACTCACCCCATATAATTTGATGGACACATTCACATACATTTGGTGGATGGGATGTGAGTGCTCTTATAGATTTTTTTTTTTGGATGTAAACAAATAGATTTTAAAAAAATATATGAAATTATTATGATAATAATTTGTGGAAAATGTGATGAAAAATTCAAATTATGTGAAAACTAAGATGAGTGATGGGTTGGGCTGCTAAAGCTATTGGAGATTGCAACAGATGCAAGAAAGCTAGATAAAGGAAAAGCTGATACTGATAGAATAGAAACATCTAACCACCAAGAGTCTGCTTTATCAACTTTAGAATTCAAGCTCTTATATCCATAGCCCAGTCAAGGTTTCTTGAGCTTAATTTCTGCTTTATGCTTTTCTTTCTTTCCCTATAGCCATTTGTTTGGATCTGTCATACTATTCCAATGTAGGTCCCATATATCTCACATTTATAATAATAAAAAATATATATGTACAAACTCGATACACAAAAAGAATCCAGTTGATAAAAAGCTTTTTGGCAGCCCGAACACACAACTCACACACGGGCTATAACATCTCAAATTTTGTGTTGATACAAATAAATAAGTTATTGAAGAGTATCATGGGTGGAGATTACGGGTGGTGTGAATGTGGGCGTTGGTGACGCGGCGGTTCCTGGTGCAATTGTGACTTGCAACCCTCTATGTTGTTCTGCCGGAGTCATGAATGGAACATTAGCTGCCGCCAGAGTTTCATCATCCTGTTTTTTGTTCATGAAAACAGTTTAATGAAAAAGTGTCTTTTACCCAATTCAGAAGCTTATGGCGTAGTTTTATATAACAATAAAAAACCAAGAGGTGGCAAAATGTGCGGGTTAGGTAAAGTTGGGTTGACCCATCAACACTAAATGGTCCAATTGTTTATATTTATAAAAAAAAAAAAATTATTGTATTGAATATGATTACTGAAAACTATATTATCAAGATCATATCATAATTAACGTGTTTAATTGGCAAAATTGGGGTCGGGTCAAAACGGATTACTTTTGAAGTTGAGTTTTACAAAAAAAAAAAAAAATGGATTGATCCACCAATACCTTTATTTTTAATTTACGTTAATATGATTGCAAACAACTATATCATTAAGATGATAATACAATTTCTTAAAATAGAAATGATTTGATGTAAGAATTTAAAGACACTTCTGACAACTCATGACCCATGTGACATGTTCCCTTCATAGCAAAATTTTATATTTTATCCGTTTGACCCGTTTCAACAATCAACAAAATCGCCCTCTTTTACCTGGGTTGCAATCCCCCACTTTTGTAGCTATTATTTTACCGATTAACAATAAAATTGCTACCAAGAACGACCCTCTTTGTATACATGGGTTGCAATTTCCACCTTTTGGTAACTTTATTATTTAACCCATTCTAGCTATAAGGGTGAAAATTGCAAACCATGTATACAAGAAGGGTCGTCCTGGGTAGCCTTTTATTGATAATGGTTCAAACGGGTAAAATAAGAAAGATAGTTAGGTGACTACAACCATGTCTACCAAAGAGGGTCAATCTGGGTAGCATTTTATTGATAACAGGTCAAACGGGTAAACTAATAAAGTTAGCTGTCAAGAACAGAAACAAATATTAATGCATTAACCAGCAAACATCATTGAATCTTACCTGTGCTTGCCTGCAGCGTTGCAATATACCGATTGCCCAGACCAGAATGTAGCAAGGAAGGAGAAACTCAGCTGCCCGAAGCAAGAAAAGCTGGGAATATTATACAACTCATCAATCATGTTCCTTAAACATTATTTAAAATGTACAAGTATGTTTTATTGGGCATATAAATTTGTTGCGATGAATTCCACTTACAGCAAAAAGGACGGAAGGATCATCATCATCAGTATCTTCATCTCCAATACTAAGAGAATGCCTTAATAGCAGAAGAGCCATCATCTATTGGAAAATGTAAAACAGTTACAAATGTACGAATTCCAGATGATTACTCAAACTCTAGAGATGTTAAATTGGTCGTGTTCGTTGGTTGGTGGGTCGAACAAAATCCGTATAAAACGAAATTTTATTTTATATTTTTTGTGCATGCTAATACTGAAAAAAATAACATATTTACAACCAAGAATATAAATATATATAAAATAATACTGTTCAAAGTTTAAACTATAAAACCTGGTGCTCATTTTTTAAGTTTACAATTATGAGATGATCAGATGAGATGTCCGATCAGTTTAATTTTTGACATAAAACATGTTTTTAACTTTTTTTAATAAATAAAACAGGTCTACTCACAACAAGCGATCTGAACATGACTCGTTTAGCTAAACGTGTTGGTAGGTTCAGCCCAAAACAGACCCAAACCTGTTTATACTAAACCGAAACCACAAATAAATGTTAGGTTCGCATCGTGTCAGAAATTTACACCCCAACTCAAACCCTGGCCTTACAATGAAACAGATACTGATGGCTTACTATGATGGCAGCTGAGCGACAAAGAGAAGCACTACTGGCACCGCTTTCTTCATGTTCATCATAGTCCGACTCAATAAGTCGTTGCTGCTCAGCAGCTGACATAGCCGAGACTCGAGGATCACTGCAATGGAAACCATGTTTGGCTAATCAGATTGATGCCATCAAGTTATTAGTAATGACGACAATAGAAAACATGCCTGGTATCGATGAGGGTGTCATCAGATTGAGGTGGGGGAGCAGTGTAACCAGGTTTGTAAGGCTGTAGAATGAATATTTATCCAACAAGTTAGCCATTTATATTTCACGGTACATTAAGAATACCATCGAGAATGCATCTAAAACCTATGAAATAATTCACTACTGACAATATTTCCAACGAGTACAATGGAAAACTAGCAATATATGTCTCAATATAAATACACACAGTTAACCATGAAAACATACATACAAAACAAGAAGAAAGCAGATGTTGAGATACCTGACGACAGATTTCACAAACTATATCTCTTTTTTCATTGCACCATCGTTGAACGCATTTCCTATGAGCAAACTGCAAAATATGAATACTTTAGTATCAGCATAATTTATGCACAGATAGAATAAACAAGCCACATTATAAACCTTAAATGGGAGCATAAGTCTAGCTTCTTATTTGGTAATGAAAGTAGTGACCAAAACTTATTGCATTATTTACCCATATGTTATACACACAACACACAAGTTGGTTATCTTATACTTTGTTTTCTGTGACCATGAGAACCCATTACCAGTAAACTAAAGGACACCACCAATACCCATTACTTGGATTCGAACCTGAGACCTCTGCCTAAGGGAATGAGGCACCTAGGTTACCTTATACTTAACTAAAATATATCCTCCACTATCCTCTATCAGTCTATCCTGGTTTCTAACTACAATAACAACGCGCACACGGCAATTTGACATATACCATGAATAGAAGCATAAACTTTTTATTAACTAAAAAGAAAAATACCTTGAGGCTGCCACTGCAAGCACAAGGAACTTCCACATTTTCAATGATATCTTCCTCCTGGCAAATTCGACATTCAACCGACTGAATCAGCGGCTCTTCTACACCAGAAGCCTCATGTTCACCATCCTGACCAACATGTATACTTAGGTGCTCTTCCATCTGCAAAAGGACACCTTAATCAACAACAAATGTACATTTCAAAAAAATATAATAATAATAATAAATAAAAAAATTAAAGCTCAAACCCTAAAACTTGTATTGGGGCAATTATCAATACACCTTATAGGATTATACTATCATAATATAATCATGAATGAAGTTTATCATCCAATTTACATACCTAATAAGGCTATAAGAGGAACAATTACAGTTAAATTTTTTCTTCTAGATATAAGAATAACAAACACCGACTAACAGCTATACAATTAACATAATTAAACAAATTAAAGGAATTGTGAATGAAAACCCTATGAATTGAAGGGCAATAGGAAGATCAAAACTTGAAAAATATTAATAAGAGTGATATAATATTGAAAGAAGATTGAAATTGAACACCTTTTGAAGAAGTAATCGGATATTGAGTTGATTCTGGAATTAGTCGTTGACAGGTCAAGTCTGAGCTACATATATTATTGGGATTGTTTGGACATTGATCAATAATAATCGGATACAAAAATCGGGTCGGGTCGGGTCGATACCCATTTTCGTTGATTTGATTGTTATTTTTTTTTTTTAAAGGTGTTATTTTGTTGATTTGTTACGACTTATTATAACTAGCTAGGTTAGAGTCCCGTGGGGACCCACGGTTCAACCGAAAGTAAAATGAAAAAAGAGTTAATTGCCAATTTAGTCCCTGAGGTTTGTCACAAATTGTCACTTTCATCCAAATCTTTTTTTTGTTACATTTGTGTCCCTGAGGTTTCATTTCTTTTGCCATTTTCATCCAACCCCCTAACTCCGTTAAAAAAAGTCAGTTAAGTTAGGGGTATTTTGGTCATTATACATATTTATGTCTTTTTTTGCCATTTTGATCCAAAACCTAATTTAGGTTTATTTTATTTTTTTAGTTATAATATTATATATATATATACACACACCCTTATACATACACTGATACACACACCTTCACCTCCCTCTCCAACCACCCCTCTTCCCCACCCTCTCCAACCACCCTCTGACCACCCTCACCTTCCCTCAATCTTCTAACACAACCTCCACCCGGCCACCGTCTAACACAACCGCAATCCTCTGACACAACCACCATTGTTTAACACAGCCACCACAACCATCTAGCACAACCACCACCATCTAACCTCAGATCGGAGCAAACCCTAACCCCCAAATAAGATCTAACTACTCCAATTTCTTTGAGTCAGAATCAGAATTAATTTCATCAGGTTCGAAAACGGGAGAGGACTAGGAGCAGCATCAGCTACGACGGTATGGATGGGGTTGTGGTCGTTATACTGGACGGCAATGGTTATAGAGGTGGGCCTTGGTTGCAGGAAACGATGGTTTGCCGGTGGTTGAGGCGGGGTTTTGGGGCGGCAGTAGGTTTGGATGTAGGGTAGATTTTTTTCTGTCATTGAAGTGTTTTTTTTTTTTATTATTATTATGATATGCAAGGGAAATGGAAATATGTGTGTATTTAAATTAATATTGTTGCAGCTCCTAGTGTCTCTCTGTGTGTATATATATATATATATATATATATATATATATATATATATATATATATATATATAAAACTAAAAAAATAAAATAAACTTAAATAGGGTATTGGATCAAAATGGCAAAAAAAAGAAATAGATATGTAAAATGACCAAAATACCCCTGGCTTAACTGACTTTTTTTAACGGAGTTAGGGGGTTGGATGAAAATGGCAAAAGAAATGAAACCTCAGGGACACAGATGTAACAAAAAAAAGATTTGGATGAAAGTGGCAATTTGTGACAAACCTCAGGGACTAAATTGGCAATTAACTCAATGAAAAAAAGTAGGAAAATAAGAAGTATATCATGCAAGTTGTTTTGGTTACTAAATGTTTGATAATGCAATATGTATGAATTTTAATGTTAAATGCAAAATGTCATTTAACAGTTTAATGTAACGTAATGATGGATATATCGACTAAGTAAAGTTTAATTTGACAAAAAAAAATAAACAAATAATTGAATAAAATGAATACTTTTGTATTTATTCAAAGGATTTATTATCAACATGAACATTCAAAGTGACTAAATAGTTTTCATAACATTGAAAATAATAATAAAAAAAAATCCATTATTCGAACTTTTAAAGCAACATTAATAAACCTAAAATAAAAAACATACAAATCAAAATCTTATAAAGTTATTCATAAAGCTTCAAATATTTCTTTATACACAACGTTTGATGTTTTGTTCGTAAGGTTGCCATCTTGATCTAGTATTAGTATCTTCACTCCATCTCGACTTTTGACCCTTGATAGCGCAACATACAACGGCCCATGTGATGGATATATCAACTATGTAAAGTTTGATTTGACAAAAATTATAAACAAAGACTGGAATCAATTGTAGTATGTAAGTTGTTTTGCTTACTAAATGTTTGGTGGTTCAATTGGTATGGATTTCGTTGTTAAATGCAAAATATCATATAAGGCTTTTAATGTAACGTAATTAGTGATATATCAGCTAAGTAAAGTTTGATTTGACAAAACTTATAAACAAAGACTGAAATCAAATAAATAATACCGAATTTATTCTAATGCAAGCCAAATAAACATGAACATTCAATGTGACTAAATATAGTTTTCCAGAATATACAACTAATCTTATAAGGTTATTCATAAAGCTCCAAATATTTATTTATACACAACATTAGTTGTTTTGTTCGTAAGGCTTTCATCTTTGTCTAATATTAACATCTTCAGTCCGTCTCGATTCCACCACTGTTTTCCATATTTGTGTTCTACATAAAATATAGTTATTGTAAAGATATGGATAAAGTAATAAGTAAATCAAGAAACAATCCTTAACCCATTTACTTGAATGGGTCGCTTAAATTTTACATGTTATCTCTCCAATGGTTCAAACTGATTACATAGCTAAAAAATAACTAATAAGAAAATGGGTCCAATGCCACATGCAGTAATATAAATTTCCAATATTTTATTAAAAAAATAGACACCAAAAGGATCAACCCCCGACCCATTTCAACATGTAGCCAAAAGGACCTATTGTACACACACTTTAGGCAACTTTTGACATGTTACAAAACGCCGCCAATAAAATGTCACTATTTAAACTGTATAAATATAGTGCTTAACAATTAAAAACAGATAAGGTTTTTCTGTTAGGGAAAAACAAATTGGTTAGATTGTATTATGGTAATAATGTTATTTTTTTTATTTATATAAAGATTGTATAAAGAAAATGTTTTAAATTTTATTAAATATATTTAAATGAAAATAGTAACATTATTATTATTATTAATTTAAATATCGGTGTTTATCTTTGTAAATGGTTTACAAAACTTCCATTAAAATGTTTATACTTTTTTAATTTATTGACATTTGATTGATTGATTTTGTTATCATTTATGGCCAATTGAATGAGGGTCAATGCTAATAAATATATTAATATATTAAAATTACCATTATGCTTAATTAGTGCATTATTGAATTCGTAAGCATTTATGGACAATTGAATGATGGTCTATTTATTGTAAACATAATATGATAATGTTAATTTTAAAATGAAAACCATTTATGGTTATGATTGGTTTATAGTTCATATTGTTACTTATAATAAACTGCAATAGTATATATTATAATATAATAAGGTATTAACATATAAATAAAAACACATAAAATGATATGTCATTACCAATATACACCAATCCACAAATAACATTAAAAACATATTTAGAATAATTAGGCCATGGGGTGTACCTTCATACCAAGGGTGTTAACAGTGACGTGGAATTTTAACTTTCGTTGTACATCACTCCCTTCCCATGTTAAGGGGCATTAACGTGACACTAAGTTAACATGTTAACATGAATCAAAAGAGAGAAACTTAAGGGGATGAGCTAGAGTTAAAAATTTTAATAAATAACATTAAACTCGGTCAATTATTATTAATGTCAATAAATAATATTAAACTTCTTAATAAATAACATTTAAACTTAATAAATCTTATTAATTGCAATCAAGACTAATCATAATTCGTAAACATGATCAGATTATAAATCTTATTTATTGCAATAAGAATAATCATAATCTTATTAAGATTATAAATCTTAATAAATAACCTCAAAATCGTAATCAATAATTCAAATAAATTACATTAAAAACATAAAAGATCGTAATTTAAATTTTAAAATCAATAACTTCTTGTGGTGCAACCTTAGTAACAAATAGCATGTGCTGGATTGAACACTACAGTAAACCTTTACAAAAGCATTATGTATAGTAAATTTAGAATGTCTACCTAATTATAAAATAAGAATATTATAAACATAATGTTTAATAATTGAATAACAAACCTAGCGACTTGAGCAGAAATTTCTACACACACTGGCACAGACCACGCGTACCCATCCGTAAATTTAATCTTGATCTTCATTGATTCATTTAAGTTTGCCAATTCAACAATCGTATTAGTAATTATCTGCATAGTAATAAGAATTAAATAAGAAAAAAAATAAAAATAATGAGAGTTATTATTGTAAACCATAAATTTGATCAATTTTACGAAATCAATTTAATCAATTATACGAAATCAGAGATTAAAAATCTCGTATTAATTTAATCAATTCGTTTAATTTAATCAATTTAATCAATTTCGTATTATTAGTAATATTAATTAATAAGATTAAAAAATCGTAATAAATAACATTAAATTTGGTCAATTATGGTAATCCTAAATTTCGGGAATGATGATAATAAATCAATCATTCATATTTTAAAACTTCGGCGCCAACCATTTAATAAGTATCACAATCAATTTAATTAAAGACCTTCCTATTCAAACTCCACCAAAATCTCCTTATTCAAACATACCAATCAGACCATTAATCACCTTCTAAACTTATTATGCACAAAATAAGGAAGGCATTTAATCCATTAACTAAGATCCGAATGTCTACCTAATTATAAAATAAGAATATTGTAAACATAATGTTTAATAATTGAATAACAAACCTAGCGACTTGAGCAGAAATTTCTACACGCACTGGCACAGACCACACGTACCCATCCAGAAATTTAATCTTGATCTTCATTGATTCATTTAAGTTTGCCAATTCAACAATCGTGCTTTGAATTATCTGCATAATAATATGAATTAAATAAGAAGAAAATAAAAATAATGAGAGTAATTATGGTAAACCATAAATTTGATAAATTATACGAAATCAATTTAATCAATTATAATTTAATCAATTATACGAAATCAGAGATTAAAAATCTCGTATTAACTTAATCAATTCGTATAATTTAATCAATTTTGTATTAATAGTAATATTAATTAATGAGATTAAAAAATCGTAGTAAATAACATTAAATTTGGTCAATTATGGTAATCCTAAATTTCGGGAATGATTGATAATAAATCAATCATTCATATTTTAAAACTTCGGCGCCAACCATTTAATAATTATCACAATCAATTTCATTAAAGACCTTCCTATTCAAACTCCACTAAAATCTCCTCATTCAAACATACCAATTAGACCATTAATCACCTTCCAAACTTATTATGCACAAAATAAGGAAGACATTTAATCCATTAACAAAGATCCGATTTTTGCAGGATCAATCCAGATCCGAATGTCTACCTAATTATAAAATAAGAATATTGTAAACATAATGTTGAATAATTGAATAACAAACCTAGCGACTTGAGCAGAAATTTCTACACGCACTGGCGCAGACCACGCGTACCCATCTGTAAATTTAATCTTGATCTTCATTGATTCATTTAAGTTTGCCAATTCAACAATCGTATTAGGAATTATCTGCATAGTAATAAGACTTAAATAAGAAGAAAATAAAAATAATGAGAGTTATTATTGTAAACCATAAATTTGATCAATTATACGTAATCAATTTAATCAATTATAATTTAATCAATATTATCATTCGTATAATTTAATCAATTATATGAAATCAGAGATTAAATATCTCGTATTACTTTAATCAATTCGTATAATTTAATTAATTTAA
Source organism: Ambrosia trifida (assembly GCA_028751855.1). Lineage (NCBI taxonomy): Eukaryota > Viridiplantae > Streptophyta > Magnoliopsida > Asterales > Asteraceae > Ambrosia > Ambrosia trifida. Next base: position 99,100,873 of record CM054124.1, on the reverse strand, counting down.
TCAATTTCGTATTAATAGTAATATTAATTAATGAGATTAAAAAATCGTAATAAATAACATTAAATTTGGTCAATTATGGTAATCCTAAATTTCGGGATTGATTGATAATAAATCAATCATTCATATTTTAAAACTTCGGCGCCAACCATTTAATAATTATCACAATCAATTTCATTCAATATCTTCCTATTCAAACTCCACCAAAATCTCCTCATTCAAACATACCAATCAGACCATTAATCAGCTTCCAAACTTATTATCCATAAAATAAGGAAGGCATTTAAACCATTAAATAAGATCCGATTTTTGAAGGATCAATCCAGATCCGAATGTCTACATAATTATAAAATAAGAATATTGTAAACATAATGTTTAATAATTGAATAACAAATCTAGCGACTTGAGCAGAAATTTCTACACGCACTGGCACAGACCACGCGTACCCATCCGTAAATTTAATCTTGATCTTCATTGATTGATTTAAGTTTGCCAATTTAACAATCATATTAGGAATTATCTGCATAGTAATAGGAATTAAATAAGAAGAAAATAAAAATAATGAGCGTTATTATGGTAAACCATAAATTTGATCAATTATACGAAATCAATTTAATCAATTATAATTTAATCAATATTATCATTCGTATAATTTAATAAATTATACGAAATAAGAGATTAAAAATCTCGTATTAATTTAATTAATTCGTGTAATTTAATCAATTTAATAAATTTCGTATTAATGGTAATATAAATTAATGAGATTAAAAAATCGTAATAAATAACATTAAATCTGGTCAATTATGGTAATCCTAAATTTCGGGAATGATTGATGGTAAATCAATCATTCATATTTTAAAACTTCGGCGCCAACCATTTAATAATTATCACAATCAATTTCATTAAAGACCTTCCTATTCAAACTCCACCAAAATCTCCTCTTTCAAACATACCAATTAGACCATTAATCACCTTCCAAACTTATTATGCACAAAATAAGGAAGGCATTTAATCCATTAACTAAGATCCGATTTTTGAAGGATCAATTCAGATCCGAAAATCATGACCCATCCGCCATCCATTTGCAATTATGAATCAAACAACCCAAAAACATTACACCAACTTATGAGGGACCAATTTACTTGTAATCTCTATGAACTTATATGCTAACTCGGCCCCAACATAAACACCAAGAACATCAAACTCAGCCGAACAACATACGGTTCCTTATGTTGATTAACCATGAATGAATAAAAAATGACTAGTCATGGAGTTTGATCCTTTGCCAATGTGACTAAATGATCTCCAAATAAAACATAATATAATACTCGGCATCAGTAATAATAATCAACAAAGAGAATCCGTAAACACTTGTAACTCTTTCCAGACAACCAAGAATATGTCGAAAACATGAGCATATCTTGGAGTTTGACATGATACCACGAAGGCCGATAGTCTTCAGTCGAGGATCAAAGAAACATGCTGAATTATCTTCGTTGAGCACCTGTTCCACATCCAAATCCATTCAAACTTTGTCAGTTCCCAGAATTAAAAGCATGGAGCATTTTAAAACCTTCGACTAACATTCATCTTTAAACAAACACACTAACACCATAAAATAAAAGTTAATAAATCAGAAAAGATGATATGGATCCAGTTTATAAATCGAAAACATATATAGGGATACGATTTAGCTAGAATACATATACGGATCTATTTAAAATGGAAGATTGAATCCATATTTTAGATGCAGTTTATAAATCAGAGAAGATGATAGAGGCCTCGAAGCAAGAATGCAAAAGAAGATTGAGGAATGTTGGTTGGAAGAATTGTTAGGGAAGATTGGGGAGTGATGGAAGAATGGTGAAAATAAAAAAAATACAAAAGCTTATTTATAGGAAAGAAGTTGGAGCTCCATATTCAATATGGATACCTCAAACCCTCTCTAAGGCCTTGATTCAACCCAAGTGACCTCAATTATTATATAGATAGATGTAACACCCCAACCGATAGCGAAAATATCGAGGTGTCACGTACTGACGATTGTTCAATAGCTCATGGAACCACCACTTGATCGATTAACTCAAAATAATAAAAATAGCAAAGCAAAACTAATGCTGCCTTTTAACTTGAAAAAAAAAATAGGAAGAAAAAAAAGGGCAGAAAATTAAAAGAGTAGAAATGTAAGTGGAGAAGACAGTGAGGTTATAAATGGTTGGAAGAGTGAAGGGTTTAGATAAAAAAAAATGAAGAAAGAAAAGAAGACATACGTACCTGAGAAATGAAAGTGAAGTAGGTAGAGGTTAGTTAGTTGTGTAGATTTAAAAGGGGAAAGGAACACTAGTTTTAATTTAGGATTATAAAGGAAGAAGAAGATGAAGAGAAAGGAAGGAAGGAAGAGGGAGAGTGTGTTTATTTGTTTGCAGTTCCCAAGTGTTGAGGAGGGGAGGGGAGGGGAGGGGAGGGGAGGGAAGCACTTGTTTTGTATCAAAATATTAAATGGGGACTCTTTACTTACATAGCACACGCGCTCTTTCACATACCACGAGAAAATAACAGCCACTTAATATTATCTTTTACGTCTACGAAACCCTCCACGCAACAGGAGCTCCCACAGCAACACGCGATCTTTAACATTCATCAAACCCTCAACGCAACAGGAGCTCCCGCGGCGAAGCGCGGGGTAATAGAATCCTAGTTTTAGTTGATTTGATTGTTATTTTTTTTTTAAAGGTGTTATTTTGTTGATTTGTTACGACTTATTATAACTAGTGTAACACCCCAACCGATAGCGAAAATATCGAGGTGTCACGTAGTGACGATTGTTCAATAGCTCATGGACTATAAATGTAAATTTTGATACATTAAATAGAATAGTTTATTACATTGAAAGAAATACAACAATTAAAACTAGCAATCTAATACAGTAAATCTCAATCTATGCCTAAGTTCCAAAAGCTTAAAAGTGATCTCATAAGAACCTGAAACATGTACGAAAATAATTTTGGTCAATACAAAAATGTATTGGTGAGCATACCATGTTTGAATACATATAATAGAAAAGTGTTTCGCAATTTATGTGCTTTGATATATGTAATATATAAAATGGTCAAAATCAAGCCTCACATCGTTCAATAATCGTTCACACATCGTTCAAGAAAACCATAACAATGACCAATGACTTAACTCGTTCACGTAAGTCAACCAAGGGATATAATTCGTAGTACTACTCATTGTTAGGTGCGGCCCAAAGCTTAATGACTTTGACAAATCCTTCATACAATTCACACAAAACATATCAATGAGCACATTGCTTTATAAATAATACACATAAGTTTAGTAATAATTGTACATGAGTCACCCCAAAAGAGTAAACAGTAAAAAATGGAAAGATATACTCATAGTTTGCGAAAGCGATCAAAATCCAACTTAAAAGGTCGTGAGTTAAGTAATGGGAATTTCAAGGAATTCAACCTATAATGTATATGAATACTAATAAGGAAATGTCTAAGAGTCTAAAGTATCTAGGGTCTAAGGCATTAGGGTTTGATAAGTCGATTTGGAGAATTAGAGTTTTTATGATAAGTCGAATTAATATAAAAGTTGTATGTTAAAATAATATATCAAAGTTTGTAAGGAAACATAATTATTACCAATTGAATATTTAGATCAAAATATGTTTGAATAATTAAAAGAAAATAATTTAGTTAATTACTTTAACTAATTATCGTAAATAAATACAATACTCATAAAGGTTTAAAAATATAATGATGAGTTACACAACGATCCAACAAATGATAATAAAGACTTTCAAATGTAAGAATATTTCTATTTTATAAGAAAAGTGATTATAAAATAAATGTTAAATAGCATAAATAAATATATGGGTAATTATGTCTAATTAAACATAATTAAGTCTAAAAATACAAGACATGATCCAAAAATGCTATTTTTATAGAAAATGGATGATTTCTGATGTAAATCAATGAAAATAATTTTCCCATACTTTTTATAAACATATTTATATTTAAAACTGATTTAATGAATTTAAATCATGTTTAAATGATTAAAAATAGGAAAATCAATAAAAATAAATGTTTTCTGAACCAGTAATTTTTATTTCAGTCCATGATGATGAAAAATAATTTTCCAAAAAGTTTGAGATTAAAATCATTAAAAATGGAATTTTAATCAATTAATTATTATTAAAACAAATTAATTCAATAAAAATATAAAAATAAGACATTTTCCAGAAAATAAAAGTGTGGTAGTTTTCTTTAGGGTGTCAATATGCTACACTTAAATTTTTATAATTTTTGGATAAAAATGGATTTATTATGAATATTTCAATTTCTATATACTATATATATTTTTAAAAAAAATAAGAAATGGAAAAGGACCTACCCAAAAACAAAGGAAAAAAACAGATTTGCACCCATAGGGGACTCGAACCCGAGTCTGGTGGGTGGAACTCCACAAACCCAACAACTTTCCCTACAAACCATTTTGTTATTTCAAATGAAAATCAAACATTTTATAATATTGATAATTTTCATCTTCTTCCCCAAATCCTAACCAAGAACCCTAACCCTACCCTACCCTACCCTTCAAATTCAATTACCCCAAAACTAAACAATAACAAACTGGAAATAAGGGGCTTTCAAAGGGTACAATACAACGAACAAAACAACATAAAATAATTAGACTCACAATCACAATTAAGGCCCGAAAACGAGACGTACAGGTTCGAGGCTATGAAGCCATATTCCGAGCAATGTGGCGTGTTTTGAAATGTTTGTTTGTGGGTTTTCGAATAAGTATAAGTGCAGAAACATTTTGGCGAGGTGAGTTTATATAATTGTTCGATCAAGAGAGCATTATGGACACTTCTTTAAACCCGGTCGGTTACACGTCATTAAGACACGAATAAAGTCGCTTTAGACCTGTTTTATTAATGCTTTTAAGACCCGAAACAGTTAGAAACTCATGGAGATACGTTATGGAATAAGTAAGGGCGTTAACAAGCGTTTAAATCACCTTAAAATTCCTCGTTGAAGTTTGGCCGGATCCGGCGAGTAGCCTGACCGGAAATACGTGAGCGATAGGGGGGAAGGAAATGCTTAAATGTTTTGTTGGTTGGAAATTTTGGTCCCTTAGGTATAACTAAGTTTATTTATAATTTAGTTAGTTTTTTTCTATATAAAACTTAACCACGTTAAGTTTATTTAACCAAAAATTTTTAAAACTTTATAAACTTGAAAGTTTTAAGGAATCCATTTCGAAATACGTTTCAACATACACATTTGATTAAAACCTATACACGATCCTTAATAAATATAAATGATAAAATTTTTGTTTGCTCTAAAATTAAATTTGAAAACGACGAAACTTACAGGGACTATGATGGAAATATTTGAAGGGCTATTTTTGTCAATTAAATGAAAGATGAGGGTGACGGATGTCACAGTCTCCCCTACTTTAGAAAATTTTGTCTCGAAATTTCCTCTAAATGGAGGCTACTTATGAAACAAGGGCGTGGTAAAAGTCAAGTAGGTTAACAATATATATATATATATATATATATATCAATTATGATTTGACTGAAGTTTAAAATAGTTGTCTAATATCCAAAGCAAAAGTTTCAAAATCTTTGACAGTTAACCCAAAGTTAGAAAGTTAAGAATTTAAATGAGAAAGGTTTTGGGAATGTGTAACGGATGAGGACAGAGGCACTGACGAAGCAGTCTCCCCTACTTTATAAAGGTTTCTGACTAAACGTTATTAGAGTATGCAACAAGAATCCAATTATTCTAGAGTGTAGGAGTATACAAGGTTTGTGTTTTCCGTGTGGGTGGTCAAGAGAAAGACTCTAGGAAGACGAATTAATGCTCGTGTAAGAACGTTCTTATCGACAGGTCTAGCTACTAGTCAACGATCTAATGAAGAGGTAGTAATGGGTAGGTTCTTGGTTAGACTCCTAGTCCGTTCCCGCAATATCGTTTATGCTTATATATAAGGTGTACCGCAGCTGACCCACCACACTCCTGATACTTTGGACTCGTATTGATTGTCTACCAACAGCCTAAATAGAATTACACACCACTCTCCTGTACCTGTAAACCCATGATTGCGTTCCAGGCCGTAATCGTCGATTTACCTTACACTAGGTGTTATGCTTTTCCATAACACTAACATAATTTATACTAGAAACAAATGCGTGCAACCAATATGTAATAGCTACTGAAATGAAATAATGTTCAATCATGACATGGTTAGAGGTCCTTCCCTTCCGGTTTTTCCCTTTAACGTAATGAGAATAACATGTAAGTATAAGACATGGTTAGAGGTTCTTCCCTTTCGGGTTCACCCTTAACCGGTAACTTATGTTCACATCGTTGGCTCTAAACACTCATATTGATAAACTCTGAGGTTTACACAGTTCCCCTAGGATTAAAGAAATACTCTAATCCGAGTCGTACGTGGGCACTGGCTTAGATCTCATACGAGTTATCAACTAGTATGTTCATTGGCCATGATGATGAACAAAATAATGTAAGTATAACATGGTTTTGCTCAAAACAGAAAAGAAATATGCATACCAAATATGCGTTCATGTAAGTATATAAGTATAGCATAAAATTTTGATTGAAAGGATAGTATAATGTGAATCGGGTGAATCGCACAACTTACACAAAATGAAAGTAGACGAGTTAAATTAATGCTCAAAACCAGTGTTGTAGAAATAACTACTAACAACTAGTGTGTATCGTGTAGGTAGCCATTTATGTATGAGTTTAGTCTGACTAAGAAGTGCTAACTAATGGTAGTTGGCTATGGCTTAGGCGACTAGGTGTAGCTATATTAGTATTTGTGGGTGCATAAGCGGATACAAAAAGTCATAATTTAGGGTCATACTGTGACTTCGATCCAGTAAGTTTGTAAACATGAAGATATAAAACAGGCTGAAATAATAAGTTTGGGAAACCATGTTCATTTTAACTGTATGATGACGCAACATTCCTAAAATAGGAATGTGGTCGAAGTTAAACACGGAGTTTAAAACTTAAGTCGTGGGTAAAAATGTTTTAACGCAAAATGAGTAATACCTTATAGTGAAAGTCACAAAGCATAAGTGAAATAGTGTAAGCTTTAATGCGATAATATATCGAACAAAAAGTTTTAATAATGATGATAAGGAATTCAAAAGCGAATGATCAATAAATAATGGCATATGAAACATCAAGTGATTAAATTGAGTCTTCAAATGATAAACAAATATAAATATCAATGATATAAAACATTGGAATTGTTTCCATAGGAAACTTTGACTAACTCTAGCATTTGAATTTTCCTAGTGACTTGTGGGGGTGTACTTTAGCCTATAAGTGAATGCTCATCCCAAGAGTTCCCAGGTAGGTATATGGGTCCCTCGTCTGATTGGGATTTATACGAAATACCAGGCCTAGATAGAAAACTCAGGATACATGTGCTCACCCTTCCATATTGCACGTGCCCCATCACTAGTGAATTCCAAAACTTTAGCGAGATTAAAACGAGATGCAGAAATAGATCCTTGAGATGTGGATTTCACTCCTAACTCAAAGATGTATTTCAAAATTGAAAACAATTGTGGAATGAAACCAATCACCAAGTTAAGGATATCACTCCCAACTTAGTGGTTAAGTTTCTTTTTGAAGGAAATACTCTTTAAGGTCTAGATGTCACTCCTATCTCAAAGATATATTCCAAAGATAAGGAACATATAGGGGAGTGAAACTAATCACCAAGGTATGGATACCATTCCTAACTTGGTGATATCGTTTCGTTTGTGAAATATGAGTGTCTTCTTTTCTACGCAAAATACCGAAGGAATAACGAGAAGAAATCATAGCAAAAATATCTTGAAAGAAAATATAAGAATAAGAGGAATATACACGAGAGGACTCGTGAAAGTAAACTTAGTTATAGACTAGGCTAAAAGGCATTATAATAACCTAATTCCCTATAACCATGGCTCTGATACCAATCTGTAAAACCCCAACCGATGGCGGAAACATTGAGGTGTCACGTAGTGACGATTGTTCAATAGCTCATGGACTAGAAATGTAAATTTTGATATATTAAATGGAATAGTTTATTACATTGAAAGAAATACAACAATTAAAACTAGCAATTTAATACAGTAAATCTCAATCTACGCCTAAGTTCCAAAAGCTTAAAAGTGATCTCATAAGAACCTGAAACATGTACGAAAATAATTTTGGTCAATACAAAAATGTATTGGTGACCATACCATGTTTGAATACATATAATAGAAAAGTGTTTCGCAATTTATGTGCTTTGATATATGTAATATGTAAAAGGGTCAAAATCAAGCCTCACATCGTTCAATAATCGTTCACACATCGTTCAAGAAAAACCATAACAATGACCAAGGACTTAACTCGTTCACGTAAGTCAACTAAGGGATATAATTCGTAGTACTACTCATTATTAGGTGCGGCCCAAAGCTTAATGACCTTGACAAATCCTTCATACAATTCACACAAAACATATCAATGAGCACATTGCGTTATAAATAATACACATAAGTTTAATAATAATTGTACATGAGTCACCCCAAAAGATTAAACAGTAAAAAGATGAAAGATATACTCACAGTTTGTGAAAGCGGTCAAAATCCAACTTAAGCGGTCGTGAGTTAAGTAATGGGAATTCCGAGGAATTCAACCTATAATGTATATGAATACTAATAAGGAAATGTCTAAGAGTCTAAAGTATCTAGGGTCTAAGGCATTAGGGTTTGCTAAGTCGATTTAGGGAATTAGAGTTTTTCTGATAAGTCGAATTAATATAAAAGTTGTATGTTAAAATTATATATCAAAGTTTGTAAACGTGGTTTAGGTAACATAATTATTACCAATTGAATATTTAGATCAAAATATGTTTGAATAATTAAGACAAAATAATTTAGTTAATTACTTTAACTAATTATTGTAAATAAATACAATACTCTTAAATGTTTAAATATATAATGATGAGTTACACAATGATCCAACAAATGATAATAAAGACTTTCAAACGTAAGAATATTTCTATTTTATAAGAAATGTAATTATAAAATAGATGTTAAACAGTATAAATAAATATATGGGTAATTATGTCTAATTAAACATAATTAAGTCTAAAAATACAAGGCATGATCCAAAAATACTATTTTTACAGAAAATGGATGCTTTTTGATGTAAATCAATGAAAATAATTTTCCCATAATTTTTATAAACTTATTTATATTTAAAACTGATTTAATGAATTTAAATCATGTTTAAATAATTAAAAATAGGAAAATCAATAAAAATAAATGTTTTCGAAACCAGTAATTTTTATTTCAGTCCATGATGATGAAAAATAAATTTCCAAAAAGTTTGAGATTAAAATCATTAAAAATGGATTTTTAATCAATTAATTATTATTAAAACAAATTAATTCAATAAAAAATATAAAAATAAGACATTTTCCAGAAAATAAAAGTGTGGTACTTTTCTTTAGGGTGTCAAGATGCTACACTTAAATTTTTATAATTTTTGGATCAAAAATGGATTTATTATGAATATTTCAATTTCTATATACTATATATTTTTTTTTAAAAAAAATAAGAAAATGGAAAAGGACCTACCCAAAAACAAAGGAAAAAAAAAACAGATTTGCACCCATAGGGGACTCGAACCCGAGTCTGGTGGGTGGAACTCCACAAACCCAACCACTTTCCCTACAAACCATTTTTGTTATTTCAAATGAAAAAAAAAAAACATTTTATAATATTGATAATTTTCATCTTCTTCCCCAAATCCTAACCAAGAACCCTAACCTTACCCTTCAAATTCAATTACCCTAAAACTAATCAATAACAAACTGGAAATAAGGGGCTTTCGAAGGGTACAATACAACGAACAAAACGGCATAAAATAATTAGACTCACAATCACGATTAAGGCCTGAAAACGAGATGTACAGGTTCGAGGCTATGATGCCATATTCCGAGCAATGTGGCGTGTTTTGAAACGTTTGTTTGTGGGTTTTCGAATGAGTATAAGTGCAAAAACGTTTTGGCAAGGTGAGTTTATATAATTGTTCGATCAAGAGAGCGTTATAGACACTTCTTTAAACCCGGTCGGTTACACCTCATTAAGACACAAATAAAGTCGCTAACGCTTTTAAGACCCGAAACAGTTAGAAACTCATGGAGATACGTTATGGAATAAGTAAGGGCGTTAACAAGCGTTTAAATCACCTTAAAATTCCTCGCCGGAGTTTGGCCGGATCCGGCGAGTAGCCTGACTGGAAATACGTAAGGGACAAGGGGGGGGGGGGGGAAGGAAATGTTTAAATGTTTTGGTGGTTGGCAATTTTGGTCCGTTAGGTATAACTAAGTTAGTTTATTTATAATTTAGTTAGTTTTTTTCTATATAAAACTTAACCAAGTTAAGTTTATTTAACCAAAAATTTCTAAAACTTTATAAACTTGAAAGTTTTATAGAATCCATTCCGAAATACGTTTCAACATGCACATTTGATTAAAACCTATACACGATCCATAATAAATATAAATGATAAAATTTTTGTTCGCTCTAAAATTAAATTTGAAAACGACGAAACTTACAGGGACTATGATGGAAATATTTGAAGGGCTATTTTTGTCAATTAAATGAAAGACGGGGGTGACGGATGTAACACCCCAACCGATGGCGGAAACATCGGGATGTCACGTATTGATGATTGTTCAGTAGCTCATGGTAAATAATAAATTTCAATAATTGACTTAAATACATTACATACAATTGTTCTATAAGAATTTGTACAATAAATGAGAAGTACTAAATATGCATCTTCAAGCATTAACTCTAAACTCCAAGCGAGCTATAACCTGAAACATGTTAAGTTTAAAAATATTTTAGGTCAACAACAGTTGGTGAGAATTACATAGGTTTTGATAATTGGATAAAGCTCGTACAATTCAAGTGTCATGGCAAGTCTAGTCCATATGTGAAAACATACTAGAAGTAAATCGAGTGCATAATCAACCCTTGTGACTGTTATAATGTGGTACATCCCATACGCTCATGGTTCACTCGAATATGTTATGCGATAACAAATACCCACGCTACCTTTGTAGGAGGCACGTATCCGGGTGGGATTGTCAGTCCAATAGATCTATCAATGTATACCGTCGGCTGATCAATGTTAATGATTATGCTAGAATTGTGCTTACCCTAGTCATGTTCAAGACATAATGCAACATAGAAAAACACATAGACACTTTGATGATTGAATTGCATATAGAATGTTGTAACATGTTTCACCCCAAAAACGGTGATAAATAGAAAAGGGGCTATGTAAAACTCACCTGAAATTCACTGTGTAAGTACTAGCAAGTAGCAACAAGTCTGAACTTGGATTAATTGAACTCTTGTATCCTATTACAAATAAACGATGCCTTAAATTCTAATGCAAATACGCTTGTTTCGTTTCTTGGTTGTAAAGATAGTTGATTCAACTACCTAGACTCGTATTGAAAACAATACTCGTCTTAAAGCATTTATAACTTGACGAACCGATAGGACTTGGTTTTGTTTCTCGAAAGTATATGTGTATGTATAGTCACTATAAATATATACTTTAATGTAGTATTCCGAATAGCAACTTTTAATCATTTTGAAATGGCACGTTGGATAATAATATATGTATCATTAGCACGACAAAAATAGAATTTTAAATATTGTATTTATTGTTAAAATAATCAATTTGTGAAAGCGTATTGGTTCGTAGATAATTCTATTTGTGAAAACGTAGTTTATTGTACAAATTCATAGATTTGAACGCTCGATATTTTTCTTATGCTTTGTAAAAATTTGGGCCGAGTTTCCTCTGTTTTCGTAACAAACCAGACACAAGTTTTCTACAATTTTTCCCAAAATCAATTTCCAACACAAGACGACAATGTATTTATCCGTAGTTTCCGATTCAAACAAGACTTTATACGTTTCAATAACATTCATATAATTTACTTATGCATACATATACACGTATAGTCCAACAAATTAGTCTTTATTATCCAAATTCCAATTCTTTCCATTTATACTTCCGTTTGATACTTTATCGGTTCGTTCAAGAGTTAATACCATATTATGATCTACGTCTATGTTACTTTTCTAAATATAGACGCAACATTAACAAAAAAATTATACCGAAGTCTTTCGTGCGTGACCGATGCATTGACCGAAACAAATCTGACCTGTCGGCTGCGCGCTTGACCAGGTTAAGCTTGTTGACCGAGTTTAACTGTTGACCAAGTTTGACCGTACAGTTTACTGGGTTTGACCCGAACCCAACACTCCAAATGAACCCAAGCCAAACTTGACCCGAATCGAGCCCGACGCGAACCAGGATCCGAACCCAGAAGTGAAACTTTAGGCTACCACCACAAGAACCACAACCTAAACCAAGCTCACCCGTCACCACCTTTGAACCAGACCAGACCTTAACCGAGACCCAAGACTCGAACCAAGGCCCGAACCACAGCAGCGAGGTCGAAACCAACCCGAAAACTGGTCAAAAATAACTCTATTCGACCTTGAACAGTAACCCGTATCAAGTCCCTGGACCCGAAACCCGAACAAAAACAGATCTGGAACATAATCATCGACATCATTGTCGGGAATCATCACCAAACCAACCAACACCACCGTAACCTGATCACCTCAAGCCATCGGAGACCACAACTGATCCATCGGACTCAACCACCATACGACCCAACCCGAACTCGAGGACCATCACAAACCCATCACTATAGGTCAACGATTGCCACGCTAACTCGACCCGACAACCGCGTCCTCCGACTGTTATCAGCTTCACGCCTAAGACCTTCACGCCGCCACCACCGGGGATGGTGGTGGCCGGCCGGTGCTGCAAACAAAGGGAGAGGGAGAGAGTGAAGAGATGAAAGAGAGTGAAGAGATTAAAGGGGTTTGTGGCTCGGTGGTTGATGAAGGGGATGGGGTGGTTGTTGTTGGTGGCTGCAGGGTTAGAGAGGGAGGAGAGGAAGTGGGCGGTGGCTGGTGGTTGTGGACTGATTGGTGGTGCGCAGCGGTGGTCTGGAGTGGGGAGGGGCTGCGACAGTCTTGTGGGGAAGATGAGGGAGAGTGTGCGAGAGAGAGAGGGCAGGGATGTTATGGTTTTATGTTGTTTATCAAGGTAAATGGATGAGTGATTAGTGGATTAATGAGCTTGAAGCAAGGCAGAATGTGTGGGTCATGATCTGTCATATTCAATTGTTACCATAAGTGAGTTTAGAAGTCAAATAATTTGACTCTTGGTCAAGTCGAAGGGATTGGAAACAAGGAAAGGAATTGGTTGAAATGATATGGATTGGGTTTGGAAAAAGACAATATTCTACAAAAATACTCAGATTATTTTTGTTATTATTATTATTATTATTACTAAATATATATATATATATATATATATATATATATAAATATTTACACATAACTTGTGAGTTAAATAAAGACATGCCTATTTGTAAAAATTAATGATAAAAGTGGTAAATATGTAAAGAAAAAAAATATTAAGGGTTTTTAATTATTAAAATTTGGGGAAAATTTCGCGATGTTACAACGGATGTCACAACTAGGTTGTCGGCGGGAGCGTGGTTGTATCCACTCTCTCACCAGCCACCAACACAACACGGCAAGACGGCAACACCCCAACATCACCATGAAAAAGCCATCAACCATCGTCGCAACTGTCGCAAACAACAACAACACTTTACCTGCCCTTTCTTAGTCAAACATTGCTACCATCGTAAAAAACCACAGGTCCACAACGCTCTCTGTCTACCCTTTCTCCGGCAACCACCATCGCTTAACCGTCTGAGATTACTACATCTAGTGGTTGGAAAACGTCTTTGCCAAATCTACTGAGTGAACTCCGAGCAACCACTCGCAACGCTAGCCCGTCACTAGAAGTAGCCACCACCACAAAATAACCGCCTACGCGCCTCTCTTTCTCTCTCTTTATCTCCAGCAGTTGTCGGCCTCTTTGGTCGTTGCAGGAAGTCTCTTGGTTAATCCGGCGACGTAAGGTTGAAGACGACATGCGTTCGAAGGTTGACCTATGCCCTGGCGGTGGTTACACTTAGGTTTTAAAAACTTTGTGGTCATAGTATAAAAAAGTAAACATCACTATTGCCTAAGATGTTTGTATTTAGTATATAAAGTATCCCCGACAGTTGTCGGTCTCTATGGTCGTTGCAGGAAGTCTCATGGTTAATTCCGGCGACGTAAGGTTGAAGACGACGGGCGTTCAAAGGTTGACCTATGCCCTGACGGTGATTACACTTAGGTTTTAAAAACTTTGTGGTCAAAGTATAAAAAAGTAAACATCACTATTGTCTATGATGTTTGTATTTAGTATATAGACTAATTATTTGACTAGCTCTGACTAGTCTGGTTTTCATCTTTCACTATGTAAAAAGTATTGATTTTGATAGGGCTGTAAACGAACTGAACTTTTAATGATTAGTTTGTGAGCTATTTGGTGGGAAATTCGTTTATATTCGTTTGTTTAGAAAATGAACGAACTTGAACAAGAAAATTTACTTCAACTAGTTAAATGAACGGACATGAACTTAGGTCTCATTCGTTCAATTGTATTACAAACTGTCACACCCTCAAAATCCACTTGCGGAGTTTTACCGCGAGGCGCGTGACAAACCAGGATCCAAACCAACGATCACAATAAACAAGTCTAAATGAATATAAATGCAATTTCAAAACATAGTTTAAAAATCCCGTTCACAGCGGAAGCTTATTCAAAAACAGTATCTCAACAATGAAATAATAGTTCAACGTTCAAAAGACCATGCAACCCTAGTTAGACGCCGTGCAGACGCGTGCGCCCTAGTCCAGTCGTGCTACCTTAGCGACCTGAGAAAACATGTAAAAGTTTACGTCAGCACAAAAATGCTGGTGAGTTTACAGGTTTTGTATCCAAGTACCAAGTCCACCTGTCCATACTATAACAAATTGAAAACCAGTATACGCTAGCTAGGCGTACGTATTTGTTACTACCACGATTGGAAAACCATTACTAACTCGAATACCAGATGTTGTGCCCGAAAAGTACCAATTGTTCCTGTTGTTCCTGTTTGAGACAATATGCACTCGCCCGGCCCTCCAAGCCGACGAGCGGGGTTGGTCACTCCCAATAGCGTTATTCACATTTCCCCGTTGTGCAAACCCGCACATTCATGGTTCCCCCCGGGACTTCCAAAGATCGTGTAGTACACAATAGAAACCCATAGTATGACAGTAGTTACCAAATAATCGTTTTAACACATGTTTTCTCCCCCGAAAGTATGAAACCAGTTTAAAAGAGGGGCCGTAAACTCACCTTAAGTTGCGTTACTCCTTAACCCGAGTAAACTCAGCTGCTATGCTAGTCCCGTAAAGCGGCGACCTAACATATGACAGTTACAAGTACTTAGACTAATAACCCGTAGGTTAATTAGTCCCTAGATGTCCAGACCATAACCAAGTTCGTTTAAAAACACCGTGACTGTTTAACTGACCCGAAGTACAAGACTCGACATCCCATTGGTGACCCGAGACTCCCCGTGTTATGTTTACGCTCCAAAACATACAATAACGCATTCACACTTAACATACGTTAACGCACAACAAGTTATAGCACATAGTTCACGTATCACCGAATTACATCCAAATATATGTTACCAAGTTATTAGACATGTTACGGGGTTCCTAGCATGTTACTACATGTTAAATCGGGTCTCGAAATGCTAATTTACACTTACAGCAGCAGTACACGCGATTAGGAAAAGTCAACTAGCATTTAGGTTGGTCAACTAGCAATTAGGAACCCTACTCGCCTCTATTATAGGCGATTAGGAGCTAATCACCTGAACTTACTAGCAATTAGGGCTAATCACATGAACTTACTAGCAATTAGGGCTAATCACATGAACTTACTAGCAATTAGGGCTAATCACATGAACTTACTAGCAATTAGGGCTAATCACCCCTACTGTCACACGAGTAGGCCTCTACTCGCCTGTAACCTTGCTGTTCCGGTTTTTCGCGCGTTTAACGCTCCAAATCAGATCCAGAACGTGTGTAACCACCCAATATCATCCCAAACACTATCCTAAACATGTTTAACCCAAAATCCTTCGTTTAACCTCGTATAATCAGTCCTGCAAGCAACCAAGTAATCCAAACACCATTCACATAGCATGCAACATCATACTAACACGCGTAATCATAACCCTAATATCCAATTACTGAGATTTCTATCATCATACTATCAATATAAATTCTGATCTAACATAATAACATATCAATCCATCATCATGAATCATAAAAATCCTAGCTTTCTAATCATACACACCCATAACGCATGTATATTAGTTATAATCCGATTAACACCCTTATTAACGATTTTCAGAAAGCTTTTTCGTTTAAGAACAGGTCTGGACCATTAGGGATTGATTAAAAACGTTTATGAAGATTTATGGATGAAAACCAAACCTTAGGATTATGAAAGAATGATGATTCAAGCTTGAAACCTTGTGTTTTGATCAAAAATCGCCTTCCAGAGGTTGTTTATGTGTTGGGGCAGGTTATGGGACGACTAGGGTTTGTATAATGAAGTTTATGAGGTCAAGTATGGTATTTATAGTCGTTTTTAGTCGTCCAGCACGTAACTAGCGAGTATGCAGCCCTTACACGCGATTAGGGCTGCTAATCGCATGAAGGTTCACACAATTAGGCCTAATTGTCACACCATGACAACGGCGGAAACACGTGGCGTGGACGCGAAAGAGAAATGCTTCATAGCCAAGATTAAAGAAACACATAATTTAGATAATAAACATTCATTAGACGACAGAAAGTATTTTGTTTAGATACACGTCCCAAAATGTAGTTTTTAACAAAATAAGGATTTTCAACTATTTCCCAATCCCATAGGAAATATTAGTAAATCCCTAACAAAAGTCCGTCTCGTCTTTATTTCGTCCGCCCTAGCCATTGCACGCCTTCACATTCTTAGTTACCTGAAAGATATGTTAGGAAAAACATCAATATATAAATATATTGGTGAGTTTCACGGGTTTTGACACACAAATAAATTAACATTCATTTGTAAATAAGTGCGCATAACGAAATAAGAAATGTGCTACATATGCTATTAGGGTTGCAAGTCCTAATACCGATGGAATCCCCATAGGCCCGTAACCAAAACCAGACTATTTTACTTTGCCCCGCATGTTGTTTACATGGTAACAACTAATTTTAGAATATCGTCGCACCCCGTGGTCCTTCCGTGTTGATCGCTAATCAACCAGGGTGGGTCTCGTCAAGAACCAATAGTACTATTCCCATATTCTACGGCTACATCCCTTTGTATAAATGGTTACAGTTAACTGCGGAGACTTCACGTCCCATGTGACTTTACCGTTACCCATGTGCCCATCTTATGTACCATTTCATACTTTTACATGTTATCGCACATTTAATTCTTTCTTACATATCTTTCCCCCAAGTTTAAAAACAGTAAAACATAAAAGGGGCCGTGAAAACTCACCTCAAGCGTGTCACGAAATCAGAAAATAGTCTTTGCCAAGTCCAATGCGAGACCACCTACATGTGTCCTAACTTAATAAGGCACCGGTCTCAAAGTGCGTGTCTTACTGGCAAGTTGTCTTTCCCCAACTCCCGACACCACGTTTATACTTACGGTTTAATTAGGAATATACCCTAGTCTTAGGTCCGTTGGTGATGATTTATCCCGTTACAAGTTTCACTTAACTTATATTATGACCGTTGCTATTAATTACCAAGTTAGTTGGTTTCGTCATCGCGAACCCCGATCATTGCCCGTTTTCCTTACACGTCATCATGATCTTTAAACATATTTATCAATATGTATTTACTAACTTGTATTAATATTTCGTTATATCTTCCGACTCGACTCACTTTTATTATATATTTATTTCCCCATAAAAATAAATATACAAAGATCTTGTCGAACGAGATTTATTTTATGTTAAGTATTTATTTTTCATATAAGTATACATATACTTATAATAACATACTTAACTTATTTTATTTCTTACAAATTCTCCCATCTCACTTCCAACACTTAGGAAAGTGTTTATGTATATTTTCACCCTTTATTATCCTTACATATATTTTGTTCACAAAATATATACATATTCTCTTACTTAGAATAGTTAAATCGTAATCGCCGCAATAACGTATACTCGTATCTTGTAGGAAGTTATACTCGTATACTTATCCGTCCGATTTACGCTTATGTCCGATTTATACCTTGTTCGTTTTACACTTTGTTCATTTTACACTTTGTTCATTTTACACTTTGTTCATTTTACACTTTGTCCGATAGCTCGTCGTATTGACATATGTCCGCTTTCCCGATTTCTTAACTTATATATATATATATCTTTTGTAGGAAATCATACTACTTGCCGGTTTACGCATTTTCCTACTTTCGAATATATATATTAACTTGGATGTTTTATTCCTAAAAATTCTTACAACACTTTTACATCCCCATAAATGTAAAAATGCTTATTTTTATATAAAACATCACAAGTTGTTTACATTACCATTTTTCTTACAAAAATATTAGTGTTTATATTTTCCAACACTTATGGTAAATTTATATTTTTATAAAATACTTTTTATAAAAATATCATTCTTACAAAATAAATATTTGTGTAAGTTTCCTTACTTTTACAAAAGCAGCCCTTTTAAAACATAACTTTTCATTCTCAACCTTTTACTTTCTAAAGTTACATTTTTCAACATAAAGTTTTCAAAATCACATTTTACACCCATGGACTTTCCAAATTTACTTTTCAAACCTCTAACTTTACAAAAGTTATATATTATTCCCAAGACTTATAAAAATGACAATTTCTACTAAAACTAGTAAACTTTAACATGTCAAAATTTACGATAAGTGTTCTTTTCACCATCCAACACTTTTATTAGTCTCATATGGTCATTTTAAGCCTACTAACATGTTTGATTTAAGTCTTGGAGTCCATTTGTTCATACTTGTATTTTTAAAGTTTACAACTTTATTTTTGTGATTTTAGCTTCATTACATTTTGTTACAAATATTTCATGTTTAAATGGTTCCATTAGTCATAGTATAATGATCAAAACCATTTTTAGGTGTATTAGGTGTTACTTTATGTTTTTCATCCAAAACAACTTCTAAAAAAAATATACTAGAACATACAATATTTTTGTAACAAAATAACATCACCAACCATCCTAAAACTCATGTTTATGACCATCTTTGTAAACGTTTCATTTTATTTTTATAAACACACAAAACCTTGTTTAAAGTTTTTGGTTAAAAGTACCCCAAAAACAACTTGCAAGTTAAGCATATAAATAAATAAAACTTAAACAAGATGAGTTTTAAGAAACTTACTACTAGCACAAGGCTAGGGAAGTCACAAAAACACTAGATTATGAAGGGGTTATGTGTGTCTTCCAAGGGTTATGCTCCAAGCACTTATACACACTTGATTTAGGGTTGGATTGAAGTGATTTTTGTGTGTTATTAACTTGAAAATGGAAGTGGGGATAGGATATAAAAGTCACGGCAGCATCAAATCAGATTTGGAAAGTGTTTTGGAGTTTATTTTGTGATGAGAATGATAAGAATTCATGGCTTATAAGGTGCATTTTATGATTAAAAAATTAAAATATCTCAAGCATGCCTTAACATACTCATAATGTGCCTTACTTTAGCCAACATTAGGGTGGCTATGGAGGCTCTCATGGCTGGCCAAAAAGGCCTTGTGGGTCCCACATTATGTTTTAAAAATATCTTGCAATTATTTAGTTAGTTTCGAATCGGTTCGGTTAGGGTTTTTCGGGTTTTTGCGCGTTCATA
This sequence comes from Ambrosia trifida, assembly GCA_028751855.1. Lineage (NCBI taxonomy): Eukaryota > Viridiplantae > Streptophyta > Magnoliopsida > Asterales > Asteraceae > Ambrosia > Ambrosia trifida. The sequence goes on along the minus strand of CM054124.1, from coordinate 99,080,864 downwards.
TTACGAGCTGATATACGTTAAATTACACATATAAAAGTCCCCGTTTAACTCCCTTTTTCATACGTTTTTGACCTCATACATAGGAATTGGTACTTATTTGGGTATCTTTACGATTTCAGGTCTTAAACGATGTCCCGGAAACACAAGGAAGGAAAAGACGAAGAGTTCGGCGCGGAAAACGGGCCATCAGGCCCTTCGAGCGGCCGCTCCAGGCCTTCGCGCGGCCGCGCGCCCCTCCCAGATATTTCTGGGGACCTTCCAGAAGGCCTACGTCACGTCTGCAGCAATTGGTCCACTTGATGATAAAGCGAGCGGCCGCTCCAAGGCTTCGCGCGGCCGCTCGAAACATCTGCTCTGCTATAAAATCCCCATTTCAGCTCACTGATCAACATTGGGTCTTGAGGGAAACTTTTCTGGGCGATTTTTGGACGATCCTAGCTGCTGGAAAGCCGTTTAACAAGCTCGGAAGTCCATCCGTTCCATCCTTCATCATCCGATCCATCTATTTAGCATTCTTATGGTTTGATCCTTGAAGCTTTTTATGATTCAAATCTGATTTTTGTATGCTATTTTGATGTTATTATAGTTATTCGTACGCCTACGGGCAAGAACAATAGTATTTAGTACGTTAAACAATCGTTTAGTATGTAATCATGTTTTGTATAAATTTGGCGTTTTTTCACGTATTAGATCTTGATGATCATAGCGCAACCTTGTTTCGTTGTTGATGAATTTGTAGCTGTATTTAAATGACTTTAGCGATTGTCGAATGTGTTAGGCGGATACATGTTGAAAAACCGTCCGTTTAATCGTCCGGTAGTAGACTAGTTAACTTGTTAAATAGTTTATGCCATGAAACTGTAACCGGGTATTGGTTTGGTTAAAGTCAGTCGAATAACGGTTAAAAATGCTTACCGGCACGTAAAAGGGTTTAAAAAGCCTAATGGTGCCGTTACTAGTCTTTGACACGGTTAATGATCTTTGGTAGTTATTTTGGTAAAAATAGCGATCTTAGTAGATCTGGGGTCAAAGTTGGTAAAATGGAATAGGTTGTGAAATGCTCTACTTTATGCTAGTTTAGGTGGCTGTGTTGTGTATTCGGTATCGCTTCCCTAAATTAGTGAGGTTAGAATACTCTTAACGGATGACTAACTTATCTTTAGAAGATCTGCGTGAGATCATATCAGCTGCTCGCTAATGAACGACTTGAAGCGGTTAACGTGTGTATTCGTGTTAGCTTTCTGTATAGTTGTCATGTTAGGATGCCCGAAAGGGACACTAACTGTCGGAAAATGGGAATGCTGATCACGCGCCTATATTACTTATTATATTTAGATAACATGCTAGGATTGGCAAAAATATAGTTTATATAGTTATATTTTCTATTTGGAGTCGTAGTTAAGTTATTTACATGTTTTAGAATTAATTTAGTTTTAAACAAAACTCAAACTTATCTTTTCCTACTGGTAAATCGGGGACAGAGTTTTAGTACAATTGCTCCGCGCGCGTCCATGGATCGATACTTGGTTCTTATCTGTACTTACTACATATATGACAGGGTACACTTGCCCTAGTGTGTGTGTTTTAATATGAAGGTCGAAACCATTTTTATAAATATTAAAGCAAAAACGTGTGTTAAAATCCATTGTAAAATATGTATAGTTACGCATACGTCAAGTTTTTGGCGCCGCTGCCGGGGACGCGACGAGGTTTAGGAACGAACCGAGTCAACTTTTTACCAGTGTACATGCTTGTGAATAATTGTTTATACTTCTTTTATTCGTTATTTCATTAATTTATTTGCATATATGATTATTTAAATTTTTATTAGATTTATCTGTCTGTTGATATATTGGATTAATTTTAGATTGGTTTATAGGTTGCATATAGATTCGTTCATTTATCTGCTTATAGGATTGTTTGATTTGATTTTTCGTTCATTAGGATGTTGATAGATTTAATTTGTTGAATATTGGATTAATTGGTTTGTCTATGAATTTGATTTGTTCGTTATTTGATTAATTAGATTTATTTGTTCGTATTTGGACTAATTATTAATTTCATTCTTTGTATAGTTTTAGGCTTAGTCTGCTTATTTCTGTTCATTTTATTAATTCTATTTGTTTACATTTGACTTACTTGTATATATTTGCGCTCAGTTATTTTCGCATGAATTTATTGATTCTTTATTTCATTTATTTATTTTTCTGTCTTTTATCGCCTTTTTGGGTCTGTCATATATTCGCCTGTTGCAACTATATCATTCTTACATGCAGGTTGATGTCCACAAACCCAGGGTCTTCTGGTGATCTTTCTGACGAGGAGCTAAGGCGCCTGAGGAGAAGCGAGCGGATTAGACTTCATAAATTGCGTCTTGTTTCTGATATTCTTATTGTTGCTCCTATTGTTGAGGTCCCAATTGAGGAGGCGAGGCACGATCTGGCCGACGACAACGGGTCGGACGCCCACAGCGACATTATCATGGCGGATGACGACATTCCGCTGAATGATAGTGGTCGTCCAGGAGGAGATGGACTCGCGCCGAGTATTGTCCGTCCGGCTATTTTGGCGGACCATTTCGAGATCAAATCTAGTATCGTGAATATGATACAAAACTCGGTGCAATTCGGTGGACTGGAGCACGAGGATCCAGGCCGACATATTGCTGCATTCTTAGAGGTTTTAGCCACCTTTAAGATGACGGGCATCTCCGATGATGCTATCCGTCTCCGACTCTTCCCATTCTCACTGCGTGACAAAGCCCGGACTTGGCTTCTGTCACAACCCGCAGGGTCGATCACGACTTGGGCAGAGTTGTCACAACAATTCATGCAGCAGTATTTTCCTCCTGAAAAGACACAAAAACTGAGGAATCGCATCATGACATTTCGTCAAGATGACGATGAATCATTATACACAGCCTGGGAAAGGTTTAAAGACCTACTCTTGAGTTGCCCGCACCATGAGCTTTCGAAAAGGCATTTGGTGCAAACTTTTTATCAGGGACTCGGGTATGCGTCTCAGGAACGCCTTGATGTATACGCAGGGGGAGACATCGGAACAAAGTCTCCTAGGGAAGCGTGGAGCATTATTGAGAAGGCGACCCTAAAATCTAAATCCCGGCAGAATGATAGATCTAGGTCTTCATCTGCCAAGGCTGGTATGCATGCCGTGGATAACTATACGGCGATTTCGGCATAGATAGCGGCTCTGGCTACGAGATTCGATAACTCTCAGCAACACGTAGCGCAGTCCGATTGTTTGTGTGTGGAGTGCGGTGTATCTCACGAGCCTGGCTCGTGTGCTCAGGGGGTGATGTATACAGGCCACGAGGAAGTGGACTACATGGGTAATCAAACGAGACCCCAGAATAACCCCTACAGCAACACTTATAATCCGGGTTGGAGAAATCACCCGAACTTCGGGTGGAGATCTGGTACTTCCAATCAGAACCCTCTCGGATTCCAGCAGAGAGCCGCCGCGCCACAACAGTCCTACCAGTCCCAACAACCTTACCAGTCCAACCAACAGTCCTACCAGTCCAACCAACAGCCATACCAGGGTCGTGGTCAATCGTCCCAGCAGAGACCGAACCAATACCAGAACCAGGGCGCCGGGAGCAGCTCCCAGCAGCACGCCCCTCATGGTATGTCTAAGCTGGAGGAGATGATGTCTCAGCTCCTTACCAACACCTCTAATTCCAATCAGATCGCTGAGCAGCGCTACCAGCAGCATGAGGAGCGCTTCACAAATTATGAGGGAGAAATGAGGGGCCAAAAGGCGTCGATGCAGGCCATAGAGAACCAGGTTGGCCAGATGGCAAAGATGATGTCTGAGAGACAGCAGGGTGGTCTCCCAGGCAACACTGAGCCGAACCCAAGAGGGCATGTTAATGCCATTATGACGAGGAGTGGTAAAACCACGGGACCAGACACATCGGGCTCACCACCGATCACTGAGACGGTCCAGACTGAGTCTTCGGACGAGGTGCACGCTAGGCGAGTCCCAGCAAGTACAGCACAGCTACCGAAGCCAGTCACAGACTACACTCCTCCTGTTCCATATCCTGGTAGACTTAGGAAGCAGAAAGACGAGGCGCAATACGGGAAATTTCTCGAGCTGTTCAAGCAGCTACATATAAACATCCCCTTTGTTGAAGCCTTAGCACAGATGCCTAAGTATGCCAAATTCTTGAAGGACATCCTCACAAATAAACAAAAACTTGAGGACCTGTCCTGCGTTCTGTTGAATGAAAACTGCTCTGCAATTCTGCAGAATCGACTGCCCATGAAAATGGGCGATCCTGGTAGCTTTACCATCCCTTGTCTGATAGGTGATATGACTGTCAGCAATGCACTCGCAGACTTGGGGGCCAGCATAAACCTTATGCCTTATAAGGTTTTCGAGAAGTTGGATCTGGGTGAACCTTCACCCACCAGGATGAGTATTCGCCTCGCTGATCGTTCGATCAAGTATCCACGGGGGTTTGTAGAAAATATGCTTGTCAAGATTGACAAATTCGTTTTCCCTGTGGACTTTGTCATCCTAGATATGGATGAGGACTCTAAAGTCCCTTTGATTCTCGGACGTCCTTTCCTTAACACGGCAAGGACGATTGTTGACGTGGCTGCGGGCCAGATCACACTCCGAGTCAATGATGAGCACGTGACTTTTGACATTCAGAGGTCGATGCGCCATCCTGAGAGCCAAGACGATACACTATACTATCTTGACATAGTAGACCAGTGTGTCAGCTCTCGTATCAGAGGTGCTTGGGAGAGAGATGTTTCGGACACACATCTGTTGTGTGGGAGCCTAGATGGCATTATGCAGGAGGGCCATATAGATGAGCAGCCGGTCTATCAGATCGGTGATGATGGTTCCCAAAGTCCGGAGCGTTTTGTGGAAATTGAGCGAGAGGAAGAGGAGAAGGCGAAGCCGTCTGTTGAGGATCCACCGTCTTTTGAGCTGAAGGAGCTCCCGCCGCATCTCGAGTATGCATTTCTGGATGAGGAGGGACGTCTACCGGTGATCATATCGTCTTTATTGACTGTGGAAGAAAAGAGCGAGTTGTTGAGGGTTTTAAAACTTCATAAACGGGCAATTGCCTGGAAGATCGTAGACATCAAGGGGATTAATCCCTCTTTCTGTACTCATAAAATCTTGATGGAGGATGTCTACAAGCCTTGTGCGCAGCACCAGAGGCGTCTGAACCCGAACATGCAAGATGTTGTTAAATCCGAGGTGATTAAACTGCTTGATGCTGGATTGATATATCCCATCTCGGATTCTGTTTGGGTTAGTCCTGTGCACGTTGTGCCCAAAAAGGGTGGCATGACGGTGGTCACAAATGATAGGAATGAACTGATTCCTACGAGGACCGTCACGGGGTGGAGAGTTTGCATTGACTATCGCAAGCTCAATGACGCCACCCGCAAGGATCACTTCCCGCTTCCATTCATCGATCAGATGTTGGAACGACTGTCGGGGAAGTTGTACTACTGTTTCCTTGATGGTTTCTCGGGATACTTTCAGATCCCTATCGATCCTGTGGACCAGGATAAGACGACCTTTACATGCCCTTTTGGCACATTCGCCTACAGGCGTATGCCATTTGGGCTGTGCAATGCGCCGACGACCTTCCAGCGTTGCATGGTTGCCATTTTCCATGACATGATCGAGGACTCCATGGAGGTGTTCATGGATGATTTTTCTGTTTTTGGGAGTTCGTTCGATCATTGTCTGGGGAACCTGGAGCGGATGCTTCAGAGGTGTGAGGAGACCAGTCTTGTGCTGAATTGGGAGAAATGCCACTTCATGGTGAAGGAAGGAATAGTCCTCGGGCACAAGGTCTCCCAAAGTGGGTTGGAGGTTGATCCTGCTAAAGTAGATATCATTTCTAGGCTCCCTCCACCCTCCTCTGTCAGAGCGATCCGCAGCTTTTTGGGTCATGCGGGATTTTACAGGCGATTCATCAAAGATTTTTCAAAAATCGCCCGTCCGATGACCCGATTGTTGGAGAAGGATGCACCGTTTGTGTTTGGTGCAGAGTGTGTGAAGGCATTTGGCCTTCTTAAGCGTTTGCTTGTTGAGGCCCCTATATTGGTAGCACCCGACTGGGAGCTGCCATTCGAGATTATGTGCGACGCGAGTGACTTCGCGATAGGGGCGGTCTTGGGACAGCGGAAGGACAAGCACTTCCACCCGATCTACTACGCTAGCAAGACTCTACATGATGCTCAAGAGCATTACACCACGACTGAAAAAGAGCTTCTTGCTGTAGTATTTGCGTTCGACAAGTTTAGATCATATTTGGTGCTGTCGAAGACCATCGTCTATACGGACCATGCAGCGATCCGATACCTATTCAGCAAACAGGACGCGAAACCGCGCCTGATTAGGTGGATCTTGCTACTGCAAGAGTTCGATATAGAGATTCAGGACAAGAAGGGTGCCCTGAATGTCGCTGCTGATCATCTGTCCAGGCTCGAGCATGATGATGCCGAGAACTCGGCGTGGGATACCATTAATGACAATTTTCCCCACGAGTTCTTGATGAGCGTTGAGTCTGTGGAAGATGTATCTCCATGGTTCGCGGATTTTGCGAACTACCTCGCGTGCGGGATCCTCATCAAAGGATTGTCGCACCAGCAAAAGAGGAAGTTCTTCGCGGACCTTAAGCATTACTTCTGGGATGACCCATTTTTGTTCCGGGTCGGGGCGGATCAGTTGATTCGCCGTTGTGTGTTTGGGGTGGAGGCGGCGCAGATCTTGCGCGATTGTCACGAGGGGCCTACCGGAGGTCACCATGGAGCGAATTACACTGCTAAGAAAGTGTTAGACTCCGGGTTTTACTGGCCCACACTCTTTCGTGACGCCCAGATACTGGTTGGTGCTTGTGATTCGTGCCAGAGGGCGACGAACATATCGGCACGCGACCAAATGCCGCAAAACCCGATTCAAGTCTGTGAGGTCTTTGACATTTGGGGCATAGACTTCATGGGACCATTCCCCTCCTCACGGGGCAATAGATATATACTCGTGGCTATTGATTACGTATCAAAGTGGGCCGAGGCGCAAGCCTTGCCCACAAATGATGCCCGAGTTGTTGTGAGGTTTGTTAGGAGCTTGTTCTCACGGTTTGGTGCCCCAAAGGCATTGATTAGTGACCGTGGCACGCATTTCTGCAATGCGCAGCTTGATCGCGCGTTAGCACGTTATGGTGTCCACCACAGGTTATCCACCCCGTATCATCCACAGACAAGTGGACAGGTGGAGGTCACTAACCGTGGATTGAAGCGAATCCTAGAGCGGTCGGTTAATCAAAACCGCAAGGATTGGGCGGACAAGCTTGATGACGCGCTGTGGGCCTTTAGGACGGCTTATAAGACGCCTATTGGGACGACTCCCTTTAGGCTTGTCTATGGCAAAGCGTGTCATCTCCCAGTCGAGCTGGAGCATAGGGCATTCTGGGCTCTTAAAACGGCAAATTTGGATCTTAAGACCGGCGGTGAGACCCGTTTCTTACAGATTCACGAGCTGGAGGAGCTTAGGCAACAAGCCTATGAGAGTTCGATATTGTACAAAGAGCGCACAAAGAGATTGCACGACAGTCGCCTGAAACACCGAGAAGATTTTCAGGTAGGCGACTTGGTCCTGCTTTACAACTCGCGCCTGCGTCTCTTTCCAGGAAAGTTGAAATCCCGATGGACAGGACCGTACACTGTTAAGGAAGTATATCCTTACGGAACTGTTTCAATTGAAAATTCGGAGGGTTTGACTTTCAAAGTCAACGGTCATCGCCTCAAAGTTTACATTGATGGACCGGTTGACAAATCCGTGGAGATGATCGATCTCTACGACCCGCGCGCCTAATAAGTGCGGGGAAGTGAGTCTAGCTAGCGACTCGTTAATAAATATAGCACGGCGTGTATGGGCGCGCCAAATTGTATATATGTTCATAGTGTAGTTTAATTTGTAGTTAAGTTGTTTAATATTAACTTGTTGTTGTAGTTTGTTTTTAGTCTTTGCAGGTTTGATTCGCGCCTTGTGATTATGTGGATAGTCGCTTTAAACCCATGGTATTATGATAGAGAGCGTCTAAAAACAGGTATGTTGGTTGTTCGGGTCAAAACGGATAAGCGCAGGCATGTTTGGGTGAAAAGTGCAGAAAAAAAAGCACATCAGCAGCTTCGAGCGGCCGCTCGGATATTCCGAGCGGCCCGCTCCAAACACCCAGCTGTTAAAAAAAAAAAAAAAAAAAAAAAATTAATCTGAGCGGCCGCGCGAAGGGGCCGAGCGGCCGCGCGAAACCAACTGAACGAAATTCTGCAAAGGGCAAAAGGGGTATTTCACCTAAAAACTGAAAAATTATAACCCTATATCATCCTAAGCGGCCGCTCATACTCATTTTGACCCAATTCTTCAACTTTTTGCTCTCAACAAACACCCACATACAAACCCTTCAATCCCACTTCAAATCTTCAAGGAAAAGGTATGAATCACTACTTTTCTTGCATTTTCTCTTGTTTTAGTGTAGATTAGTTTAACTTTCTGCAATGTTTTCATGATTTTAGGGTTCTTCCATAATGTTTAACAAACCCTAATGTTCTTGAATGGATTGTTTGCTTGGATAATGTAGATTAGTGGTTGATTATTGTTCAAATCTTTGAGTTTTTGGGTTTTCTTCATAAGGTTTAAATAAATTCCGAATTTATTTAAGGATTTGAATGATTTTGTAACCTCTTGTTTGGTATAGTTTAGTATGTTTGTAAATTAATTTCATTATAGGATTGTATGCTAGTATATATGTTAATGTAGTTAGGATTATTGTTGAATTTTGGGGACCTTTCATAATTGTTCAATCAATCCCCAAATTCATCATGTTTAGGTTATATAATTGTATTGTTTTCTTAATTTTTGGGGATTCTTCATAACGTTTAACAAATCCCCAAATTTTAAGGATTCTAGTTATTAGATTGTAGTTTAAAGTTGGGATATTCATGAGTTTTGGGGCGTTCTTCATAACTAAACAAACGCGCCCCAAATTCGATGGTTATGCCATAAATGTTTGGGCTTTAAACACCTTGCGCTAAATGACTCAAAGTCAAGGTGATTTGCAAAGTGAAGGCGCGTAGGTGTTAAAATCCCAACATCACTTTACAACTTCATAATTGCGCAAGTTCGGACATTCAAGCGCCAAAGTTAATAATTTTTCAAAAATCAAGTGCTTGAATGGCCGCTTGTGGAGTGCATTTGGCTAAAACACTGGAAACCGGGCAAACGCCAATGCACAGGATCGAAAAACAGGGCTGCAGAGCGAAAATTGGCGCGCAGACCCCTTCGAGCGGCCGCTCCAAGAGGCCGCGCGGCCGCTCGAACCTTCTGATGTTATTTTTAACTTTTTTGTTTCGCGTGTTTTGGGTCCGGGTCTTATTCCTTCGATTATAACTGACATATTTTAGCATTTTAATGCAGATGGTGCACCGTTTCCTTCAGTTTAATCCCGCGGACCCGCGAGAGCGCGGGTGCATAGAGACCTTTACAGAACTGTGGGGGCGCAGGCGTTCTATCGCCCCGCCTAGAAGGATTTGCTTTGATACATTAGCTGAGCTCAACCAAGAAGAAAGATTCCGGGAAATGATGGATGGGCATATGGAGAACCTGCTCCTAATAGAGGAACCAGTTTATGAGGAACTCACCCTCGAGTTCTTCTCCACATTGCACTACCAGAGGCCGCGAAAATATGATCAGTCGGACTTCCAAAGTAGCGGTAGGCGCTTTGGATTACAGTTCCGTCTGTGCGGGGAGTGGCGCGACATCTCAGTCGCTGAGCTTGGTGTCCACTTAGGAATCTACACGGACGAGGAAGTTGAGGATGAGAGCTTCAACGAACTAATGTACAAATTCCCAAATGACAACGTTCTGAGAGACTCTTTTTGGGCACAATTAACGGGGGAGCAACAGTATAACCCCCAAGGTGCCAAAGCAAGCCAGCTCATTGACCCACTGCTGCGGGTTTTTCAAAAGGTCCTATGCGGGACCGCTGCTGCCAAAAAGGACGATTCAACCGGCTGCCCCACACCTGATTTGTTATTTCTATATGCTCTTGTAAGTGGTGTTCAAGTTAACCTTGCTGCACTTGTTGCTTCTTTTCTTGCAACAGCATCAGGTATGAGACCCGGGAGCGGGATATACGGGGGGGAGTACGTGACAAAAATCGCAAAGGGGATGGGTATTTTGAGGAATGTGCGAAGGGGACTGACCAAGGTTCCCGGCGACTCGTGGGTGAACATGGAGGTCCTCAGACACATGAGGATTGTCCACGAGTACGCAAGCGGGGTAATAAGGCTAAAAGGTAAAAATAATACGATCTGGGACCCGCTACCAGCAGTGCACATGCCACCTCCCGACCAGCAGCAGCCAGAGCAGCCAGAGCAGCCAGAGCAGCCACAGCAGCCACAGCGGCCACATGAGCACATGCCACCCCAGGAGCCTCTACTGCCTCACCAGCAGCAGTACTACTATCAGCATCCTCAGAGCTTCTATGATGAGTTTGGCGCGTTCCGAACAGAAACGCGCGACACTCTATACCAGCACGGCGAGTCCCTACAGCATCAAGGGGCGACCCTAGACTACCTTGTCTCTGAATTTCATGCTTGTTTCCCAAACCATTTTGGGAATCCCCCACAGAGGGGATACCCGGGGGACAAGCGGAGGCGAGGTGGTGATGCAGCGGGATCATCAGGGACTCGCCATGATGACGAGGATTGAGAAATTGCTGGTAAGATGGTACTATTTTGTTTATGTTATTCATGTTGGTACTGTATATGGGCGCATGCACCCATGGATTTATTTTGTTTTTTGTACTTGAACTATTTACTTTTCCGCATTTTAATTTTCATTAATGTTTGGTTTGATTGAATAAGTGTGACAATTAACTAATTATTGTAAATAAATACAATACTCTTAAATGTTTAAATATATAATGATGAGTTACACAATGATCCAACAAATGATAATAAAGACTTTCAAACGTAAGAATATTTCTATTTTATAAGAAATGTAATTATAAAATAGATGTTAAACAGTATAAATAAATATATGGGTAATTATGTCTAATTAAACATAATTAAGTCTAAAAATACAAGGCATGATCCAAAAATACTATTTTTACAGAAAATGGATGCTTTTTGATGTAAATCAATGAAAATAATTTTCCCATAATTTTTATAAACTTATTTATATTTAAAACTGATTTAATGAATTTAAATCATGTTTAAATAATTAAAAATAGGAAAATCAATAAAAATAAATGTTTTCGAAACCAGTAATTTTTATTTCAGTCCATGATGATGAAAAATAAATTTCCAAAAAGTTTGAGATTAAAATCATTAAAAATGGATTTTTAATCAATTAATTATTATTAAAACAAATTAATTCAATAAAAAATATAAAAATAAGACATTTTCCAGAAAATAAAAGTGTGGTACTTTTCTTTAGGGTGTCAAGATGCTACACTTAAATTTTTATAATTTTTGGATCAAAAATGGATTTATTATGAATATTTCAATTTCTATATACTATATATTTTTTTTTAAAAAAAATAAGAAAATGGAAAAGGACCTACCCAAAAACAAAGGAAAAAAAAAATAGATTTGCACCCATAGGGGACTCGAACCCGAGTCTGGTGGGTGGAACTCCACAAACCCAACCACTTTCCCTACAAACCATTTTTGTTATTTCAAATGAAAAAAAAAACATTTTATAATATTGATAATTTTCATCTTCTTCCCCAAATCCTAACCAAGAACCCTAACCTTACCCTTCAAATTCAATTACCCTAAAACTAATCAATAACAAACTGGAAATAAGGGGCTTTCGAAGGGTACAATACAACGAACAAAACGGCATAAAATAATTAGACTCACAATCACGATTAAGGCCTGAAAACGAGATGTACAGGTTCGAGGCTATGATGCCATATTCCGAGCAATGTGGCGTGTTTTGAAACGTTTGTTTGTGGGTTTTCGAATGAGTATAAGTGCAAAAACGTTTTGGCAAGGTGAGTTTATATAATTGTTCGATCAAGAGAGCGTTATAGACACTTCTTTAAACCCGGTCGGTTACACCTCATTAAGACACAAATAAAGTCGCTAACGCTTTTAAGACCCGAAACAGTTAGAAACTCATGGAGATACGTTATGGAATAAGTAAGGGCGTTAACAAGCGTTTAAATCACCTTAAAATTCCTCGCCGGAGTTTGGCCGGATCCGGCGAGTAGCCTGACTGGAAATACGTAAGGGACAAGGGGGGGGGGAAGGAAATGTTTAAATGTTTTGGTGGTTGGCAATTTTGGTCCGTTAGGTATAACTAAGTTAGTTTATTTATAATTTAGTTAGTTTTTTTCTATATAAAACTTAACCAAGTTAAGTTTATTTAACCAAAAATTTCTAAAACTTTATAAACTTGAAAGTTTTATAGAATCCATTCCGAAATACGTTTCAACATGCACATTTGATTAAAACCTATACACGATCCATAATAAATATAAATGATAAAATTTTTGTTCGCTCTAAAATTAAATTTGAAAACGACGAAACTTACAGGGACTATGATGGAAATATTTGAAGGGCTATTTTTGTCAATTAAATGAAAGACGGGGGTGACGGATGTAACACCCCAACCGATGGCGGAAACATCGGGATGTCACGTATTGATGATTGTTCAGTAGCTCATGGTAAATAATAAATTTCAATAATTGACTTAAATACATTACATACAATTGTTCTATAAGAATTTGTACAATAAATGAGAAGTACTAAATATGCATCTTCAAGCATTAACTCTAAACTCCAAGCGAGCTATAACCTGAAACATGTTAAGTTTAAAAATATTTTAGGTCAACAACAGTTGGTGAGAATTACATAGGTTTTGATAATTGGATAAAGCTCGTACAATTCAAGTGTCATGGCAAGTCTAGTCCATATGTGAAAACATACTAGAAGTAAATCGAGTGCATAATCAACCCTTGTGACTGTTATAATGTGGTACATCCCATACGCTCATGGTTCACTCGAATATGTTATGCGATAACAAATACCCACGCTACCTTTGTAGGAGGCACGTATCCGGGTGGGATTGTCAGTCCAATAGATCTATCAATGTATACCGTCGGCTGATCAATGTTAATGATTATGCTAGAATTGTGCTTACCCTAGTCATGTTCAAGACATAATGCAACATAGAAAAACACATAGACACTTTGATGATTGAATTGCATATAGAATGTTGTAACATGTTTCACCCCAAAAACGGTGATAAATAGAAAAGGGGCTATGTAAAACTCACCTGAAATTCACTGTGTAAGTACTAGCAAGTAGCAACAAGTCTGAACTTGGATTAATTGAAACCTAGACTCGTATTGAAAACAATACTCGTCTTAAAGCATTTATAACTTGACGAACCGATAGGACTTGGTTTTGTTTCTCGAAAGTATATGTGTATGTATAGTCACTATAAATATATACTTTAATGTAGTATTCCGAATAGCAACTTTTAATCATTTTGAAATGGCACGTTGGATAATAATATATGTATCATTAGCACGACAAAAATAGAATTTTAAATATTGTATTTATTGTTAAAATAATCAATTTGTGAAAGCGTATTGGTTCGTAGATAATTCTATTTGTGAAAACGTAGTTTATTGTACAAATTCATAGATTTGAACGCTCGATATTTTTCTTATGCTTTGTAAAAATTTGGGCCGAGTTTCCTCTGTTTTCGTAACAAACCAGACACAAGTTTTCTACAATTTTTCCCAAAATCAATTTCCAACACAAGACGACAATGTATTTATCCGTAGTTTCCGATTCAAACAAGACTTTATACGTTTCAATAACATTCATATAATTTACTTATGCATACATATACACGTATAGTCCAACAAATTAGTCTTTATTATCCAAATTCCAATTCTTTCCATTTATACTTCCGTTTGATACTTTATCGGTTCGTTCAAGAGTTAATACCATATTATGATCTACGTCTATGTTACTTTTCTAAATATAGACGCAACATTAACAAAAAAATTATACCGAAGTCTTTCGTGCGTGACCGATGCATTGACCGAAACAAATCTGACCTGTCGGCTGCGCGCTTGACCAGGTTAAGCTTGTTGACCGAGTTTAACTGTTGACCAAGTTTGACCGTACAGTTTACTGGGTTTGACCCGAACCCAACACTCCAAATGAACCCAAGCCAAACTTGACCCGAATCGAGCCCGACGCGAACCAGGATCCGAACCCAGAAGTGAAACTTTAGGCTACCACCACAAGAACCACAACCTAAACCAAGCTCACCCGTCACCACCTTTGAACCAGACCAGACCTTAACCGAGACCCAAGACTCGAACCAAGGCCCGAACCACAGCAGCGAGGTCGAAACCAACCCGAAAACTGGTCAAAAATAACTCTATTCGACCTTGAACAGTAACCCGTATCAAGTCCCTGGACCCGAAACCCGAACAAAAACAGATCTGGAACATAATCATCGACATCATTGTCGGGAATCATCACCAAACCAACCAACACCACCGTAACCTGATCACCTCAAGCCATCGGAGACCACAACTGATCCATCGGACTCAACCACCATACGACCCAACCCGAACTCGAGGACCATCACAAACCCATCACTATAGGTCAACGATTGCCACGCTAACTCGACCCGACAACCGCGTCCTCCGACTGTTATCAGCTTCACGCCTAAGACCTTCACGCCGCCACCACCGGGGATGGTGGTGGCTGGCCGGTGCTGCAAACAAAGGGAGAGGGAGAGAGTGAAGAGATGAAAGAGAGTGAAGAGATTAAAGGGGTTTGTGGCTCGGTGGTTGATGAAGGGGATGGGGTGGTTGTTGTTGGTGGCTGCAGGGTTAGAGAGGGAGGAGAGGAAGTGGGCGGTGGCTGGTGGTTGTGGACTGATTGGTGGTGCGCAGCGGTGGTCTGGAGTGGGGAGGGGCTGCGACAGTCTTGTGGGGAAGATGAGGGAGAGTGTGCGAGAGAGAGAGGGCAGGGATGTTATGGTTTTATGTTGTTTATCAAGGTAAATGGATGAGTGATTAGTGGATTAATGAGCTTGAAGCAAGGCAGAATGTGTGGGTCATGATCTGTCATATTCAATTGTTACCATAAGTGAGTTTAGAAGTCAAATAATTTGACTCTTGGTCAAGTCGAAGGGATTGGAAACAAGGAAAGGAATTGGTTGAAATGATATGGATTGGGTTTGGAAAAAGACAATATTCTACAAAAATACTCAGATTATTTTTGTTATTATTATTATTATTATTACTAAATATATATATATATATATATAAATATTTACACATAACTTGTGAGTTAAATAAAGACATGCCTATTTGTAAAAATTAATGATAAAAGTGGTAAATATGTAAAGAAAAAAAATATTAAGGGTTTTTAATTATTAAAATTTGGGGAAAATTTCGCGATGTTACAACGGATGTCACAACTAGGTTGTCGGCGGGAGCGTGGTTGTATCCACTCTCTCACCAGCCACCAACACAACACGGCAAGACGGCAACACCCCAACATCACCATGAAAAAGCCATCAACCATCGTCGCAACTGTCGCAAACAACAACAACACTTTACCTGCCCTTTCTTAGTCAAACATTGCTACCATCGTAAAAAACCACAGGTCCACAACGCTCTCTGTCTACCCTTTCTCCGGCAACCACCATCGCTTAACCGTCTGAGATTACTACATCTAGTGGTTGGAAAACGTCTTTGCCAAATCTACTGAGTGAACTCCGAGCAACCACTCGCAACGCTAGCCCGTCACTAGAAGTAGCCACCACCACAAAATAACCGCCTACGCGCCTCTCTTTCTCTCTCTTTATCTCCAGCAGTTGTCGGCCTCTTTGGTCGTTGCAGGAAGTCTCTTGGTTAATCCGGCGACGTAAGGTTGAAGACGACATGCGTTCGAAGGTTGACCTATGCCCTGGCGGTGGTTACACTTAGGTTTTAAAAACTTTGTGGTCATAGTATAAAAAAGTAAACATCACTATTGCCTAAGATGTTTGTATTTAGTATATAAAGTATCCCCGACAGTTGTCGGTCTCTATGGTCGTTGCAGGAAGTCTCATGGTTAATTCCGGTGACGTAAGGTTGAAGACGACGGGCGTTCAAAGGTTGACCTATGCCCTGACGGTGATTACACTTAGGTTTTAAAAACTTTGTGGTCAAAGTATAAAAAAGTAAACATCACTATTGTCTATGATGTTTGTATTTAGTATATAGACTAATTATTTGACTAGCTCTGACTAGTCTGGTTTTCATCTTTCACTATGTAAAAAGTATTGATTTTGATAGGGCTGTAAACGAACTGAACTTTTAATGATTAGTTTGTGAGCTATTTGGTGGGAAATTCGTTTATATTCGTTTGTTTAGAAAATGAACGAACTTGAACAAGAAAATTTACTTCAACTAGTTAAATGAACGGACATGAACTTAGGTCTCATTCGTTCAATTGTATTACAAACTGTCACACCCTCAAAATCCACTTGCGGAGTTTTACCGCGAGGCGCGTGACAAACCAGGATCCAAACCAACGATCACAATAAACAAGTCTAAATGAATATAAATGCAATTTCAAAACATAGTTTAAAAATCCCGTTCACAGCGGAAGCTTATTCAAAAACAGTATCTCAACAATGAAATAATAGTTCAACGTTCAAAAGACCATGCAACCCTAGTTAGACGCCGTGCAGACGCGTGCGCCCTAGTCCAGTCGTGCTACCTTAGCGACCTGAGAAAACATGTAAAAGTTTACGTCAGCACAAAAATGCTGGTGAGTTTACAGGTTTTGTATCCAAGTACCAAGTCCACCTGTCCATACTATAACAAATTGAAAACCAGTATACGCTAGCTAGGCGTACGTATTTGTTACTACCACGATTGGAAAACCATTACTAACTCGAATACCAGATGTTGTGCCCGAAAAGTACCAATTGTTCCTGTTGTTCCTGTTTGAGACAATATGCACTCGCCCGGCCCTCCAAGCCGACGAGCGGGGTTGGTCACTCCCAATAGCGCTATTCACATTTCCCCGTTGTGCAAACCCGCACATTCATGGTTCCCCCCGGGACTTCCAAAGATCGTGTAGTACACAATAGAAACCCATAGTATGACAGTAGTTACCAAATAATCGTTTTAACACATGTTTTCTCCCCCGAAAGTATGAAACCAGTTTAAAAGAGGGGCCGTAAACTCACCTTAAGTTGCGTTACTCCTTAACCCGAGTAAACTCAGCTGCTATGCTAGTCCCGTAAAGCGGCGACCTAACATATGACAGTTACAAGTACTTAGACTAATAACCCGTAGGTTAATTAGTCCCTAGATGTCCAGACCATAACCAAGTTCGTTTAAAAACACCGTGACTGTTTAACTGACCCGAAGTACAAGACTCGACATCCCATTGGTGACCCGAGACTCCCCGTGTTATGTTTACGCTCCAAAACATACAATAACGCATTCACACTTAACATACGTTAACGCACAACAAGTTATAGCACATAGTTCACGTATCACCGAATTACATCCAAATATATGTTACCAAGTTATTAGACATGTTACGGGGTTCCTAGCATGTTACTACATGTTAAATCGGGTCTCGAAATGCTAATTTACACTTACAGCAGCAGTACACGCGATTAGGAAAAGTCAACTAGCATTTAGGTTGGTCAACTAGCAATTAGGAACCCTACTCGCCTCTATTATAGGCGATTAGGAGCTAATCACCTGAACTTACTAACAATTAGGGCTAATCACATGAACTTACTAGCAATTAGGGCTAATCACATGAACTTACTAGCAATTAGGGCTAATCACATGAACTTACTAGCAATTAGGGCTAATCACCCCTACTGTCACACGAGTAGGCCTCTACTCGCCTGTAACCTTGCTGTTCCGGTTTTTCGCGCGTTTAACGCTCCAAATCAGATCCAGAACGTGTGTAACCACCCAATATCATCCCAAACACTATCCTAAACATGTTTAACCCAAAATCCTTCGTTTAACCTCGTATAATCAGTCCTGCATGCAACCAAGTAATCCAAACACCATTCACATAGCATGCAACATCATACTAACACGCGTAATCATAACCCTAATATCCAATTACTGAGATTTCTATCATCATACTATCAATATAAATTCTGATCTAACATAATAACATATCAATCCATCATCATGAATCATAAAAATCCTAGCTTTCTAATCATACACACCCATAACGCATGTATATTAGTTATAATCCGATTAACACCCTTATTAACGATTTTCAGAAAGCTTTTTCGTTTAAGAACAGGTCTGGACCATTAGGGATTGATTAAAAACGTTTATGAAGATTTATGGATGAAAACCAAACCTTAGGATTATGAAAGAATGATGATTCAAGCTTGAAACCTTGTGTTTTGATCAAAAATCGCCTTCCAGAGGTTGTTTATGTGTTGGGGCAGGTTATGGGACGACTAGGGTTTGTATAATGAAGTTTATGAGGTCAAGTATGGTATTTATAGTCGTTTTTAGTCGTCCAGCACGTAACTAGCGAGTATGCAGCCCTTACACGCGATTAGGGCTGCTAATCGCATGAAGGTTCACACAATTAGGCCTAATTGTCACACCATGACAACGGCGGAAACACGTGGCGTGGACGCGAAAGAGAAATGCTTCATAGCCAAGATTAAAGAAACACATAATTTAGATAATAAACATTCATTAGACGACAGAAAGTATTTTGTTTAGATACACGTCCCAAAATGTAGTTTTTAACAAAATAAGGATTTTCAACTATTTCCCAATCCCATAGGAAATATTAGTAAATCCCTAACAAAAGTCCGTCTCGTCTTTATTTCGTCCGCCCTAGCCATTGCACGCCTTCACATTCTTAGTTACCTGAAAGATATGTTAGGAAAAACATCAATATATAAATATATTGGTGAGTTTCACGGGTTTTGACACACAAATAAATTAACATTCATTTGTAAATAAGTGCGCATAACGAAATAAGAAATGTGCTACATATGCTATTAGGGTTGCAAGTCCTAATACCGATGGAATCCCCATAGGCCCGTAACCAAAACCAGACTATTTTACTTTGCCCCGCATGTTGTTTACATGGTAACAACTAATTTTAGAATATCGTCGCACCCCGTGGTCCTTCCGTGTTGATCGCTAATCAACCAGGGTGGGTCTCGTCAAGAACCAATAGTACTATTCCCATATTCTACGGCTACATCCCTTTGTATAAATGGTTACAGTTAACTGCGGAGACTTCACGTCCCATGTGACTTTACCGTTACCCATGTGCCCATCTTATGTACCATTTCATACTTTTACATGTTATCGCACATTTAATTCTTTCTTACATATCTTTCCCCCAAGTTTAAAAACAGTAAAACATAAAAGGGGCCGTGAAAACTCACCTCAAGCGTGTCACGAAATCAGAAAATAGTCTTTGCCAAGTCCAATGCGAGACCACCTACATGTGTCCTAACTTAATAAGGCACCGGTCTCAAAGTGCGTGTCTTACTGGCAAGTTGTCTTTCCCCAACTCCCGACACCACGTTTATACTTACGGTTTAATTAGGAATATACCCTAGTCTTAGGTCCGTTGGTGATGATTTATCCCGTTACAAGTTTCACTTAACTTATATTATGACCGTTGCTATTAATTACCAAGTTAGTTGGTTTCGTCATCGCGAACCCCGATCATTGCCCGTTTTCCTTACACGTCATCATGATCTTTAAACATATTTATCAATATGTATTTACTAACTTGTATTAATATTTCGTTATATCTTCCGACTCGACTCACTTTTATTATATATTTATTTCCCCATAAAAATAAATATACAAAGATCTTGTCGAACGAGATTTATTTTATGTTAAGTATTTATTTTTCATATAAGTATACATATACTTATAATAACATACTTAACTTATTTTATTTCTTACAAATTCTCCCATCTCACTTCCAACACTTAGGAAAGTGTTTATGTATATTTTCACCCTTTATTATCCTTACATATATTTTGTTCACAAAATATATACATATTCTCTTACTTAGAATAGTTAAATCGTAATCGCCGCAATAACGTATACTCGTATCTTGTAGGAAGTTATACTCGTATACTTATCCGTCCGATTTACGCTTATGTCCGATTTATACCTTGTTCGTTTTACACTTTGTTCATTTTACACTTTGTTCATTTTACACTTTGTTCATTTTACACTTTGTCCGATAGCTCGTCGTATTGACATATGTCCGCTTTCCCGATTTCTTAACTTATATATATATATATATCTTTTGTAGGAAATCATACTACTTGCCGGTTTACGCATTTTCCTACTTTCGAATATATATATTAACTTGGATGTTTTATTCCTAAAAATTCTTACAACACTTTTACATCCCCATAAATGTAAAAATGCTTATTTTTATATAAAACATCACAAGTTGTTTACATTACCATTTTTCTTACAAAAATATTAGTGTTTATATTTTCCAACACTTATGGTAAATTTATATTTTTATAAAATACTTTTTATAAAAATATCATTCTTACAAAATAAATATTTGTGTAAGTTTCCTTACTTTTACAAAAGCAGCCCTTTTAAAACATAACTTTTCATTCTCAACCTTTTACTTTCTAAAGTTACATTTTTCAACATAAAGTTTTCAAAATCACATTTTACACCCATGGACTTTCCAAATTTACTTTTCAAACCTCTAACTTTACAAAAGTTATATATTATTCCCAAGACTTATAAAAATGACAATTTCTACTAAAACTAGTAAACTTTAACATGTCAAAATTTACGATAAGTGTTCTTTTCACCATCCAACACTTTTATTAGTCTCATATGGTCATTTTAAGCCTACTAACATGTTTGATTTAAGTCTTGGAGTCCATTTGTTCATACTTGTATTTTTAAAGTTTACAACTTTATTTTTGTGATTTTAGCTTCATTACATTTTGTTACAAATATTTCATGTTTAAATGGTTCCATTAGTCATAGTATAATGATCAAAACCATTTTTAGGTGTATTAGGTGTTACTTTATGTTTTTCATCCAAAACAACTTCTAAAAAAAATATACTAGAACATACAATATTTTTGTAACAAAATAACATCACCAACCATCCTAAAACTCATGTTTATGACCATCTTTGTAAACGTTTCATTTTATTTTTATAAACACACAAAACCTTGTTTAAAGTTTTTGGTTAAAAGTACCCCAAAAACAACTTGCAAGTTAAGCATATAAATAAATAAAACTTAAACAAGATGAGTTTTAAGAAACTTACTACTAGCACAAGGCTAGGGAAGTCACAAAAACACTAGATTATGAAGGGGTTATGTGTGTCTTCCAAGGGTTATGCTCCAAGCACTTATACACACTTGATTTAGGGTTGGATTGAAGTGATTTTTGTGTGTTATTAACTTGAAAATGGAAGTGGGGATAGGATATAAAAGTCACGGCAGCATCAAATCAGATTTGGAAAGTGTTTTGGAGTTTATTTTGTGATGAGAATGATAAGAATTCATGGCTTATAAGGTGCATTTTATGATTAAAAAATTAAAATATCTCAAGCATGCCTTAACATACTCATAATGTGCCTTACTTTAGCCAACATTAGGGTGGCTATGGAGGCTCTCATGGCTGGCCAAAAAGGCCTTGTGGGTCCCACATTATGTTTTAAAAATATCTTGCAATTATTTAGTTAGTTTCGAATCGGTTCGGTTAGGGTTTTTCGGGTTTTTGCGCGTTCATATTACGAGCTGATATACGTTAAATTACACATATAAAAGTCCCCGTTTAACTCCCTTTTTCATACGTTTTTGACCTCATACATAGGAATTGGTACTTATTTGGGTATCTTTACGATTTCAGGTCTTAAACGATGTCCCGGAAACACAAGGAAGGAAAAGACGAAGAGTTCGGCGCGAAAACGGGCCATCAGGCCCTTCGAGCGGCCGCTCCAGGCCTTCGCGCGGCCGCGCGCCCCTCCCAGATATTTCTGGGGACCTTCCAGAAGGCCTACGTCACGTCTGCAGCAATTGGTCCACTTGGTGATAAAGCGAGCGGCCGCTCCAAGGCTTCGCGCGGCCGCTCGATACATCTGCTCTGCTATAAAATCCCCATTTCAGCTCACTGATCAACATTGGGTCTTGAGGGAAACTTTTCTGGGCGATTTTTGGACGATCCTAGCTGCTGGAAAGCCGTTTAACAAGCTCGGAAGTCCATCCGTTCCATCCTTCATCATCCGATCCATCTATTTAGCATTCTTATGGTTTGATCCTTGAAGCTTTTTATGATTCAAATCTGATTTTTGTATGTTATTTTGATGTTATTATAGTTATTCGTACGCCTACGGGCAAGAACAATAGTATTTAGTACGTTAAACAATCGTTTAGTATGTAATCATGTTTTGTATAAATTTGGCGTTTTTTCACGTATTAGATCTTGATGATCATAGCGCAACCTTGTTTCGTTGTTGATGAATTTGTAGCTGTATTTAAATGACTTTAGCGATTGTCGAATGTGTTAGGCGGATACATGTTGAAAAACCGTCCGTTTAATCGTCCGGTAGTAGACTAGTTAACTTGTTAAATAGTTTATGCCATGAAACTGTAACCGGGTATTGGTTTGGTTAAAGTCAGTCGAATAACGGTTAAAAATGCTTACCGGCACGTAAAAGGGTTTAAAAAGCCTAATGGTGCCGTTACTAGTCTTTGACACGGTTAATGATCTTTGGTAGTTATTTTGGTAAAAATAGCGATCTTAGTAGATCTGGGGTCAAAGTTGGTAAAATGGAATAGGTTGTGAAATGCTCTACTTTATGCTAGTTTAGGTGGCTGTGTTGTGTATTCGGTATCGCTTCCCTAAATTAGTGAGGTTAGAATACTCTTAACGGATGACTAACTTATCTTTAGAAGATCTGCGTGAGATCATATCAGCTGCTCGCTAATGAACGACTTGAAGCGGTTAACGTGTGTATTCGTGTTAGCTTTCTGTATAGTTGTCATGTTAGGATGCCCGAAAGGGACACTAACTGTCGGAAAATGGGAATGCTGATCACGCGCCTATATTACTTATTATATTTAGATAACATGCTAGGATTGGCAAAAATATAGTTTATATAGTTATATTTTCTATTTGGAGTCGTAGTTAAGTTATTTACATGTTTTAGAATTAATTTAGTTTTAAACAAAACTCAAACTTATCTTTTCCTACTGGTAAATCGGGGACAGAGTTTTAGTACAATTGCTCCGCGCGCGTCCATGGATCGATACTTGGTTCTTATCTGTACTTACTACATATATGACAGGGTACACTTGCCCTAGTGTGTGTGTTTTAATATGAAGGTCGAAACCATTTTTATAAATATTAAAGCAAAAACGTGTGTTAAAATCCATTGTAAAATATGTATAGTTACGCATACGTCACGAGCTATTTCGGACATATAATTAGCTTTCAATTACCCTTAAACATAGCCTAGTTTAAGTATTGGTAAGTTATTTAGGCTCTTACGGGGTGAAATTATATATTTTACGCGTATCGGGTGTGATACGCGAACTTTATTCGCTACCGGGAGATTTTAATTTGGAGTTTCCATTTATAGTTTTGGGGTTCCAAAACACTTTATATTTCATAAAAATACCCTTTATTTTATATCCTGGGCTTTCGGGATCGTTTTCGGTTATTTAATTATTGCCGGGTAATCACCAACGTCCGTTTCGGACTAGTTTATTCTTATGCGATTCCGTCGCATTTCTAATTAAACTAAGGCATTCCTATGCCGTCTATTGGACTCCGCTATTTTCCGAATACTCAATTATACTTAATTGATATTAATTCTTGCTTAGAACAGTTAATTATATATATTAATTGCGTACGGATTTACCTTAATTTTGCCGAACGTCACATTCTCCACGCTTTGCGTTCCAACGCACTTTCACCAATTTGATTCTGCTACGCCTAAGCTTTTGAACTTTCCAGTCCGTTACTTCTATCGGTTCTTCGATAAAATGAAGCTTATCGTCAACATGAATCTCATCAGCGGGAATGATCAAAGTTTCATCCGAGAGACACTTTTTCAGATTAGATACATGGAAGGTATCATGGACTCCACTAAGCTCTTCAGGCAACTTGAGCTTATAAGCAACGGGACCAATCCTAGCCAAGATTTCGAAAGGACCAACATATCTAGGATTTAGCTTCCCACGCTTTCCAAAACGAACTACACCCTTCCAGGGTGAAACCTTCAGTAGGACCTTATCACCGACTTCAAATTCTAAAGGCTTACGCCTATTATCCGCATAGCTTTTCTGTCGGTCGCGAGCCGCTTTCAAACGATCTTTTATTAGAAAGATCTTGTCAGTCGTCTCTTGAATAATTTCTGGTCCGGTTAATTGCTTGTCACCAACCTCTGCCCAACACAAAGGAGATCTACACTTACGCCCATACAGAGCTTCGAACGGAGCAGCTTGAATACTTGAATGATAACTATTATTATATGAGAATTCAACCAGAGGCAAATGTGAATCCCAGTTACCACCAAAATCAACTGCACAGGCTCGCAACATGTCCTCCAATGTCTGAATAGTCCTTTCACTTTGACCATCAGTTTGAGGGTGATATGCTGTACTCATATCTAAGCGAGTACCCAGAGCATGTTGCAATGTTCTCCAAAATCTTGAAGTGAATCGGCTATCTCGATCCGAAATAATAGATACAGGCACTCCGTGCCTAGATACCACTTCTTTGATGTACAAACGAGCCAATCTTTCCATTCTGTCGGTTTCACGAATGGGCAAGAAATGAGCAGATTTCGTTAAACGATCAACGATTACCCAAATAGTGTCGTGACCACTAGATGTTTTGGGCAACTTTGTAATAAAATCCATAGAAATCTGCTCCCATTTCCATTCAGGAATTTCAGGTTGTTGGAGCAGTCCAGATGGTTTTTGATACTCGGCTTTTACTTTCGAACATGTCAAACAACGAGCCACGTAAGCCGCAATGTCTCGTTTGAAGTATGGCCACCAATAAAATTCCTTCAGATCTTTGAACATTTTATCAGTGCCAGGATGAATCGAATACCTTGACCTGTGAGCTTCGTCCAAAACTAGCTTACGCAGGCCACCATACAGAGGTACCCATACTCGATCCATAAAATACAAAGTTCCATCCGTCTTAGACACCAATGAATCAACCATACCGCGAAGATTTTCCTTCTTCACGTTTTTAGGTTTTAGCGCATTACTTTGGGCTTCACGGATGCGATCGGTCAAGTTGGTACGGATCGTCAAGCCCAATGCACGAACACGTAACGGCTTGGCCCTTTCTTTCCGACTTAAAGCATCCGCTACAACGTTTGCTTTGCCAGGATGGTACTTGATTTCACAATCATAATCATTTAACAATTCCACCCAACGTCTTTGCCTCATGTTCAGCTCTTTTTGATCAAAGATATGCTGCAAAGACTTGTGATCAGTGAAAATTGTGCATTTGGTACCATAGAGATAATGCCTCCAAATTTTTAGTGCAAAAACCACGGCACCAAGTTCCAGATCATGTGTCGTGTAATTTTTCTCATGCACTTTCAACTGTCTGGAAGCATAAGCGATTACTTTATCACGTTGCATTAATACACAACCCAAACCTTGATGCGAAGCATCACAGTATACCACGAAATCTTCCGTACCTTCAGGTAGAGAAAGAATAGGAGCATCACACAACTTTTGCTTCAACAATTGGAAAGCTGACTCCTGCTTATCGGTCCATTCAAACTTCTTGTCTTTCTGGGTTAGGATCGTCAATGCTTGTGCTATCTTAGAAAAATTCTCAATGAATCTTCTATAATAACCCGCAAGACCAAGAAATTGACGCACCTCGGTAGGGGTCTTTGGTGCTTCCCAATTTTTAATCGCTTCAACTTTTGCAGGATCGACATGTATACCCTTCTCATTAACAACATGGCCCAAAAAGTGGACTTCTCGAATCCAAAAGTCACACTTAGAGAATTTGGCATACAACTTTTCATTCCGCAAGAGCTCGAGAATTAACCTTAGGTGATTTTCATGCTCCTTTTTGGTTCGCGAATAAATAAGAATATCATCAATGAACACGATCACGAATTTGTCCAAATAAGGTTTGCACACCCGGTTCATCAAATCCATGAAGACAGCAGGAGCGTTTGTTAGTCCAAAAGGCATGACAAGAAACTCATAGTGACCGTAGCGAGTTCGGAATGCAGTCTTCGGTATATCTTCTTCCTGAATACGCAACTGATGATACCCGGACCTTAGGTCAATTTTCGAATAATAACTAGAACCTTGAAGTTGATCGAACAAATCATCGATTCTAGGCAAGGGATAACGATTCTTGATGGTAAGTTTGTTCAACTCACGATAGTCAATACACATGCGAAACGTACCATCTTTCTTCTTAACGAACAAGACCGGCGCTCCCCAAGGTGAGAAGCTTGGTCGAATGAAACCTTTGTCCAACAATTCTTGCAACTGGTTGGACAATTCTTGCATTTCGGAGGGAGCTAGTCGATATGGCGATCGCGCCACGGGAGCAGCTCCAGGAATAAGATCAATACGAAACTCGACTTGCCGGGGAGGCGGTAATCCCGGCAAATCTTCAGGGAAAACTTCGGGAAAATCTCTTACCACGGGAATATCTTCGAGCTTACGCTCTTTGGACTTCTTATCAATAACATGCGCTAAGAATGCATAACAGCCTTTCCGCAAGCACTTCTGGGCTTTCATGCAAGTAATGATTCGCAAAGGCGTTCCACGCCTTTCCCCTTGGATAGAGAGAACTTCATCATTCACTAGAGGGATTCGAATTAACTTTTCGTCGCATACCACGACTGCACGGTTTGTTGACAACCAATCCATACCAATAACGACGTCAAAACTACCCAAGACGACCGGTAAAAGATCAATACTAAACTCATGCCCACAAAGACCCAATTTACAATCTTTCGCTACTTCATCCGTTTCTATAGTTTTACCATTGGCCAATTCTATGGAGTAAGGTGTCTCTAGTTTACTAGTCTTTAAACCAAGAGAGCGTTTAAAATCAATAGAGACAAAACTAAAATCGGCTCCGGTATCGAATAGAATAGAAGCATAATGATTGTTAAGGAGAAACGTACCGGTGACAACATTGGGATCCTGACGTGCTTCACCGGCACCGATAACAAAGGCTCTTCCTTGGGCTTGATTTCTAAGCTTTGGACAATTCTTCCTCCAATGGTCAGTGGATCCACATTCATAGCACGGACGCTTGTCACTAGGAACCACAGGCGTACCCGTATAGCATTTCTCACCACTGTGACCAACCCTTTTGCACTTCCAGCAAACAGTTTGGTTTCCACCACCATTACCTTGGGAATTTTGTCTTTTACCACCATTTTGAGTAGTGGCAACAAAACCTTTACCTTTTCGATTAGACCCAGATTTGTTACCAGAAGAATTGTGGTTCTTGTTTCCCGAAAACTTTCTTTTACGACCAGAAGACTGACCTTCAACCGCAGTATTCTTAATCTCAGAAACTTTTACATCCGAAACATTACCACCTATAGCCTTTTTCGACAACGTGCCGATACGGATAGCATCCTCTGTCAGGCTGAGAGCAAGATCAATTGCTTCGCGCATAGTAGCAGGCTTTGAGGAAGCGACCATGCCACGAATTTGAGGGGCCAAACCATAAAGATACCTCTCAATTTTCTTCGACTCAGGAGTGACAAGGCGGGGTACCAAACGAGAAAGATCGTGGAATCGGGAGGTATAGGTAGCAACATCCGCCCCGATCATGGAAAGGTTCCAGAATTCAGTTTCCAACTTTTGAATTTCGCTAGCTGGACAGTACTCCTTAATCATTAGTTCCTTCAAATCAGGCCATGAAAGAGCATAGGCTGCTTCATCGCCCATGGATTGCACTTGACTGTTCCACCAAGACAGTGCGTTGTCCAGAAAAAGGTTTGTAGCATACATGACTTTTTGCTCATCATTACACTTGCTGATACGAATCACAGCTTCGGTTTTCTCAAACCATTTCAGAAGTCCAACGGACCCTTCAGTGCCGTTGAAGTTGATTGGCTTACAATCCAGGAACATTTTGAAAGTACAGGAAGGAACAGGATTGCCAGATTCTGCAACATTACACAATAATGCCATCACAAGATAAGTAAATTTGGGACGTAACCCAACATATACGACATATCAATGATATATACCTGACGTGGATCTTTCGCGAGTATTTTCGCCTCGACTGCCAGTTCCGCCAGAGCCCCCGCTTTGAACGGTGCGGTTGGCCTCAAACTGGGCCAGGGCGGCAGCAATTTTGTCAGCAATTAGTTGGTCTAGTTGTGCCTGAGAAGTAGGCAATGGGTCTTGCGTTGTTTGTCTTGTCGTAGGCGGCATTTTATACTTCAATATCAAATATCAAAGAATAATTAGACATATATTTAACCAATATTGTCATGCACGTCATACTTATAAAATAAACATCCCACAAGATTCGTAACTCATCACCAAATAATCATCACATCAGAATATGAGAATCACATGGCAAGGATAAATAATAGTTGTAATCATAACAATAATAACAACCATAATGGAACATAACAACAATACAATATTATATTTTACCATAATACATCATGATTTTCATTCATTTTCATTAATAACGATTACATCATTTGTTCATACAACAAAAGGTGGTGATATCTAATCCCACATACATCGTTTGAAAACAACAAAATATCATAACATACTACGCTAGTCATAACTAGTCTAGCTAGGTAAAATACAAAAGATACAATATCCATCACTACTACAACCATCTCTAACAGCTACCACGATCCACCATCAATTGGAAACTTGGCTAAGGCTGGGAAGGAGGCCGACGAGCGTACTGTGGAGCATTAAGCCGAATGGCTGCGTCCACGGCAGCAATGTGATCATAAATCCGCTGGGCGCGATCCATATGCTCACCAAAAGGAAGACCACGTAAGCTATCCACACGAAGTAGATCATCAGCGACGCGAGTCAACATAGAGTTCGTCTCAATGATGTGTGCCCAAATGGACCGCATCTGTGCATCAACGTGGGAGACAGTGGAAGAGAACGTCTCTGTCAGGGTCAAAAAGTCTTGCTCAAGAGCGAGCAAAGAGGAAACAGCAAAAGCAGGCATACGTGCCGCCTCACGAGGCGGACCGGGAGAGAAGCTAGCTGGTTGAGACAGACCTACCATCTCAGGGACACCAGGAATGACAGGAGCTGGCTGGGAAGAACCAGCCTCAAAAAGGTACACTGGTAACCACAGGGGTAGCAGGGACAACTGTAACAACAGGGACAACTGGGATAACAGGAGCAATAGGGACCTCAACTGGGTCGACAACAGGCAACACGGGGGAGTGAGGTGGTGCCTCCACCTCGGGGCCGACAGGGACAACATCCCTGGGAGCATCATCACTATCAGTAGCGTGGGCACGCATCCCAGCGCGTCTAAGCTCGCTACTGCGGGCAGGACTGCCCTCCAGAATAACAGCAGGATGATCACCCTCCATGGGCTCATCCTCATCATCTGAAACAAATGCACCATGAGGCGCTACCGGCACCTCACCAACATCAGGAAAAGGCTCGACATGAGCCACGAGAGTGGGGGCAGGAATCGGCTCGATGGGAGCCTCTGACACGACAGGCACACTCGGGCCAGCCTGACCCGATGGCCCAACACGAGAAGAATGGGCGACCGAATCAAAGAATCCCGGAGGGAAGGTACGAATAGCAGGGACAGGGTAAACAGGGAATGTGAGTGCGGGAGCGACGAGTGGTGGGGAAGTGACTGACGCCTCAGACATCGCATCGTCCTCACTAGGGTCCTCCTCATCCTCATCCTCCTCATACTCACCGTCGACCATCATCTCGTCCGGCTCGACCTCATCGTCCGAACTCAATACCACAACAACATGGGCGTTGGGAACGTTCTCCACGATCTGAACACTGCTATCAGAGTCGGACATGTACTCGGATTCTTCAGAAGCAGACATTTTCTTTCCTGGCAAAAGTACCGTACTATATATACATAAATATTTAATCAATTTAAGCAACAACATCTATACTTCCAAAATTTTACCATCTACTTGTTGTTACTTCCCTTGGCGTGCTTGGCTAGGCGATTCGGGACTTCCTTTTCTAATATATTTTTCGTGTTTGCTTTTAAGAAAATATTATTTTTTTCTCTTTCAAACCAAAAACCGGTTATAGTCTAGATTTTTCCAAAATACTAGTTCGCTATAACCTTGGCTCTGATACCATTTCTGTCACACCACGACAACGGCGGAAACACGTGGCGTGGACGCGAAAGAGAAATGCTTCATAGCCAAGATTAAACAAACACATAATTTAGATAATAAACATTCATTAGACGACGGAAAGTATTTTGTTTAGATACACGTCCCAAAATGTAGTTTTTAACAAAATAAGGATTTTCAACTATTTCCCAATCCCATAGGAAATATTAGTAAATCCCTAACAAAAGTCCGTCTCGTCTTTATTTCGTCCGCCCTAGCCATTGCACGCCTTCACATTCTTAGTTACCTGAAAGATATGTTAGGAAAAACGTCAATATATAAATATATTGGTGAGTTTCACGGGTTTTGACACACAAATAAATTAACATTCATTTGTAAATAAGTGCGCATAACGAAATAAGAAATGTGCTACATATGCTATTAGGGTTGCAAGTCCTAATACCGATGGAATCCCCATAGGCCCGTAACCAAAACCAAACTATTTTACTTTGCCCCGCATGTTGTTTACATGGTAACAACTAATTTTAGAATATCGTCGCACCCCGTGGTCCTTCCGTGTTGATCGCTAATCAACCAGGGTGGGTCTCGTCAAGAACCAATAGTACTATTCCCATATTCTACGGCTACATCCCTTTGTATAAATGGTTACAGTTAACTGCGGAGACTTCACGTCCCATGTGACTTTACCGTTACCCATGTGCCCATCTTATGTACCATTTCATACTTTTACATGTTATCGCACATTTAATTCTTTCTTACATATCTTTCCCCCAAGTTTAAAAACAGTAAAACATAAAAGGGGCCGTGAAAACTCACCTCAAGCGTGTCACGAAATCAGAAAATAGTCTTTGCCAAGTCCAATGCGAGACCACCTACATGTGTCCTAACTTAATAAGGCACCGGTCTCAAAGTGCGTGTCTTACTGGCAAGTTGTCTTTCCCCAACTCCCGACACCACGTTTATACTTACGGTTTAATTAGGAATATACCCTAGTCTTAGGTCCGTTGGTGATGATTTATCCCGTTACAAGTTTCACTTAACTTATATTATGACCGTTGCTATTAATTACCAAGTTAGTTGGTTTCGTCATCGCGAACCCCGATCATTGCCCGTTTTCCTTACACGTCATGATCTTTAAACATATTTATCAATATGTATTTACTAACTTGTATTAATATTTCGTTATATCTTCCCACTCGACTCACTTTTATTATATATTTATTTCCCCATAAAAATAAATATACAAAGATCTTGTCGAACGAGATTTATTTTATGTTAAGTATTTATTTTTCATATAAGTATACATATACTTATAATAACATACTTAACTTATTTTATTTCTTACAAATTCTCCCATCTCACTTCCAACACTTAGGAAAGTGTTTATGTATATTTTCACCCTTTATTATCCTTACATATATTTTGTTCACAAAATATATACATATTCTCTTACTTAGAATAGTTAAATCGTAATCGCCGCAATAACGTATACTCGTATCTTGTAGGAAGTTATACTCGTATACTTATCCGTCCGATTTACGCTTATGTCCGATTTATACCTTGTTCGTTTTACACATTGTTCATTTTACACTTTGTTCATTTTACACTTTGTTCATTTTACACTTTGTCCGATAGCTCGTCGTATTGACATATGTCCGCTTTCCCGATTTCTTAACTTATATATATATATCTTTTGTAGGAAATCATACTACTTGCCGGTTTACGCATTTTCCTACTTTCGAATATATATATTAACTTGGATGTTTTATTCCTAAAAATTCTTACAACACTTTTACATCCCCATAAATGTAAAAATGCTTATTTTTATATAAAACATCACAAGTTGTTTACATTACCATTTTTCTTACAAAAATATTAGTGTTTATATTTTCCAACACTTATGGTAAATTTATATTTTTATAAAATACTTTTTATAAAAATATCATTCTTACAAAATAAATATTTGTGTAAGTTTCCTTACTTTTACAAAAGCAGCCCTTTTAAAACATAACTTTTCATTCTCAACCTTTTACTTTCTAAAGTTACATTTTTCAACATAAAGTTTTCAAAATCACATTTTACACCCATGGACTTTCCAAATTTACTTTTCAAACCTCTAACTTTACAAAAGTTATATATTATTCCCAAGACTTATAAAAATGACAATTTCTACTAAAACTAGTAAACTTTAACATGTCAAAATTTACGATAAGTGTTCTTTTCACCATCCAACACTTTTATTAGTCTCATATGGTCATTTTAAGCCTACTAACATGTTTGATTTAAGTCTTGGAGTCCATTTGTTCATACTTGTATTTTTAAAGTTTACAACTTTATTTTTGTGATTTTAGCTTCATTACATTTTGTTACAAATATTTCATGTTTAAATGGTTCCATTAGTCATAGTATAATGATCAAAACCATTTTTAGATGTATTAGGTGTTACTTTATGTTTTTCATCCAAAACAACTTCTAAAAAAAATATACTAGAACATACAATATTTTTGTAACAAAATAACATCACCAACCATCCTAAAACTCATGTTTATGACCATCTTTGTAAACGTTTCATTTTATTTTTATAAACACACAAAACCTTGTTTAAAGTTTTTGGTTAAAAGTACCCCAAAAACAACTTGCAAGTTAAGCATATAAATAAATAAAACTTAAACAAGATGAGTTTTAAGAAACTTACTACTAGCACAAGGCTAGGGAAGTCACAAAAACACTAGATTATGAAGGGGTTATGTGTGTCTTCCAAGGGTTATGCTCCAAGCACTTATACACACTTGATTTAGGGTTGGATTGAAGTGATTTTTGTGTGTTATTAACTTGAAAATGGAAGTGGGGATAGGATATAAAAGTCACGGCAGCATCAAATCAGATTTGGAAAGTGTTTTGGAGTTTATTTTGTGATGAGAATGATAAGAATTCATGGCTTATAAGGTGCATTTTATGATTAAAAAATTAAAATATCTCAAGCATGCCTTAACATACTCATAATGTGCCTTACTTTAGCCAACATTAGGGTGGCTATGGAGGCTCTCATGGCTGGCCAAAAAGGCCTTGTGGGTCCCACATTATGTTTTAAAAATATCTTGCAATTATTTAGTTAGTTTCGAATCCGTTCGGTTAGGGTTTTTCGGGTTTTTGCGCGTTCTTATTACGAGCTATTTCGGACATATAATTAGCTTTCAATTACCCTTAAACATAGCCTAGTTTATGTATTGGTAAGTTATTTAGGCTCTTACGGGGTGAAATTATATATTTTACGCGTATCGGGTGTGATACGCGAACTTTATTCGCTACCGGGAGATTTTAATTTGGAGTTTCCATTTATAGTTTTGGGGTCCCAAAACACTTTATATTTCATAAAAATACCCTTTATTTTATATCCTGGGCTTTCGGGATCGTTTTCGGTTATTTAATTATTGCCGGGTAATCACCAACGTCCGTTTCGGACTAGTTTATTCTTATGCGATTCCGTCGCATTTCTAATTAAACTAAGGCATTCCTATGCCGTCTATTGGACTCCGCTATTTTCCGAATACTCAATTATACTTAATTGATATTAATTCTTGCTTAGAACAGTTAATTATATATATTAATTGTGTACGGATTTACCTTAATTTTGCCGAACGTCACACTAATCGCCTAAACCTTCACACGAGTAGGCCCCTAATCGCCCTTAAGGTCTCCTACTCGCCTCCCCTATAGGTGATTAGGCTTCCTAATCGCCTATAGGGGTTGGTTTTGTGCGTTTTGCGCGTTAAACCCCGTTTAACATATGTTAACACATATTCACGTACCGACAAGTCACATAATGATTGTAAACACATAATACAAGTAAATACACATTTTCACACTCGTTCACCAATTCCCGGGACTCGAGACTCGTACGTTCCGTATGCCCTGACGATCCTACAAATCGTCACCGTTTGTACACTTGGTTAAGGACTGACATCTAACGAACCTCTAGACCAACATCCAATGATCTTCTAGACTAACCAATAGTTCCCGAACCATAACCCGACTTAACTAACCCAGTTAAGTACAACATACGCGTGACTCGCTAAGGTAGACTTTCATCTAGACAACGTTGTTAACCAGAATTTGCCGGGTGTCACATCATTCCCACGTTAAAAGAATTTTCGTCCCGAAAATTGCACAAGTAACAAAAGAACAAAAGAAATAACGAAGGAAACAAACAAAAGATAGAAACCAAAAGAGAGATTTACCCGAGTTGTCACACAAACGTTTTGTAATGTGTTCGTGAACCTTCGTTTGTTTACGTTAAAGATTTTTTTATCATTAATTTATTTTATCTAAACTATTTAATATTCATTAAGTTTATTTATTTTATTACCTTAACAAATATTATGGGAAACCTTATTCTCACCTTGTTTATGCACGGTTCTCATTTCTTTCCTCATTACTCACATCAGTGAATACTATCAAACTCCATTCCATGATTACGCCTTCAAGTTTTAACGTGGTCCCTCCACTATCCACCTCTAACCTCCACCTTCTTCGCTGATTTAATTTATGCTTGTGAGCCGCTCGTGAACACGTTCATTTTCTTAATGAATGAGCTCAAACATAAAATCTCCTTCGGTAGTGTTCATGAACACAATTATTTTCTTAACGAACAAACACAAACAAAGTGTTTTTCGTGTTAGTTTGGTTCGATTACAGCTGTAGATCTTAAAATATAGTAATTTTGTTATATACTAATGTGTTGGATCTTGTGACATGTTACTTGACATGGATTTACATCTTTTTCTTATGTATTAACTGACGACGTAATCACATGACACTAGGGTAGGTGGAGAGCAACCACAGGGATATTATGTAACAGGAGGTTTCCAACTACATTAAAGGGGAAATTTTATAGGATTTCTATAAGATCTGCTAGGTTATATGAGACATAATGTTGACCATTAGGAAGACATAGGCACACAAGATCGTGGTAGTAGAAATGAGGATGCTGAGATAGATGTGTGGACACATGAGGTTAGACCGAATAAGAGATTAGGTTTTTAGGAAAAATGTTAGGAGTGACTAATACTGTGAATACAATTATGGAGGGAGATTGAGATGGTTTGGGCATGTTAGGAGGAGACAGATGTCATCGCTAGTTAGAGTAGTGGAAACCCTCATTGTAGAGGGAAGAATGGTAGAGGTAGACCCAAATTGAGTTGGGATGAGCGAGTTAAGCAGGATTTGCTAGAGATGCACATTTCTAAGGACATGGTACATGATAGAGGGCTATGGAGACATATGATTAACGTTGGTGACTTTTAGGAGAGGGTAATATTGTGTCGTGGTAGGGGATTAGAGACTTAGATATACTTTAGATGAACTCTGCATATAATTTGTGACTTTGCATGCTTATTTTTTGTTTACCATGTTTTGATTTTTTTTCTCTTTGTCCTATGTTAATATTTCACCAATTATTTAGTTATTGGTAGGTTTATGTGTTTATACATTTAGCTTGGCTTGTTTGTCTACTATTCGTTTTGAGCTGATCGGCTCTCTAGAAGCAGTCCATATATCCCTATGGATAGAGGTAATGTTTGCCTACATCCCACTCTTCCCAGATACTACTAATAGTCATGCTATATGTGGGATTTATTGGGTATGGTTGTTGTAATCACATGAAAATTAGTATATTCAATAGAGCTACCTGAGCCATCGCAGTACTATAATCATTCTTTGATCTCGCCAATGCGGTCTTGGTATCCACCAGGTCCACACTTAAGCAACTTCTTTCTAGCTCTTTTAAGCTTAATAGGCAATCCCTCAAAAGTGGCTCTTTCCTGTGATACCGTTATCCATGCTTTATTCAACTTGTCTTCCAAATCTTGGATAGTTGTATCCGCGACACTCAGCTCATAGTTCAACATAATATCCTCTCTGAGCCTTCAGATATCTTCATCCTTTCCATCTTTTTTTAATGACCTCTCGGGCTAAAAGCATTTTGGCATCATCTCGGTGTCCATGATTCCGTCATCTGGAGAGCCACATCACATGGAGCCATAAGGACCATCTTCAATGCGCACAAACCCACACATTTGGTATGGCAAATCCAATCCATTAGCCATCTATAAAGATACAACACCATGTGATCAGTAAAGACTTTAAACTTTTTTCTTGAACATGTAAACAAAAGGTTTGAACATTACCATAATAGAACAAGCATGATCACAAAAAGATTAAAGTAGTAGATATACAATATTTTTATATTTATGATCATGTGAAAGTTGCAAAGTATTTGTTAACTGGTTCATGCATTGCTTCAAAGAATCATTAAATGACAAGATATGGTAAGAGAGAATCGCATGATTGGTCCCTGTGGTTTTCCAATATTGCACTCTTGGTCCTAATACTTCACTATTTACACCATTGATCCTTGAGTTTAACAAAATTGCATTCGTGTGGTCCTTACCTCTATCTATCATCAATTTCCTCCGTTAAAAACAGGTAAACTACATTTTTACCCTCAAATATACAAAAAAAATAAAAAAATAAAAACAATTTAAAAACATAAATAAAAAAGATAATATTAAACACATCCCCACCCCACCCCCTTCCTCTTCTTCCTTAAACCATAACCATCACCCTTGTACCTCATCCGTTGTCTTCCTCTGCCACAACCATCACCAAAATCCGACTCTAAACCATCGTCACTAACCACAACCCTACCCACAACACAACCGTCACAGCCCACAGACCAGACCCTATAACCCACATCCATCGACCCAACTCGACCAACCCTCATCATTCTGCACCATTCCCAACCATACCCTGTCACCGCCGCCGTCACCATCCCAACACACCACCACCCCTCGTCTCCCTAATCCTCAATCTTGGATCGTTGGTTTTGAACAATTAGGGTTTATAATGATTTGGGGAAAAACCCAGGTTTTATAAAGGGGGACAAGGGCTACCTGGGTTAACTGAGTTTTAAAATTATAAGTGACTGGATGAAAATGCCACTGACTTAACGAAGAAAAGTTAAATGGGTTAAGTCGTTTGACTGTTTTGGCATATTTTTTTTAAAAATCAAGGAGTGTTCATACACTTTTTAAAAAATTGGGCTGGAATGGCAAATTGGGTCAAACCACATGGATTTTTGATAATTTACTCTTATTTTTAAGGAATAATATGTTTTACATATTTGCCTTTTTCTACTTTTTTTTTTTTTTTTTTTTTTTTTTTTTTTTGAGAAACAAATAGTTTATTGTCGACAACACTTGTGATTTTCTTTGCTCCAAAATGCATAGCCACGTGATTTGGTCCCACTTCATCCTATTGATGTTATAATTAGCCTCAAGTCTTATACAAATATATATATATATATATATATATATATATATATATATATATATATATATATACAGAGGCTAAGTATCCATAGTAAACCCTAAAAATTTGAGAAAACTCTAGTAAACCCTTAAAAAAACCTACTTCCCGAGCTTTTTTTTTTTTGAAAAAATTAGGGCATGTAATATACATGTTTTTAAGTGTTTTAAGTCAAAAAAATCAAAAAGCGCCGAGCGGTTTTTTAAAAAATAAAATAAAATAAGTTATGCACCATAACATATGTTAGCTTATTTTTGCACTGGTAACATATGTTATGATGCAAAACTTATTTTTTTTTAAAAAAAAACCCTTCGGCGCTTTTTTGATTTTTTTTTTGGCTCAAAACACTTAAAAACATGTATATTACATGCCCTAATTTTTTTTTTTAAAAAAAAAAACTCGGGAAGTAGGATTTTTTAAGGGTTTACTAGAGTTAGAAAAATAAATAACAATAATAACAAAAATACTAATAATAATAATAATAATAATAATAAACATACCGGATCTGTTTCGTCTTCAACCTCCCTTGGTCGGACCACCACCTCGACACCGTCACCATCGTCATCAAAACCACCACCTCGCCGCCTCTCCACCGTCATCCGCCCTGAAAACCCTTTCGAGATCACCCCCAACCCTCAACCACCACAGATCCACCACCCCCCCACCCTCAACCGCCTCGGAAAAACACCTTCCACCATCATCGATCCTCGTCACCACAGATCCGCCCCCTCAAACCTCGACCCACCATCAAAACCCTTCCACTGCAAAAACCACCACAACCCCCATCTCTGCACCATCGTCTTCGCCGTCCCCCCCTTGCCACCATCACCAACGAGCCCAGATCTGCTCTGTTCTGCTGTTCTTTGAACATAGAGAGGGAGAGGGTAACTAGTGTGTGTGAAGAAAGGGAGAGAAGAGAGAGAGAGAGAGTCACAACAGGTTTGGGTTTTTTTTTTAAAAAAAAATCTGATTTAAAATGGTATTTATGTGAGTGGATGTGGTGTGTGGGTGGGGTGGGGTGGGGTAGGGGAGGTGATAAATTACTATGCTACCCTTTCATTATTATAGTGATAATATGCTTTTGTGTGGTCCAAATGGGTTCTCTAGTTCTCACAACTCAGTAGAGTTCTCATATGATCCGGATCCTATATATATATATATATATATATATATATATATATATATATATATATATATATATATATATATATATATATAGGGAAAGGGTAAAATAAAAACACACTTTTCGTAAAAGAACAACAGAAACACACTTTTCCACCACACACTTATTTTAATCAAAAAAGAATGTGTGGCTCATAATTAAAGTTGAATAAAATAAAAAAGGGAATATTCTCTTGCCTAATAAGACAAAATACGGTGGGCCATGGGCGTTTACACTGCTGTAAAATATTTTTTATTTATTTTTTTTTTTTTACGTCGAGGTTACCCGTTTTTTCATCGGTGGAAAAAAAAATTTTAAAAATTCACATTTTACGTCGGGGTTCTCGTGGTTCTTTTACGAAAAGTGTGTTTTCATTGGAACCTAATCCTATATATATATATATTATATATATATAGAGGAAGTATATGGAGGAAACCCTCCTTATTTGGTAAACTCTGGAAACTCTGACTTCCCAACATTTTTTTTTTTTTGAAAAAAATAGGGTATGTAATATACATTTTTTTTAAGCATTTCGGGCCAAAAAAATCAAAAAAGCGCCGAACGGTTTTTTTTTTAAAAATAAAAAACGTCTACTGTTTACATATAGTTAACACATTGTTAACACCTGTTATTAGCGCTTAACATGTGTTAGTCAAAATTTTATTTTATTTTTTTAAAAAAAAGTACTCGGCGCTTTTTTAATTTTTTTGGCCCAAAATGCTTAAAATCATGTATATTACTTGCCCTATTTTTTTCAAAAAAAAAAAATATTGGGAAGTCAGAGTTTCCAGAGTTTACCAAATAAGAAGGGTTTTCTCTATAACCATTCCCTATATATATATATATATATATATATATATATATATATATATATATATATATATATATATATATATATAAATCAATAGTTTCATCTTCAATTTGCAGCCTCGGCCAATGAAAAACCATTTTCATAACTAAATAATAAATACATAAATATTGACGCATATGTCCAAGAGAGGTGCGTCCTAGAGTAAGATCCACATACACCTCAACCAAGCACATATTTGATATTCCTACAAATTTGCATCCTCATAGTATGAGGATTTTTTCGTCACAGGTATCACTTATGAAAGAACTATATAGGGAGTAGTATGAAACAATCTAACATTTAGCATAGTCGAGTTTTTATT
Source organism: Ambrosia trifida (assembly GCA_028751855.1). Lineage (NCBI taxonomy): Eukaryota > Viridiplantae > Streptophyta > Magnoliopsida > Asterales > Asteraceae > Ambrosia > Ambrosia trifida. The sequence continues at coordinate 99,040,743 of CM054124.1, read as the reverse complement.
ATAGTTTCCAAGATTCTGACTTTGTGATGCAAATGTTGGCACATGACACACAACCCCATATCGCACTCTTAGTGGGTATTATCCGGTTACACTGTCCATGACCTGAGGAAGTCACGGACGATATAAGTATAAATGAGTTGAACCGCTTGTGAGCTCTCAGAGTTCAAGTTGGTAATAATTTAAACAAAGCCAAGTTGAACTCGAGTCTGGTGAGGTTGGGGAGTCTACTAGGAATGTTATATGTGAGATAATCATTTGATATTTTTATGTTTTAAGTAACTAAAAGTTTCATAGGAAGTTAAAGCAACACATATAATAAGTCTCTTAACAAGATATTGAAAAAACATTAACATAACAAACATATTAAATCTTAGCCATCTCATTCCTCAAAGCATTGGCCCTAACCAAACTCCCAATTGTATTAACAGCAAGCTTCAAATCATCCAATGGATTCCCCGGCACCACCGTCTTGTACAAATAGCTATCGAATGTCATCTTCTGAACATACTCGTCCGCACACATCTCGACAAACGCCTCCCTAGCTGGATTCGACCGGTAGAACACCTTCTGCAAGATATCCAACACCTTGTATGTTGGCCAGTAAGTTTTGTCCCATTTCTGCAAGTAATTCCTCAAATCCGATTCGTCCACCATTCGCGTTCCATTCTCCGATCCAGCCACTATGGCCTCAGCGCACATACGCCCACTCTTGGCTGCAAAATAAATCCCCTCACCAGAACATTTGGTGACATACCCGGCAGCATCCCCAACCAGGGCGACCCTGTTAGAAAGTCGCCGTGGGCGGGGGTGCTCTGGAATAGGGTGGGCCTCCACGCGGATAATTTTCCCACCCTGGATTTTGTCACGTGCCCTTAAGCGCGTGGCAAGTTGGAATTTTTTGATGTCAGGTTTGTGTGTGACCGTGCCGGTACCAACCGCCACGTGGTCACATTTAGGGAAAACCCAGCCGTAGAAATCCGGGGAGACATCGTCTCCCACGTACATCTCGGCTAGGTTTTCATAATAAACCATTTTGTCATCGGGGATTTTGATGCGTTCCTGGAACGCAATCGCATACTCATAATCCCCGGCGTCAATTGACTTCGCGACGCGAGAATTGGCGCCATCAGCGCCAATTATCGCGTCGACCTCCATGGTCATTTTTGTGCCCGTGGACCCCGCTTTACCATCGTACTCGTTGTAATGAATAACATACGGCGCGTACTTGTCAATCGGTTTGTCCATTTTAACAAACAAACCGTTGACAACGGTCGCGCCAGCATCCTTGGCGCGATCACGCAGGTACGCGTCGAGAACTTCTCGACGCACCATTCCAATATACTCATGCGGTTTCAAAGTCCGCCCGATATCGACCGCCACATTCGACGGCGATATCATCTTCATTTTCGTAACCCGGCGGTCAATAATATCCAACGGCAAGTCAAATTCACCAACCATACATAACGGAATTGCGCCACCGCAAGGCTTCGCATTGTCCATTTTTCGCTCGATTAAAATCGTTTCGACGCCGCCTTTGGCAAGCGTTTCGGCGGCGGCCCCACCAGCTGGGCCGCCGCCAATGACCGCAACGCGGAGGTTGCGGCCAGTGATTTTGGGGCTAGATTTACTAGCAATAATATTGTGGCGGCGGTATTGGAGGGGTTTGGAGGGAAGAGTGATGGTTGAATGGTGGTTTTCAAGTGATGATTGGCGGAGTCCAATGAAGGATTTGAGTGTTATGGAAGCCATGATGGTGGTGGTTTGTGGTGGTGGATACAATACAAGTGGAGTGTGGTGTGTTTAAGTGTTTGTTTATTTTTTTTTTAAGATTTTGTTGGATGTGGTTTTGGATACTGTGGTGGTTATGACCGTTGGATTTGGGGAAGGAAGGGTTTGGATTTGTTGTGGATAGAATGGAGGGATTATGTTTTATTTTGGTTTGGAAGATGAGTGTTTTGTACCTAGAAATGTTTTATGGTTGGTTGGTTATTTATTGTGGTAGTAATGTTAAGTAAATGCGGAAGGTTTTGCCATCAACTTTTTTAAAAGATATGACCATTATTTGTTTTTTACCAGTATACTTTATGGTATAAAGTAATCATTTAAATTACTTTCAATTTACTGTAGACACACTTTAATTAACATTTTAAATCTGGTTGTGTTTTAGGTGGAAACATATAAATTTTTTTAATACATCAAATTTTTATCTTTCTGTTTCTCTGGCTCTGGAAGGATTGTTGTATCTTCCTGTTAAATATGTTTGTTAAATATGTTGCAACTGTTTGGTTGTAAATAATCCTCTCTTTGAGGTATTGTGTTTTTTTAATGAAAGTTAATGTTAGAAAAAAAAAAAAATATATATGGTAAATACGAATGATATCTACTAATTTAACGACAATTTATGTAAGCCATTATTTCTAGATCTATACAGGAGACGAGCTCTTTTTTTTTTTTTTTTAAAGACAAATTTATTGTTTTGTGAGATTTGAACTCAATACCTCACACTTTTTAATGTATTAAAAGGCTTTGCCTTGCTATTGAACCACCAACCCTAATGGTAGGAGACGAGTTCTGTCTGAGCTTGATTATAATTTTTATGTATGACATAATATATACTATTTAGTAAATTTTGTTTCACTTTTATACATTTTATTATATACTAAATAAGAACTATATAAATAATTGGTACATTTGCTTGGACTTGTTTACTAAATAAAGTTATTTTTATGCACAAGCTAGAGTTCGTCTAAACTTTACTCCTTACGAGCTTTGAAAGAGCCAATCACAAAGAAGAAATTAACTTTTTAAGGCCCTAATTAGTTCAAAACTCAAATACACATTTTTATAATTATAAGTAATTTACTTTCAAAACTTTTTGTCTTAACTCCTATAAATTAACGAGCTTCATTCAACATATAGGTAGTGTTTGTTTTTCTCCCAGAAGCACTTCTGACCTCTTTTGTCTGCGTCGCGCAGATGCGGGCAGACGTTTGGGGCGGGCAGACTGTTTGTTTTTCGGAAGACATTTCACTCCAAAAGCTCTTCCTGACCTCTTCTTGGTACAGTCTTGGACCAAAGTCTTATAAGGTCTTCAAAGGTCTTCTCTTCTTCTCTTCTCCTCACCCACCACCACCACCACCCACTACCACCACCGTCCACCACCACCCAGTACCACCACCACCCACCACCACCACCACAGTCCACCACCACCTACCACCTACCACCGTCCACCCACCACCACTACCACCACCGTCCACCACCACTACCACCACCCACCACCACCACCACCCCCACCGTCCACCACCACTACCACCCACCACCGTCCACCACCACTACCACCACCACGGTCCACCACCACCACCTACCACCGTCCACCCACCACCGTCCACCACCACTACCACCACCCACCACCTACCACCACCATCACCCACCACCACCACGGTCCACCACCACCACCACCCACCACGGTCCATCACCACCACCACCCACCACCGTCCACCCACCACCACCACCAAGCACCACCCACCACCGTCCATCACCACTACCACCACCACCACCACCTACCACCGTCCACCCACCACCACCACCGTCCACCACCACCACCCACCACCGTCCACCACCACTACCACCACCACCCACCACCACCACCACCACTGTCCACCACCACTGTCCACCACCACCACCTACCATCGTCCACCCATCACCCATCACCCATCACCCATCACCCACCACCGTCCACCACACCCACCACCACTACCCACCACCATGGTCCACACCACCACGGTCCACCCACCACCACCACCATCTACCAACAGACTGTTGTAAAAACTCAGTTTGTTTAAATTTAAGTTTATTTCAGCAGCCTGCAGACGTTAACAAACAAACAGTCTTCTTCTTGCAGACTGCAGACCTTTGGTCCACCTCTTCTCTTGCAGATGTCTGCAGATGTGGTCCGCAAACTGCAGACCTTTTCTTGCAGAAAAAACAAACAGCACCATAGTGTACAACACTACAACTCAGAAACAATAACTGTCACAGAGTGAGAGGTCTGAAAATAGCCACGTAGTTGAGGTACTTCACTATGATTAGTTGTCAATTTGTGGCTACCACTTTACTTTGAAGTTATATAATTTTGTTTTATTTTATTTTGTTTTCTCGAACGGCAAATATACTTTTGTCCATTTGCAGACATTTTTAAAAATTGTTATTTACATTCCATAGATTCTATATTATTTTTAGGTTTTCAACATAAAAATGTTATGTTGTGGCTATTAATAAATTTTAATCTCGATATCTAAATAAACCAGAGGCCTGCCTCACGCGATGCAATGAGGAAATGCAAGGTGGATAAATCTGTGGAGGATATAGCCTTTGTGATTTGCAAAAGGTATTTAGAAATCACACCCCTTAATTAGGAATTATACATACTGATCTACATCACAAACCAATAGAAAGCTGCCACATACTCCAGAATGTGTATATAGCCTTTGTGATTTTTAAATAATGTCGTATGAAAAAGTTATGGACGTTAAAAAAATGGGGGTGAAACTCAACCATTGTGGGTTATACCTATTTTGCCCTTCTTCTCCTTTTTTAGAAACTCAACGTATACTTTGCCTCTTTCAATCTCATCCATTGATTTATTTTGATCAAAGGCCCAAAATACTTCTTACACATTGTTCGTTAAACTACTTTTTACACTAAACTTTATCTTTTTGTATTGTTTATAAAAGTAGTTTTAAGTTAACTAGGTGTATTAATACGCGCGTTGCGCGTTTTTCACATGACGTGTTAATGCGGATTTTGGTAACCGACAAAGGCATAGAGACTAACCTTGGACAATGAGAAAATCCAAAAGTGGCAGCGGGTACGCGGAGAATACCGGGAATCTCCTGTGGTTCGCGACACATGGTGGATATGGCGCACGGTAGATGTGGTCGGTGGCCGGATGCGTACGTTAGAGTGAAGTAGCTATTTATTTCGTGGTCGTTAAATATATAGATAATAAACGAACAAAAACCGAACCCGTGCGAAATCGGGTAAAAAACTCATTATGTCGAGGGCCAAAATGGAAAAAAAAACTTAATAAAAAAGTTGGTGGCCAAAACGGGAAAAAAAAACTTAAATAAAAAGAAAAAAAACATTGTGTGGCCAAACTGAGGGAAAAAAAACTTAACAAAAAATTTGGTGGTCAAAATGAAAAAAAAAAAGTTAACAAAAATAGCAAAAAAAAAGTGACCAAAATAGAAAAATAAAAACATAAGTATGTAAATCAACTTGCTAATTAATATATTATAATTATAATTAACATTTTAACACATAGTGAAATACACAAGACATTTTTTCTAAGAAGGGTGAGAAGGATTAAGATCCATTGATCATATATTTGAAGGGTTGAAATTAGTTTGTTTGAAATAAATAAATAATAAATTAGAGGAAGAGCATAAAGGGAAAACCACATTTGTTGACTTTCTCTCTCACATGCAATGCACATGTCAATTCCCTCCATTATTTTAAAACGTCTATAACTTTTTCATACAACATTTTTTTTTTCAAAAAAATTTCACCATATTAACGAGCGTTTTTTTATCTTTAATATGAGTACCACAAAATATATACTTCGACTTTCTTGTGCTAGAACTTTAGCTCGTAAGCATAAAAGTACTGTACGTGCTTTTTTGAAAAGCTTCGGTTCGCAATTATTGGAAGAGTTCTTTACGGAAGAAGAACAAGTTTTTTCCTTGACCTTTCCAAGAGTTTCTTCTATTTCGCGAAGTTTATATAGAAGGCGGATTTGGTATTTGGATATTGTTTGTATCAATGATTTGGCCAATCATGAATGATTCGTTATGAAACGTTGTAAAGAAAAATTTGATCACGAAATATTCTAATACTAATAAAAAAATTGAATAATGAAAAGCGAAAAAAAAAAAAAAAAAAAAAAAAAAAAAAAAACGATTTCTTTCTATTCTGAAATGTTGATGTAGTAAGGATTAAATCAACTGAGTATTCAACCCTTTCTTGTATTGAAAAAAAAATTGTGATAAATGGGTTTTCTTCTCCGTTGTGTCTTCTGCTCGTTCATTGTGTTATAGTATGCATGTGTGCTTTATAAATATGTTATTTGTGTTTTTTTATTCTACACATGATTTAACTTTGTCCATTGTGTTTTTAGTATGCTTTTTATTGTGTTTTACGCAAATGAGTTTTGTATTTAGGTATACATTGTGTTTTATTATGTTGTTCATTGTGTTTACATCTATTATTCATTGTGTTTTAGTCTTCTGTTCATTGTGCCTTTAATATGTCGTCCATTGTGTTTTATTAGACTGTTCATTGTGGTTTATACCCTATTGTTAATTGCATATTTAATTGGTACTCATTATGTTTTACGTTATCTCCATTGTGTCTTACGCAACTAGGTTTTCAACTTTTTTTTTTCCAAAAGTATTCATTGTGTTTTAATCTTCTGTTCATTGTGTCCTTATTATGTCGTCCATTGTGTTTTACACAATTGGTTTTTAACTTTTTTTTTCAAAAGTATTCATTGTGTTTTAGTCTTCTGTTCATTGTGTCTTTAGTATGTCATCCATTGTGTCTTACGCAACTGAGTTTTCAATTTTTTTTTTCAAAAGTATTCATTGTGTTTTAGTCTTCTATTCATTGTGTCTTTAGTATGTCGTCCATTGTGTTTTACTAGACTCTTGATTATGTTTTATACCCTATATTTAATTGGTGCTCATTGTGTTTTACACTCCACTGTGTCTTACGCAAGTGGGTTTTGAATTTTTTTTTTCAAAAGTATAACAATATGGTACCCATATTAAAGATAAAAGGACGCTCAATTTTATGGTATATTTTTTTTTAAAAAAAAGATGACGTATAAAAAAGTTATAGACATTTAAAAATGAAGGTGGAAATAGCATGTGACTTGCATGTGCATATGTTTTTGACAAAATTGCCCCTCCCACTTGTTTAATCATTTACACACATGTCATTTTTTAGTGGTTTCTCACACTTCTCATTTTTTGTAGTCTTTATAGAATAGCCCAACCCTTATAATATGTCATTATTGTTAAAAACTCGGAATCAAATAACTCTTAAGACCTTTGGGTGTGGAGGAGGCCCATTTCCATGATGGTCTCCATCTCACCTGCCACGTCATCGTGGGATAGGTCCATCATGGGGATGATGCTCAAAGGGTGTGGAGGAGGCTCATCCTCATTTAATAGTTTTTTTTTTTTTGTTTTTTTAATTAAATAATATTCTAATATTAATATTAAAAGTAAAAATGTACACTAAAAATAAAAAAAAACAAACACTTAAATAAAAATTAAAAAAAAAACGTACACCAAAAAAAAGACACTTAAATAAAAAAAAAACGTACACTTAAATTAAAAAAATATAGGATTAATTACATATATCCCCCTATTTTTAACTATAATTACATATATACCAAACCCAAAATTTAAATTACATATATCCCCCTATAAAACTTCATAAATTACATATATACCCATTCAATCAAAAATGCATAGGAAAACAACTATTTTACCCAAATTCTTTTACTAAACTATATTCACGACAAGTCATACAACACATTCTTTGCATCCTAAAACTTATATCCCATAGGATCTTTCCAACTTAGTAAGTTATGAACACTAAGAACATGTAACATGCAAAATGTTTCCATGTATCCTACAACTTGATTTCACCGAAACGAGTGTTTTAACACTCTTACATAATCATTACTAAGCCATCATATCATTACATCATCATAACATGTAATGATATGATGTGCTTAATAATAGAATGGGAATATTTGATACTTTTAGTTTTTAGAAAGGGGAAATATGTAAATGAAATTTTTGACTTGGGTATATATGTAATTTATGAAGTTTGGGAAGGGGAGATATGTAAATAAAATTTTGACTTGGGTATATATGTAATTTATGAAGTTTGGAGGGGGATATATGTAATTGCCCCAAAAATATATACTACGAATTATACTTTTTGCGATGTTCTCCTTCATCTTAAGCAACACGGGACGGTCTTCTTCGGGTAGTCGTTGATGTTTGCTGTCATTATTCGCCATTCTTCTAGTTGCCTATTTTCATTCTTTTGGCGAACGCTTTCCTCCACCTTCTTTTGCTTTAGGTGAAGCTTTTCTTCAACTTCGCGTTCCTTAAATTTAACCTTCTCCACTTGACTTTGACTAAATGTGTTTTTGAAGGATGCCAATTCAGTGACCAAACCGTCTAGCTTTGACCCGCTACCACTCCCTGACGCGACTTGTTTTTTTTTTCAGCCGCTTGTTTTTTAGCTTTGTTCCTCCCTATGGGTCGTGCCTCCTCTTGAACGGTATTATCCTCGAACTCTGAACACTGGGTCTTGGTCGTCGTTTATATTTATTTGACAACGACCGGTCGACCCGCCTCCCATGCTAAAATCGCCCGACTCCGAAGTTTTGGTTCGTTTGGCGCTTGCAACCTCGTTTGGAACCGGTGCCCATTTGGCACTTGTCTTCAAAACCATCCATGCACGAACGTGGGGGAAAACTTGGCGATACTTGTCTTCATATTTACGCATCGTCTCTTTGAAAATCATATCCTCGTTACACCCACTTGGAGGATTCACAAACAACGGATTATAAAACTTGATGAACCTTCTATTGTAGTATTCATTTTCCTTCACTTGGAACTTATAGACTCGAACTTGCGATATTCTGGTTGCTCCATTAATTTGTGAAATTTCTGTAATGCCCAGCGTTTCTCGAATAATATAATAATAATATTTTATTCTTAAAACGATTCGTTAATTCGTTAACAATAATACCTTATTAACAAGAAATACATCCATATTTATTAACCAATTTAATTATTTAAATTCGTCAAATAACGCGTTGTAAGTAGTAACATACTAGTAAACCAATACTTATCCTAGTAAATTTTAAACGCGACTAAAAATATATAAAATAAATCTATAGTCCTAATACTCGTTTTGAATCGTTTTATATAAATGAATTTCATAAAATAATTATCCTATTGGTTATGCGAGTCTAATCCATAAACGAGGCCCGAGTCGGTGACGAGTTTGTATACGCGGTCTTCACCTAACCTACCTAGCTAACCCTAACTATAAAAAAATACTTAACACCTTCTTCCTCCTCATTCAAGCATCCACAACCCTAGCCACCACCACTTGAACCTCTACTTTCTTTCCCTGCCCATCTTCTTCTTATACACACAACACATAAATTCTTTAACCTCCTGTCCTTTCCCTCTCTAGATGGCAGCAGCGCCGCCAACAACCACCATCCACCCGAGTCACCCTTGCCTTCCCCTCTCTAGATGGCAGCGGCGGCAAGGAGAAGGACCACTACCCGAACCACCACTTACATCCTCCTCCCTCTTCTCTGTGCCTGCGGCGTAGGGCTGTCCAAAAAGCTCGTGGCTCGGAGCTCGCTCGAAGCTCGCTCGGATTTAGCTCGAAAAAAGCTCGCTCGATATGGCTCGGTTTGAAACTGAGCCGAGCCGGCTCGGATCGGTTAGAAAGTGAGCCTAGCTCGGCTCGGTTCGTGACGAGCCGAGCTGGCTCGGTTTGGCTCGAATAATTCTAATTTTTAATATATATTTTTATATACATATAATATACTATCAAAATGTAAAAAAAAAGATGGAGAATATGTTACATATTTAATATTTGGTAACACTGGCATGGAGATTCTTTGCTTGGGATTGAAGTTATAGCTAAACAAGTTATTTAAATAAATTCAATAATGCTTTTGATCCAAGTACTCAAGTTAATTCGTATGTTGATGAACTTATACGGTATTCCGTTAAAATTTGAGACTTATTTTGTACTTGCTTGAACTTGATTTTAGCGTGTAATGTATAAGGTTGAATTATTTTAAATGTGTTATTTTTAACTATTAAATAATATTTTAAACTATTGAATTTTGAAAGCCATTTTTCTTTTTTCTTTTTAAATTCAAGCCAAACCAAGCCGAGCCGAGTCGGCTCAGTTTAAAACCAAGCCGAGCTCGAGCTTTGATTTTTAGCTCGGTTTCAAATCTGAGCCGAGCCGAGCTGGCTCGGTTTATAACCAAGCCGAGCGCGAGCTTGGCCTGGCTCGGCTCGGTTCGGCTCATGAACAGCCCTACTGCGGCGGCCTCCAACAAGCAACCACCACACCCCGCTGCTGGCAACAACAACAGAGTAGTAGCAGACGACAGCAACAGCGATAGGTGCGATTGTGTGTTGGTTTCATTATTAAGTTCTGATTTGTTCTCTCCTTTGGTACTATTGTCCAGTTCTGGTTCCCGTCGGATTGGCACCGTGACCGGTAGTGGTCACGGTGTGGATGGAAATGAAGACCTGGTCCGACCATGGATAATATGGGTTTGAGTTCTGCTTCTTGCTTGGTTCTTATTTCGGGTCTTACTGGTTTGAGTGGATCGAGTCGTCGAGATGCGAACCAACATGCCAGATCTGACCAAGTCCATCTCGGTCAACCGGACCGACCTGGTCAAAGTTTAGTCAACGGGTCAGAATGTTGGTTATGGCTGACTTTAGCCAGCGGTCAAACCCGGTCAGATATGTCGACTCTCGATTTACAAGGTTTTTCGTGGAAGGTATAACGCACGCTATGCTTTTGTTCTATTTGGAGATGTATTTTCTTGTGTGTAGAACGAACCAAGTCAACTTGTAACGAAAATAATTATTATTGATAAGTTTGGGCTAATCGAGTAATGACTAACTCACATAAATAAATATATATTTTTACAAGAATTATCTAAATGACGAACTATATAAATATATGTATTAATTGTCAAAACGTATGTTTTACTTTCATTTTAGCTTTAGAAAGTTAATCACTTGTCACGTATAAAAGCTTAGTTAGATCTTGATTCGTGTTGTGAAATTTGACTATTGAGTATTGAGATAAAATAGACGACTTGAGTTGTCTGGTTTCTTATAAAAACAGAGGAAACTCTGCCCAAATTTTTATAAAACATAAGAAACGTATCGGGCTTTCAAGTTTGTAATTACGTGTAAACGAAATTTGTGTTTTTATAAATGATATTCTTAACTCCCAAACCTCACCTCGTTAAAATAGAAATATTTATAAATAAATACATAGAAACATATGTATATTTTAACATCTAGAAACATATATACTATCTAAGATACGAGACGAATTAACATTTGAGTCAAGCTACGTAAATATTATTTCGTTATACAAAATGTGTCTTTATCAATAACTTCAATAATGTATTTAATTCAAATAGCTATACATACGAATACATTTTGTGAAATCAAACCAAGTTACTATCGGTTCGTTAAGTCATACACTTATTAAGACACATATTCTTTCAATACGTGTCTAGGTAGTTGGATAAACTATCTTTACAACCATAACAAAAATAAGCTTATTTGCATTAGAATTTAAGGCATCGTTTATTTGTAATAGGATACAAGAGTTCAATGAATCTAAGTTCAGACTTGTTGCTACTTGCTAATACTTACACAGTGAATTTCAGGTGAGTTTTACATAGCCCCTTTTCTATTTATCACCGTTTTTGGGGTGAAACATGTTACAACATCATTTATGCAATTCAATCATCAATGTGTCTATGTGTTTTTCTATGTTGCATTATGTCTTGAACATGACTAGGGTAAGCACAATTCTAGCATAATCATTAACATTGATCAGCCGACGGTATACATTGATAGATCTATTGGACTGACAATCCCACCCGGATACGTGCCTCCTACAAAGGTAGCGTGGGTGTTTGTTATCGCATAACATATTCGAGTGAACCATGAGCGTATGGGATGTACCACATTATAACAGTCACAAGGGTTGATTATGCACTCGATTTACTTCTAGTATGTTTTCACATATGGACTAGATTTGCCATGACACATGAATTGCACAACATTTTTATTCAATTATCAAAACCTATGTAATTCTCACCAACTTTTGTTGACCCAAAATATTTTCAAACTTAACATGTTTTAGGTTATAGCTTGCTTGGAGTTTAGAGTCAATACTTGAAGATGCGTAGCTAGTATTTGTTATTTTGATGTACAAATTCTTAGAACAATTGTATGTAATTTATTTAAATCATTTATTGAAACTTATTACTTACCATGAGCTACTGAACAATCATCAATACGTGACATCCCGATGTTTCCGCCATCGGTTGGGGTGTTACAGATTGGTATCAGAGCCATGGTTATAGGGAATTAGGTTATTAGAAAAATAATCTAGTCTATAACCTTAGGACTTTAACCAGTACTTGCTTCAATTACTTGTAGCTCTACCCTATCCTTGTCTCTAGACCTATCCTCATCCTTATTCTTAGCCTAACTTGGTCTTGCCTACTCTCTTTCATTTACTTGCTACAATCCTAACGTGCTTCTAGATTATTAGGGCAAATTCGTTGGGCTTAGACCTGATCTGTTTTGATAAGCCAAAATTTTTGTTTATTCAGGATTAGATATTTACAATCTTTGTGTTTCATTTATACCCCCTCACTCCCGAATAAAATCTAAGTTTTGAATCTCAAAATTTTTACAATTCAAATATATTTTCTTCTTATATAATTCTCTCATTAGCTTAAACTTCATGAATCATTTTTGGGTTTCACAATCTTAATTCATTTTACAAACTTATAATATTACCCATAAGTCTAATTATTTTTAACATCTAACCCAAATCATATGTTTCCCTTTACATCATACATAAATCTATTATCTTTGATGTTTCTGGCCAATTTTATTTTAAACTCCCCCCCTACATTTTTATTTGTGTGTATATATATATGTATATTTTGAAGATACCATCAACCATAAAATTTCATCACATTCGAGATTTTAAAATCCTTGTTTAAACTGTAACCTTATAATCTGTGTATAGGAGATACTGTAGCACCAAAGCTAAAGAGTACTGAAATTTGTCAAACTTTCATCACTTGGGAATTTCACAAACTATAACAAGTAAATATATTTTTTTTAAAGAGTCTTTTATTTCCACAAACTTATTTGCCAAATTTCAAATTTTTATTGAACAATTTATTGGCGTAACAAATGATTTTCGATAAAAATGTTTTAATCTATTAATAATCACTTCATCTATGGATTACTCGAAGCCTATTATACAAAACGTCTGAACAAAATCTTGATTTTTGAAACCCGTCATCGTGTTTGAAACCTCCGACTCATTGAAATATGTTGATCTAGATCCATTTAGTTTGTACCATTTAATGACTTTTGCTTTATATACAAAACCAACTTTGAAAATAAAATCTTTCCATCCACAGGAACAAAATTTACTCTACAATTTTTCCATTGACACCTACTTATTTTAAACTTGTTCGAACCATTACAAATTTTTGGCAAATACCACAATCATATTTCCTCATACGCTTGTATCTAACTATTTATTCAAACCCCACGATTATTCTGCATGATCATCTTACTACTTGCGTCTTTTTGAAACCCTGTAAATTAAACCCTTTATCAACCATCTACACATTCACCATTTTTCACAACCTTGATGTTACTTTGAGTTTTCATCATCTCTCAAAATCCAAATTCACATCCTTTACCTCTTCGAACATGAACTTGATCTCCACGATAACCACACTATTGAAAACTTAATTGTTCGTTGCATCAAACTTGAATATTAGTTATACATGAGGACTTGATTATCTACCTGGACAATTGATTATTCATGATACATGAAATCATGGAATATAAACTATTTGCTATAAACACACCTAGAGTCATTTACCTTGTCTAGGGCAACTCTGTTACAACTCGCATGTTATACTCGATACTTGATGCATTTACAAACTTGCTACATGTATATATTAACAACTTGCAACTTACGTGTTAAATCAAAAACAGTTGTTACACTTAATCAAACAACTGGTAGAGGATGAAGTACTTGCTCAACAGTTAGTAGAGTACCTAATAACCTGCTCAACGATTAGTAGAGGTCATCATGCCTGCTCAACAGTCGGTAGAGGTTCTAATAACCTGCTCAACGATTGGTAGAGGTCATCATGCTTGCTCAACAGTCAGTAGAGGTTCCTACTCACTGACTGGTAGAAGTCTTTTTCCTGCTCAACAGTTGGACTCATCATTGGATACATTATACATGTAAATTGATACAAAGATTTATTAGACTCATTGATACAAAGAATTCAATCACAATGTTATTTTGCATTACTTACATGTGTGTTTAGAGTCATAGAAGGACACAAAACCCTAATGTAAGGTAAATTGGTGATTGCGGTCCGGAACGTAATCATGAATTTACAGGTACGTTAAGGTAGTGTGAAATTCTATCAAAGTTTTCGGTAAATAACAAATTATGAACTCTAGTTACCTGGTAGTCCATTTAGTCTTTCTATAGTCCATTAACTCATGCACTACTTTTAGGATTCCTAAAACTTAAGATTCTTATCCTCCTTGCGATTTCAAGACTCTTATCCAAATTATTCGAAACATATTATTCTATTTATGTCATGCCTAAACACAAAATTTTCCAGACCGCAGTTGCCCTAAATTCTACCCAATCACTCTCAACCCTATGTTTTTAATAACTTCGGGATGAAGTTTCCTAAAGTAGGGGAGACTGTAACGCCCAGCGTTTCTCGAATAATATAATAATAATATTTTATTCTTAAAACGATTCGTTAATTCGTTAACAATAATACCTTATTAACAAGAAATACATCCATATTTATTAACCAATTTAATTATTTAAATTCGTCCAATAACGCGTTGTAGGTAGTAACATACTAGTAAACCAATACTTATCCTAGTAAATTTTAAACGCGACTAAAAATATATAAAATAAATCTATAGTCCTAATACTCGTTTTGAATCGTTTTATATAAATGAATTTCATAAAATAATTATCCTATTGGTTATGCGAGTCTAATCCATAAACGAGGCCCGAGTCGGTGACGAGTTTGTATACGCGGTCTTCACCTAACCTACCTAGCTAACCCTAACTATAAAAAAATACTTAACACCTTCTTCCTCCTCATTCAAGCATCCACAACCCTAGCCACCACCACTTGAACCTCTACTTTCTTTCCCTGCCCATCTTCTTCTTATACACACAACACATAAATTCTTTAACCTCCTGTCCTTTCCCTCTCTAGATGGAAGCAGCGCCGCCAACAACCACCATCCACCCGAGTCACCCTTGCCTTCCCCTCTCTAGATGGCAGCGGCGGCAAGGAGAAGGACCACCACCCGAACCACCACTTACATCCTCCTCCCTCTTCTCTGTGCCTGCGGCGGCCTCCAACAAGCAACCACCACACCCCGCTGCTGGCAACAACAACAGAGTAGTAGCAGACGACAGCAACAGCGATAGGTGTCACACCCTCAAATTTCCACTGCGGAGTTTTACCGCGAGGTGCATGACAAACCAGGACCCATAGCCATAAGTATCATGAACGACTCTAAATGCCCAAACCATTTAGTTCGTTTCTAAGAAAAAATTTCAAAGTTTAACCAAGCAATTTAAAGTAATGCGGAAGCGTAAACAAAGTAAAACATTTGCAAAAGTCTGCGCAAGACAACGCGCCCAAAACCAAAGTTTAAAAGTACGAAATAATAAATATCCATAACCCAAGACACGAATGATGCATGCCCTAAAACGTGCTCCGTACCTAAGGACCTGCAAAGCATGCTAAAATGTGTCAACATAAAGTCGGTGAGTTCACTATAAATGTAAGCGATGTAAATAATAACGTAGGTTCTCAAAACCCCAAAAGTCAAGTGTACAACGTTGGTCCCTCAGACCCTGTAAACAATAGCTAATTCAAATGTCAGGGGTAGCTAGCCCACTCATGATAACTAAAACCGGCGAATACCGAACTACTAATGAACAAGTTCCCATAACCGGGATAAAGATGCCTTGCATCATTATCCATCGACAATGATTATGTTTGAAGCTAATAGTTCACATCCGTGCTCCCAGCACGATGTGAGGTTTGTTAGACCTAATAGCGCTATCAACTAATTAACCCGCTTGCCCAACCGGCAATTGATTCGGTATTTTGAAGGACTTAAAAGATGTGTTTGGTTTAGTTCATCAAGGACATATACATGAATTAGTAAAAATAGATTCACCACGTGAACCATGCACCCCAAACCCGGGATGTGTAAAAGAAAGTTATCTCAAGGTAGACTAGAAAACGTTACCAATGTGGTCTCAACCCGAGACGCATGCTTTGAGAAAAAGTAGTGAAACTCACCTTATCACGTAAGCAAAGAATCCAAACAGCAAGTATTATATGCTACCGACACCCTAATAACAGTGTCACTACGTGAGTATAGGCGTAACATCATTACACCATATAACTCGTTTGTCCAAGGCGTTTTAAATATTCAAAAGTGTGTATGCGACGCCTAGTGATTCTACATGCAATAGTAAACCCTACGGACTCGTTGGTGAATGAGTTGGTTATAATTAGTTTCTACAGCCCATATGTGTCGTAAACATGTGTACTTCCGTTATATGTCAATTTTAGATCACCTAAGACCTCAAGTAATCACATAGTCACATAATACACAATCTGTGTTTTCAGGACAGATTGTGCGCCATCAAAACGAATTTATTTAAAATAGTAAACCAGTGAGTTATCCTCCCAAATTTTTACTAAATTTTCTTTGGGATTCACTTGGAAATACCTATTTTTGTTTTGTCTTAATTCCAAACCCAAAAATTATAAAAATTCGTACAACACAGCAGTGTTCAGAAAATTTCCACAACAGGTCAGTTTAGTAGGAAAATTCTTAAAAATTGTGTATTCATCCAAACGAGATGAATCCACTTGGAAAAGCTCTATTTTTCCAGTATTGACCTACTGTAAAACTTTCATAACCTAACTCCTTGTAAATCTCAAGTTATGGCCATTTAAAGTTAACCCAATTTACAAATCCGAAAATCTGATATGACCCCTAATCAATTAAAATTCCAAAAACGACTCATCCTACGTCCAAAACACATGATTTTACCCATTATGAAAAGCTAAGACCAGGTGTGACCTAACCATGCCAAGAAAACCCTAAAATTATTATGTTAGAGCCGTGTTACAGCTCCTACAAGTTTGACTAACCATTCTGTCCAGATTTTAGTTTCGCCTAAATCATACTTTAATCGCCTACCGTGTGCACAAAAACTCTTAACATTCACCAATCATCAACACAAAACATTCCTAATACCTATTTTATCAGATTCTATGATTAAACATGTCAAGATCAAAGCTTTAAGAATCAAAACACCAATTACTTGCGCAACAAGTATCCTACGATGTTACTAAGCGTTTATGAGTATGTTTAATCCATTTAATCTTCAAAAAGATTCATGCTTTAATGTTTTATAAACTCATTCAGACCTGGACAAACTTATTATATGATTTTTATTAATGAAAACACAAGATAAAAGCATAAGAAATCGTAAGATATACCCTTAGCTCTCTCAATCGATCAATCGCGCGCCTTGGAGCCTCCCAATTGATGATCTTGAGCCTTAGCAGAGGTTGTTTGAGTGAAATATTCGTGTGGGGCAGTAAGGGGGCGATTAGGGTTGAGTATGGGGGTTGCATGGGAGTTTAGGTTGCTTAAATATAAGTTTAAGGCGGTTTAGACCCGTCAGTTCGTTTCGAGCGGCCGCTCGGTGCCTGTGAACGGCCGCTCACAGGTCCGGGTGGCGCGCTCTTTTCTCGTTTCGTCTCCCGACGCGTTATCCTTCGACGTTTTCGTTATTTCGGACCGTAACAAGTGTAACCCCATGCATTAATACCCTAATCAACCTCATGCTCCACTTTTAATGATTTCTATTAACGTGTTCGGTTTAGGTTCACATAATTACGTATGGTTTTCACATAAGTTTATTTTTTCACCAACGTCCGAGGTTCACTAATCATGCAATCACACATTGACTCTCAACCATGCACGTATGTCTTATCTAACTAACCCTAGTTAAGTATAATGCAAGGAAATGTAACTAGAGTTTAGTTAAAGTGAGAACCTGAATTTTCGGGGTATCACATCATCCCCAAGTTGAAAAGAATTTCGTCCCGAAATTCAGCAAGTAAACAGTAAAGCCAGCTAAAAATGTATGCTTGGTTTCCGGATGTCACATCATCCCCAAGTTGAAAGGAATTTCGCCCCGAAATTCACTTTGAGCGAGCTGCTTTATGTTCGGCATTTGATCTATGCACAGGTTCAGGTTCAGAAAAGAGGTGTGGATATTTGAGCCGCATCTGGTCTCTGCGCTCCCACGTGTATTCCGGTCCTAGACGGGAATTCCACCGTACCTTCACGATAGGTATAGTGCTTTGCCTGAGTTTCTTGACGCCCTGCTC
The DNA here is from genome assembly GCA_028751855.1 of Ambrosia trifida. Lineage (NCBI taxonomy): Eukaryota > Viridiplantae > Streptophyta > Magnoliopsida > Asterales > Asteraceae > Ambrosia > Ambrosia trifida. Next base: position 99,022,340 of record CM054124.1, on the reverse strand, counting down.
AAGAATCTCCACTGGT